>CM031236.1:694097842-694169696 GCA_018340775.1 Taxus wallichiana var. yunnanensis | reverse complement strand
TGATTTGATGAGGTCAAAGGACCATAATTCGATGTTTCCATAAAGGTGGGCTTACGAGGACTAAAATAGGGTCCTTATGGTAATCGGTGAAGTAAAGAGCTCGAAGAAGTAGCCAGTTGACAAATGTCGATTTGATTGAATAGATGTGATGTTTTAGACACAACGATGTAACTATGAGATGTGTTGAGGATTGTGTTGATGTAGACATGATGTTGATGTGATGATAGATACATTGATAGATGTGTATGTGGTAAGGTTGATGGTTGTTAAGGTCAAGTTTTTGATATGATGTGTTATCTAATTTTAAAGTGACCTTAGTTTTTATCAAAAACCATGGAAAAGAATAAAACATGGATTGATTTCTTTGTACTAGATTTGAGACATATGTGATGGGAAACATCAAAATGAAGGCATTTTCATTTTTGTCACTTGTGATAAATGTTAACAAATGACTAACAATGGGTAGTCACATGTAAGATCTCGAGATATAGTTGTAAGTGAAATGTGTACCTTCCTAGGACATGAGAAGGGTTGACATATGTAGGTTGTGTAGGAAAAGAGGGTTCTCCTTTTCAACAATTTCATAGAGAAATGCCCTAGCTATACATATTTTGATGCAAACTAATCAATGCGGGAAGTTTGTTGAAATGGGAAAGTTGATCAATGTGGGAAGCTTTCCTAGGATGCTTTTGATATTTGAATTTTGAAGGTTGGTTGATGTGGGAAGCCTTATTTACATAGGTATCCATCCTTCGAGGGTATGGTCTATAATTTTGAATTTTGACATTTGATTTTTACAAATTGTCATCCTTCGAGGGATCGATCTATGACTTTGATGGCTAGCTATCCTTCAAGGGATTGGTCTACTTTTTTACTTTTTTGAAAATGATTTTATATTTTCAATAGTATTCCTTTGAGGGATTAGTCTATTGTTTTTTTAATTTTGACAGGAAGCATCCATATATATTACATACATTTTGAGCTGAGGACAAAAACCTAATAAACCATTTCGAGGAGGGGAAAATATGTGTACACAAACTACACATGTGTGCCCCAAGACATGTTTTTGATCGGTAGACAAGGTGGATGGATGTAATGATTATGGGGTTCCTGCCAAGGAGGAACTTATCCAAAATAAAAGATGTGATGAATAGAGCCATGGTGCTCATATTTAAGGTGTATTTAGGATAGTGACAGATAACCACATACTTTCAAATCATTACGATGATAAAATGACTAGCTGATAATGGAATAATATCTTTTGATGTGACTACTATCATGATGGTCAATGTGTTAACAGTAGAAAGGCCACAAGTGCAAGGAATTCAAAGGTTGACCCATACTATATGGACCAGTCCAACTAGAGGAAAATATTCCACATTTACTCCATTCTAATGTAATGACATTTTGATTGGATTTAACTAGGTAGGTTGATGAGGATGTGTTAAGGGGGAGATGTGTAAAGTAAGGTTTTCAAAGTCTCAGCGTAGATATGAGCCCCTCCTAACATAATACAATGGATAGAGATGACATGTATTAAAAGGAAAGATATCTTGATTGATTGAGTATATGGTAAATAAATGGGCGTGTGGAGTTTTTAACAAAGGAGTCATTGAAAATGTGGATTGGTGAAGAGGCGTAAATGAAAAAGCTTTAGTTTTACCTTTTCTTCATGTATGTTGATTTTTGATTCATGTAGGTGGGTGAACCACACTAATTTGAGATGAAGGACCTTTAATGGAAGGTGATGAGAAAATACATGAGAAAGGTTTGTCAATATTTGGTTTAGTATGACACCTGGTCCTACTAATGTTGGTAAGGACACTATCAGTGACTTAGGTGTAGATGATGACGAAACTGACATACCTTTAGGGAAGGCATGGACATAAATGAGGTTGAATTACCTTCAAAGGAAGGTATCAAAATTGATAATATTTAGATACCTTCAATGAAAGGTACTGATGAGATTGAGGAGCTTCAAGGGAAGGTATGGATATTGACGAGATTAAGGGACCTTCAAGGGAAGGTAGTAATGGGATTGTGGACCTACAATGAAAGGTGTTGAAGAGATAAATCAGACCTTCAATATAAGGTGTTGAAGAGATAGAGGTACCTTCAATGGAAGGTGTTAATGAGATTTTAGGACCTTTAATAGAAGGTGTTAATGAGATTATAGGACATTCAATGGAAGGTTTTGATGAGATTGTAGGACCTTTAATGGAAGGTGTTGAAGAGATGTCTGACAAAGGTTTCTAATGGTAGAATGAGAATGTCCCCCTTGACTTACAGATGTCCTTGAGGACACTAATGAGGGTGGAGATATTGGTAATGTTGATGATGGATTAGGATGGTCCTCTTCTGGGAGAAGATCATCGATGAGGAAGAGTCGTTGGATTATGGATTTTAGCACTTTACAACTCTTTGTGTTATGACCTAGGCTTCTATGATAAGAATAGGTTTTATCTTGATTGTGCAGGAAGGTTTCTGTATATGTGGACTAGGTGTTTTGATGGGTGGTAATGTGATAAGACAATCTTACATGATCCTTTCAAAGATGTCAAAGTCCCTCTTGGGAGATTTGGATTAATTGATTTTGATTTTGATTTTGATTTACGAGAACGCTTAGTAGGATGCATCTTATTTTTGGATGGGGGTGGATTCATAGATGTTGTATGGTGTTAAAACGTCATAGGGATGTTGTGAAGTTGATAAGAAGGATAGTTTGATGTGTGATAGATATAATTAGATGATGGATGAGGTCCCAAAATGGATGAGGAGGGATAGTTGATGGATGAGATATGGTTTGATTGTGTGACATGATATTGAGATAAAGGATGGGGTCCTAATATTGATGGTAAGGGTGGAACCATAGATTTTATAGATTTGGATTATGACAAAGGATGAGGTCCCAAAATGGATGGTAAGAGTGGAATTGTAGATTTGATAGTTTTATATTGTGACAAAGGATGGGGTCCTAAAATGGACGGTAAGGTGGAGACCCTAGATAATGTTTTTTTTTTGTTTTGTAATGTTGATTTTAGGTAAAGGAGGGGGTTTCATGACAAATGATAAGGATGAGGATGAGGATGTGATGGTATTATATTATGGGGTGTTTCATTTAGGACAAGGTTCCATGATAGATTGTAAGTGAGAAGCCATAACTAAGATTGGGTCTATTTTACATGAGGGAGACATTGTTTCTAGACATGATTGAGATGGATTATGTGAGCCTTCTAGTTTTTCAATTAGTTCAATAAGTGAATGGTTATCCATAGTGACGAATTATAGGGTGTAGTCTAATGGTTATAAGGAGGTGATAGATGATTGGATAGTGGACATAGGTGATGTCAATGTGTGAGGCTCATCAAAAAGAGGATTCAAGGATTTTAAATCTTCAAGGGGAAGTATTGGTGATAAACAAGTATCCTCAAGGGGAAGATCATGTGTAATATATTTTATGGTATGAATTAAAGAATGTACAATATCTATATGAGATAATTTCAAAAAGGTGACTAGATCAAGAAGACAAGTAAAGACATCATGCGTGGTACTTTCATCTAAATCAGAGAAAGACCTATAGGAATCAGATGAAACATGTGTGGATTGATGAGCTTAGATGTCCTTCTTGGAGGGATTAGTTTTCTAATTTCTTGGCCATGGAAAAGGATTCATCAAAGGTCCGGAATGTGTGGATCTCGAAGAGTGGATGATATGTGATGATAAAAATACTGAGAAAATAACTCGATTAGTTCGATTGTGCAATGGGAAGGACAATTTATTAATAGTGATTTCCACCTAGGAAAATTTCTCAATGTTGGGACCCTAATGCAGCTACCAAATCTTAAAGGCACGTAGCTGCACACATGGTGGAGGAAGCACACAAGCTAAGGCACGTAAGGTATGATTAAAAAGGGTTCTTAGAGAACCAAGGATGCATGCCCACGAAGAAAAATTTGGGACTTAGTTGTTTTTGGCCTTTTTTGAGAACACATGAAGAACATGTTCCATTTGGATAAGGTTCTAGCACTGTAACAGGTGTTCGGAAGGGATATACCTTGCGATAGGAAGATCCAAAAAGCTAATCATGACATGGAGAGGCATGCGCCTGGGGTGACCCACACCTTCACACTTGGGGCTAGATCTGAGGTTGCAAAGGAGTTTTTAGAGCTTAGATGCCTATTTATACGCATGCCCTTGGCAAAGAAAGAGAGACACAAGTGAGGTAGTGGAGCTCTCTGAATCATCATGCGAGAACTATGGGATAAAAATGGGTAGATGATTATAGGAAGAATGTAATATGGGAATGGGGAATGAATTTTTTTTTGTGATAATTCATGTATGGATCTAAATATGGCACATGACTACAGTCTCCCTTCTGTAATATTTTATAAGTAATGTTATGAATGAACATGATAAGGTTACCATGACAATTTTATTAAGATCCTTTCTCTGTATTACCTGCATGTTTCTACTATGCTTTTGGTCTTATATAATCATGAACCCTTTTTGAATGTTAAGTCTATTTGTGGTTTTACAACTTCATGGTTCTATTTGTTGTGTTCTTTACTTTTGTTATGACTAAAGGGGTATAGAAGTCATTCTTAGCTCTATAGCTTTTTCATGTTTGTTAAATCACTAATTCAAGATCATGAATTATACCTTCCACTAAACTCACATAAAATATGTACTCTTACTCCCTCTAGCACGCCTGGGTGAGCACCCAAAGTGCCCGCTAGATGATAGGCCATAGCACATGAGGTTCCTTATTCTTTGTGGGTGAAAAATTGACTACATCTTGGTTCCATTGCTAGGACTTATTTTCAAAGTTGTAGTGGAACATGGCATACATCATGATCTGTGCAAAGAGTGATGATAGAGAGAATAACCCTGGAAGGTGTTGAAGGTTGGTTTAAAAGCACGAAGGATGGATTCACTCAGAGATTCAATACTGGACTTGGGTTTGACATGCAAAGATGGGTGGAAGACACTCTTTATCATGAGTTGTACAAAACATTCTTCTGATGTTTCCCAATAGAGTTATTTGAATGGCTCTCGACTTATACATCTAGATCGGGGTGGTATTATAAGTCACACCCTTGGACCCAAGAAATATATTAGAACTTGTAAGATGTTGATCTAATGTGGACCCGTGCTATAGATCATTGGTGAAATGGAGTATTGACTAGCTACACTTTGGAATACGTAATTTCCATGTATTCTTGTCTCGAAGTTGCTAAGTTTGAGTTTTTGCGGGAGCCCAGAGGATCCTTTCTGTGTTCTATCCCCCTGAAAATCAAAATCTTGATGGTAACCATGGGTTTAGAGGCATTTCGATGGCCAGCTAAACCACTCTAAGCACTTGGTGAGGAAGCTAGGTTGGGGAAGGATGGCTGATATAACGACTGAAAAGGAAAGGGAGGAGAGACAACTCAAGTATAATGAAGCACGTGAAAGGGAGATCGATAGACAACGTGGGATTACAATTGGGTTATAGAGCTAGACATGGTGGAAAGGAGTTGAGGTTCACATGGAGGATGTGGAACCCGAATAGTTTTGATACCCCATCTTGGTAAGTGTGGGAGAGAAAACCTTGAGGGTTACGATGAGAATCTATCACGAGAGAAAGACGAGTTGTTGATGCACATCTGACCCCACCTAGTGACCAAACCTTGGTGCTTGGTTTGTTTGAACAAGGGAAAAGTATAGTTGATCCATTTGATATTAGTGGAAGGAATTGATCGGTGCCTAAGATATAACTTCTTGTTTGGGACTTCTATGGCTTCACACACTATTCCAGTATTTGGTGGAATGTTTGGACAAGGCACGTATATAGCTGTTTTGGAAGTGCATTAGGAAGTGGTAGAGGAAATACAACTGGGAGTGGCACTAGTTCACAAAATATTAGTGTACAATTTAGTGGAACTATGGGAGAATTCATCACGACAAACCCATAGGCCCCGTACCTAACACAGGAGGATTGGAGGTGGAAGTGGTGGACCAGTGGCTCAGATCTAGTGGGTCTAGTGGAGGAGGAAACATCGGGGAAACCAAGGGACTAGATCGGGAGGACAAGGGCCTCGGCCACTCTTTTTGAGATGTCTATACACTTTCCAGACATTACAATGGGATAGAAGATGCTGCAGAGCATGTGCATAAGTGCGAGCTACTATGGCGTGCAAAGGGAATCATGACCTAGGATCGAAAGGCCAGTCAATTTGTGATGACCTTGTAGGATGCGCACATATTTGGTATAGAAAGTATGACCCTCATCAGAATATTGTGGATTATACTATGCTAAGAAATGCGTTCTTGGCAAAATTCCACATACCTAAGTTTGAACAGAAGAGCATCAACTCTCTCAAAGAAATCTAGTAGGGAATGGCAGAGAGCATGTGGGAATATGATGCACACTTTAAAACTCTTTTATCTAAACTATCTTATGATATCCACCCTTCACAACATGCTCAAGTGGTTTGTTAGAGGGTTGATCACACCCTTTAGGAGGGCTTTGTCTCATAAAACATTCACGGACCCGTGCAAAGTGTTGGAAGCTGCTTTGCATGCTGAGGTAGTTGGTAGTGTTGACACTGGTGTTAGCCCATTTCTAGAGGCTCAGATCACTGCCATGGCTAAGTAGTTGGAGAAATTATCTGCCAACATAGTTCTAGAGACTCGTGGTGGGATGTGGTGCATATATTATAACATAGAAGGGCACACAAAGGATAATGGTAGGATATGTACTCGAAAGGTAGTACATTCCATAGTGGTAAGTTATAAAATATGTCATGGGGACCATGATGCAAATAGGTGCCCCCCCTTAACTACAGTGTGTGATCCATAAAAATGTATCTTGTTATTGTAAGATATGTACCTCAACCACACATGACACCAAGGATTATAGATTGATTGACCAGATTCATGAGGCAATTGATCTTGGTGTGTGACTGGCATTATTAGTAGTTCCAAAGGAGATGAACACTAGTATGAAGAGCGTGGATATGGAGGTACATGTGGAAGGGGGTTTTACGGAGGATTTTGTGGTTGTGGTAACCGTGGGGAAGAAGTGAGTTCCCATGTGGAACATGCTTTAATTGTGGAGCCACAGACCATTATAAGCACGAATTTCTAGATCTTCTACAATGCTCCTAGTGTGGAAAAAAACATAAGTATGAAGATTGCCCAAAGTTATACGAACATATGAGTTAGCAGTAAAGATCAGGAAGGATAAGGGCACTACCATGGTGAGTATTAAGAAGGATGATGCAATGGCTCCATGAGTAATATGTGAATCAGAACTAGAGCTTGATATGGTAATAAGGGTGGAGTTGCACGCGTGAGGGAAGTGCCTAGCAAGAGACCTTTGTTTTCAAGAGAGGAAGTAGTACGTGGGAAGTATCCAAACTTGGCTCACCGAAATAAGTCTACCAGAAACCATGGACGTAATTCATAGTTTACAAGGGATATCCAATGCTTAAAAGAGAAAACTAGAAAAGATGAGCAAAGAAGACTAGTAGAAGCACCAAAGGGTGACTTGGACGAGGTTAAGGAGGTGTGTAAACTTCTGAGGCAGGAGAATATTATTCCCCTGCTAGGAGCATGGTTGAGAGAAAGGTGCCATGCACTTGGGAAGAACACAAAAGGCAGATCCTACATGCAAACCTCTTACCTCATAGCCTTGATTATGACAAAAAGATCACCCTAAACGTAGTAGTGGATGGATGGCTCGCTTAGCAACATCCTCATTGACATGGGTGTGAAGGTCAATGTTCTCACTCTAGATGCCTCGACATCAAATGGGAAGACGTGCATTATAGTCATCTTCAAATGTGTTGTATATGGCAAATAAGATGAAGGCAATGCCCATAGGTTTCTTGAAGGATGCACCATTACCATTCAGGGGACTAAGTTCACTGGGGATTTTGAAGTCTTAGCAATTGCCAAGGTAGATAATTTCCCAACGTTACTTGGGTACCTGTGGTGCTATAAGAATAATTTAGATCTCTGGTTTAACAAGGGGTACATAAGCTTTGAAAATAAGGAAGAGAGGGTGGTTGTACTACTTGTTGATGGAAATTCCACCCCCTATACTGAACCCCTTGGGGAGGAAGTCCTGGAAAAAATATATGTGTGCTCCATAAGAGACCCAGAGACCATTCACTTTACAAAAGGAGCCATCTAGTTTGATGATGCTCAATCATCGGTGATACTACCAAGGTATAGCATGCGATAATTGGGCACATAGGACTTATGAATTTATTGGGTGAAATCTAAAGGATCAGTGAACCGGAGTAACCACAACGCATACATTTTAGCACCTAGGGGAAAGGCAATAAAAAGTTATTCTGGGGGATGCATACCTTGAGGTATTTTTAAGAGAAATGAAAGCTCACTAGAGGAAGGATGAGTGACGAGGTATGCTGGGTTATGTCTTGATAGGCATAGTAGCAAGGTGGTGGGCCACACATAGTGAAAATTTGTTGGAGTGGCATGAAGTTAGAATTGCGCTCACTATCCAATTCTCGAAGAGCAACATACCCACCGCTATCAAGGATTACAATGGTAAAGGACCCACCTCTTCCCACATCCAGGCATGTGAGAGGATATAGGAGAAGGCACGAAAGCTTTACCACCCTCCCTTTGGGTGCACAAGCTGTATTCGACACTACAAGGTTGTGCGCGCTTGGTACATCCATTCTGAAACTCACCGCTAGATGGGAAATTGGCAAGAATTAGTGGCTGACCTGGTTCACACATTCGAGTACCAAAGTACCATGTAACTAGTTGATGAGGCATTGTAGACTATCAAGCACCTCACTCTAGGGGATTGTGCCATGGCAGAAGATAGATTAGTAAACTTACTTGGTGGACCTAGCTTGGAAGTGTGGTTTAAAGAGGAGGAACCAGAAGACATATAATTCAAGTGCACGTGTATTGAAAAGGAGAAAGGAAAGATGGTATACATTATTGATGGAGAGGAGATGGAGAACCTGAATGTTGACCATTCAATTGGGATGTGTGAGGTAGTTGATAGTGTGGATGCATGTGCACGTGCGTATCATGAACCACTCAAAACCAAGAAATTTAACATCAGCTCGGAGAAGGATCCCAAGGAAGCTATCATTGGGGACTACTGGTTAGACAAGGAAGTATCAAAGATCATCGATCTCTTGCACGAATTCAAGGATTTATTCCACATAGATACCATGAGTTGAAAGGTGTCCACCATTCATTGGGGGAAATGAGGATAAAGTTGAAAGATGGTGTGCACCCGGTCAGGAAGAGGCCTTACAGGATGAATCCCAACATGCGCGTAAGGGTTAAAGAAGAGCTAGACAAAATGATAGCATCCGGTATCATTAAGGCTGTGGAGGAATTAGAATGGATAAGTCCAATGGTGATCAACATAAAGAAGGATGGGTGGATTAGGATATGCGTGGATTACAGGGAATTAAACGTTGTTTGTATCATAGATCCTTTTCCCACCCACTTCACTGAATATATTTTGGAAGGAGTTACTGGGTGTGAGGTCTATTCCTTTATGGATGGATTCTCGGATATCACCAAGTAAGGATTGCCAAGGAAGACCAAGAAAAGACAACTTTCACCACCGAGTGGGGAAGCTTTGCATACACGGTCATGCCCTTTGGATTGAGGAATGCGCCCGCTATATTTTCACGCATAGTGGTACAAGCATTTAAGGACTTCATCCACAAGTTCCTTCAAGTATATTTGGATGATTGGATAGTGTATGGATTGGTAAGGGACCATTATGATAACTTGAGATTGATGTTTGAAAGATGTCGGCAGTTGAGGATTTCCCTCAACATCAAGAAATGTGTCTTTACAACTCCTTTTGGAACATTGTTGGGACATATCATATGCAAAGAGGGCTTACTAGTGGATCCCCATGAAAGTGTAGTTATTTTGGGATTAGGGGAACCCACCAGCCAAAGCACCATATGGATTTCTTTGACACACTAGGTACTACAAAAATTTCATTAAGGGATACGCCAAGATCACCATGCCTTTGGAAATATTACTCAGACATAAGAGTGCCTTTCAGTGGGGAGAAGCGCAAGCAGAGGGCATTTGACACTCTAAAAGAAAGGCTTATCACCGCACCTATTCTATGATTCCCATCATGGGATAAACCTTTCCATGTCCACATGGATGCCTCTAGTACAACAATGGGATCCATTCTTGCTCAATCAGAGAGGGGATTGTTGATCATCCCTTGTGTTTTATAAGTAGAAATTTGACACCAAAGCAAGAATAGAATTATACAATGACCGAGCGAGGAATTTTCAATGATCTACGTGCTCCAAAAATTTAGACAATATCTGCTATGACTCCCTTCATATTCTACACTAACCATATGGCCTTGAAGTATCTAGTAAACAAAGCAGTGTTGCAAGGGTGCATATGCCGTTGGGTACTTTTATTTCAGGAATTTGAATTCAAAGTGGTGGTAAAACCTGGAAAGAACAATTGTGGGCTGGATCATTTATCAAGGATTGATTCGGGAGAGGACGTGCAAAGTATCGAGGAAACCATGTCAGATGCACAACTATTCAGGTTGTGGTGTGTACCCTCAGAGTTAGAAGACATTGTTGTTTTTCTCAAGGAAGGTATGGTGCCCAAAGGAATGAATGCATTGGAAAAGAAAAGGTTAGCCATATGCATCACGCCCTTCATGTTGATCAATGGGGATTTGTATAAAATGGGCCGTGATGAGGTTTTGCACCGATGTGTATTAGAACATGAACACATGGCCATAATAGAAGAAGCCCATGGTGGGATTGCTAGAGGACACTATGTAGGGAATGTAATCATGCAAGATCTTAGTCACCAAACTATGGTGGGAGACGATTCACTAGGATTGCATTGAGTTTTGCAAGGCTTGTGACCAATGCCAATGCCTTGGCAAACCTAGAAGAAGGGATGAGATGCCCTTATGCCCCATCACTAGCATGGAACCTTTTGAAAAATGGGCAATAGATTTTGTCGAGACCAATCTCACTAGCTGCGCAAAGGACTAACTCACCATATATCATTACCTGTACTGATTATCTGACAAGGTGGGCAGAGGTTGCACCCACTAAGGATTACACCGTAGCCATGGCTACTAGATTTTTGTGGGAGAACATTATCAGTAGGTATGGGTGCCCATTAATTTTAACAAGTGATAGGGGCACTCACTTCTTAAATTAACTCATCAGGATTCTATTGGCAGAATTCATGGTAGCCCATCACAAGACTACCCCTTATCACCCTCAGGTAAATGGGACTATAGAGGCATTCAACAAAATCCTTAGTCACACATTGACTAAGATATGTGACATGGGTAGGTAGGATTGGGATGAAAAGGTGTCAGTAGTTCTTTGGGCATACAAAACAACGTATAAAATATTGAACAAGGCCACACCATTTCAATTGGTGTTTTTATGGATAATTTTTTCCTGGTCAAATTCATGCTACCATCTCTACATATAACGTGTATAGGAGGGTTAGACAATGAGAAAGCACTGGAAGAAAGAATAGATGAATTGATGAAGTTGGATGAAAGGCACTCACTAGCAAGATGGAGCCAAACAACTGAGAAGGCAAAGCAAAAGGCATGGCATGACCGCCATATTAAGAACAAATAGTTTGAGGTTGGCCAGATGGTATTGCTATATGATTCAAAATTTCTACACCATCCTGGAAAGTTGAAGGTGCATTGGTTGGGTCCTTATGTAATTTCATACATCCTTGATTCGGGTGTGTGCCAGTTACAAGCATTGGATGGAACAAAATTACCTAGACACTTCAATGGGAGTAGGTTGAAGCCCTACTATAAATAATGCTTCTTGGTGTTTGTAAATAAGGTAGTTTTTCCAGTTAGTTTAGAATTTCCTTTTATGCTTTTCCTTTCTTGTATTTCCCTTTCACGTTGTTGTTTTGTTTTGTGCCTTGGGTGCCGGTAACCTTATTACTTTTTGACTTATGAATGCATAGAGGACCATGCATCGTTTTAGTGTGGGGTGAGATGATGAAGAGAAACTTGGAGTTATTCTACTAGGAGGATTGGGTTGGTAGACCGTTTGAATTGGCCCTGTTGAAAAGACGCATTAGGAGAAAAGAAGGCAGATTGGTGGCAAAATAAGGTTACATTAGAAATCCACGTACAAAGGAGAAAAACACAAAACACGAGGTAGGTGAAAGCAAGAATCATGAGGATGGAAGAAGTGCCTTTGGCACTGGTAACACATGCGTAAGAGTCTTCTATCAAGATGGATTGTTTATGCACCATAAGGTTGGAAAATGTTTTCGCGCAAGGATTGGACATAGGTGGAAACATTGTCACGTAAGGATCGGGCATGTAAGGAGAAGCGCTAAAGTAGGTTTTTTTAAAACACTACATTAAAAATTTTGTATGATGGTAGGTAGCCTAGCCTTAAATGTGTAAAAGTGGGAAAAGCTATAAATACAAGAGTGGGCATTTCATTATTTCACTTTGCAAAAACAAGAAGAGTGATTTTCTTTCAAGAGCTAGGGTTTTGAGAACTAACTCATGCAAAGGAAAATCCCAAAAACTTAAGCGTAATCGGTCCATTAGATCTACAAACTAGAGAAAAAGTGATTCATGGGTGTGAGAAACGTTGTGAAGAAGTGTCATGATTGAAGGAGAAAAATAAAAGATTAGGGTTTGTGTTCTAGGGCATGGGGTGCACGAGGAAAATGTTCAAACAACTCACAAGATAACCTAGAATGAAAGTAAAGGGTGTAATGACAGCCACAAAACTAGTTGGTAAACCTACAGAACAATCCAAGAAGGGAAAGGGTAAAGGAAAAGGAAAAAGAAACAAGAAGAAATACCCATGGATATGAATGAAGAATGGTATTTGGAGATGCAATACTTGGATGGGGTTTTTCTAGGGAAAGAGTGGGAGTCCCACATAAGATAGATGACCGTGATTGACTACAATCACCGGTCAAGCATAATTGCGAAGGAAATGGCATTGGAGTTGGTGCACCCCACAAATAAATAAACACCTAATGGGTTGCCAATCTACAATGACGTGGTCAAGGTGAAAATGGAGAAGGTAGGGCTTCTCAACTTTACGAGTTGCCATATTTTGGGAATCCTAAGTGCTTGTACCAATGGTTGATGATGCACGTACACGAAGACTTCTTTTGCTTCACAAGGCACAAAAT
Source organism: Taxus wallichiana var. yunnanensis (assembly GCA_018340775.1). Lineage (NCBI taxonomy): Eukaryota > Viridiplantae > Streptophyta > Pinopsida > Cupressales > Taxaceae > Taxus > Taxus wallichiana. Next base: position 694,156,499 of record CM031236.1, on the reverse strand, counting down.
GTGCATAACTCCCCAACTAATTTCACACTTCACAGGCCTAAATTGTAAAGGGGATGCACTCATAGATGACCTCCAGGATGAGGAGGTAATTAAAGAAACCATAGCATCCTAGGAATTGAAGAAGGGATCAAGGTACTACGATGTCTCGGATATCAACGATCCGGTGATGAAGATGGCCGCGCACCTTGTCTCCAAGCTGAATGGACAAGAAAGGTGGACCCAGGTGAGAAATCCTGGCTGAATGTCTGCAGGAAGGTTGCGGAAGGCACCATATACAACATCTCCCAATATATAGCAAATGAAATCATAAGCAACGACAGAGAATGGAGGAAAGATCCTATTTGGAAACATTCTATTAACAATTATGTTCTTAGAAATCAGGGTGCTGGATGCATCCGACAAGTTCATGTGGGAGTACCCTGCTGAAGATCCCTCGCTTGTAGAGAGATTTTAGAAATACACATGTGAATCAATGATAGGGGTACACAAGGTGCACTTAGACAAATGGTATAAGCACCTTAGGAACACATTCGGGGCTGAATGGTGGATCCTGAACAACTCCCCACGGTGACTCGAAAGGAGAAGCAGAGTTTGCGGTCTACCAACACTTCTACATTGGTAGGTTCATCTTGGTGGATGGAAGTTGGAGTCCATGGTGTAAACTCCCATTCTCGTTTACTACCCAATTTTTCCAAGTGGGGGTAAATAGATACAAGGAATCAAAGAAATTAAACCTAGAGTTGTCCACCCTTGACAAAGAGCATAGGGAAATGAGAAAGAAGCTAGTCTACCTAGAGAAGCAGTGTGTACATTGAGAGGTATGTGTCATAGGATGTGCATATTGTAAGGCCTTTGACCTTACCTATTACTGGGAGCAATGCCGCAAGGATTTACCTGCACATAAGGCCAAAGTTTGAAAAGGGCGCATACGTGGAAAATGAGATATCCATCCCGAGATGACCCTATGGGAAGAAAGAAGCATGCACCAAAGTGTAAGGAGAGGGAAGAGAAAGAAGAACAAAGGGCAGTGGAAAAGTAGAATGTAGATACCATGGGGCCAAGTACCTATGTCCGAAAGAAGAGGAGAATGGTGGTCAAGGAGAAGACCCGGAGCCTGTGAAGCCACCATCCCCTGAAGAACCCTTAGATGAAGAGAAGACTAGATCCCCGACTCTGGATTTTTCTATGAAGGAAGAAGAACAAGGAACAGAGAACCAGGTGGTCTAAGGATACTAAAAACCGAATGCCTATATAGGTGAAAAGGATGATGATGAAGAGGAAGAGTTAGAGGTGGATCAGGAGCCAATTGATGTCCATAATTCGGGGAAGAGGGAGCAGAAGATACAAATGATGCTTTCATATTTGTAAGGAGGAAGGGTGCCCAAGGGGAGGAAGGCACATGGAGTGAGGAAAGGAGTGAAGGGGCAAGTACTAAGGGGCTAGATATGCCCAAGCTCACTCAGGAGGAGGTGAATGAGAAAGCGACAAGGGAGGTGGAGAAGATAATTAATACCTTGGTCAAAGAGGAATTGGAGCGCAGTGTGGAGCTTGTGCTTGGAAAATTCAAGGAAGAGTAGAGGGAGAAGAGTGTGGGTAGCACAAAAGGCCCAACTCTTTCAGTAACTATTCCCAAGGGTGTGTGCATGGGAAGTAAACGTGTGGAAGGGGGAAGAATAACGATGGGATATATTGATGACCCCAACAAAGTTTTGTGCACATGTTTCTAGAGTACCATGCCCACCAAGGAGCTCACTGCCATGGAGTCCTTTGATCCTGAGGGTGGATACCCATGCACAAGGAAGATGCTATCATGGGTATTTGACTCCCACCTCGATGAGCCCGAGTTCAAGGTTAACCAAGGAGTGATACTAGCATTGTCTCGAGGGAAAGGGGGACAACCCCATTATAAACATGCAACAACTATTGGATGAGAAAGTGTGTAACATGCTCAACAAAGTCTCCATGGAAATTGAGGCTAGGCTCTTCTACAAAAATGACAGGTTAAGTCTTGGAGGACCTGTTGGAAAAGAGGAAGGAAGAAGTAGTTAAGCTAACGAAGGAACTCAACCTTGAAAAGTTGATCAATGCTCAACTACAAAGGGAGCTTCAGGAGGAAAAGGCCAGGGTACGTAAAGTTTCTAAGAAGGTGGAGCTCATCTCCCAAGCTATTATCATGAAGCACCCGGACCTTAACCCTCCCACGCAAAAGTATGGATCCTCCTGGAATGTCTAGAGGAATTGACTCGAGATCCTCACCATGGAAAGGTAGCCTTTGGCCTTAGAGTTGGTAGAGGAGGTAGCTATGCACTTGGAGAAGGAGGACAAATTAAAAGTCATCACACTCATGGCTGAATACAACAAGGTGCTTGCTAATGTGAAGATAGCTGCACAAACCGCATGGGGTCACCTATGACCATTGCGTGGATCAAGACAAGGTGACAAGCATGCTACTTACCAGCAACGAGGCCGAGATGAAGGACTTTAGGGAAAAGAATAAGGGAAATAGAGCCAAGCGAGAAAATATCCTAGCCGAAGTGGAAAGGAAGTCTGAAGCTATTGAGACCCTACGAGTCTCAATCAAAACCTAGCTAAAAGAGCTCTACAAGGTCATTACGAGGAAGATGGATGCCCTAGAAGATCATGCTAAGGAACTAGAGACTATGGTGGAGACCATTAACACAAAAGGGGAAGGGTTAACCTTCAATGAGGTGAGTACATTGGTTGGTGACCTTTGCACAAGAGTGCAGGATGAAGTCAACGCTTGGAATACACTGGAGGCCGACCTGTGGAAAAACTTTCCCCTTCTTCTTCTTTAAGTAGTTTTCCTTCTATTCTTTCTCTCCCCCATTCTTTATTCTTTCCCTCCATTCTTTTCCAAGGCAAGGCCTTGCATTATTTTTGTATTGCATTCTTTGAAAAGGTTCTCGAGGGTGAAGAACAGGTGAAGTGTGGGGTAATGTTGGGACCCTAATGTAGCTACCAAATCTTAAAGGCGCATAGGCACACATGGCCGAAGGAAGCACACAAGATAAGGTGCACAAGGAAGATTCAAAAAGGGTTCTTGGAGAACCAAGGATGCATACCGCGAAGAACAATTTGAGACTTAGCCATTTTCAGCCTTTTGGATAGAACACATGAAGAACGTGTTCTGTTTGGATAAGGTTCTAGCCTAGCAATAGGGTGTCCTAGAAGGAATATACCTTATGATAGGAAGATCCAAAAAGCTAATCATGACATGGAGAGGCATGTGCCTAGGGCAACCCACACCTTGACACTTGGGGCCAGATCTGAGGTTGCAGAGGAGTTTGTTAGAGCTTAGATGCCTATTTATACGCATGCCCTTGGAAAAGAAAGAGAGACACAAGTGAGGTAGCGGAGCTCTGTAGAATTACTACGAGAACTATGGGATAAAAATGGGTAGATGATTATAGGAAGGATGTAATACGGGAATGGGGAATGAAAATTTTATTTTGTGAGCATTCATGTATGGATCCAGATATGGCACATGACTATGGTCTCCTTCGTAATATTTTATAAGTAATGTTATGAATGAACATGATAAGGTTACCATGACAATTGTATTAAGATCCTTTCTCTGTATTACCTACATGTTTCTACTATGCTTTTGGTCTTATATAATCATGAACCTTATTTGAATGTTAAGTCTATTTGTGGTTTTACAACTTCCTGGTTCTATTTGTTGTGCACTTTGCTTTTGTTATGACTGAAGGGGTATAGAAGTTGTTCTGATCTCTATAGCTTTTTCATGTCTATTAAATCACTAAGTCAAGATCATGAATTATACCTTCCACTAAACTCACATAAAAGATAGACTCAGCTTCCTCATGCCTTGGGTGAGCACCCTAGCTATTGGGTAAACTCACATAAAGAGATTCATTTTCAAAGATAGTAAGGTTAGAAATGGTAATTTTTGAGTGACATTCCAAAGTGATTAAGTAATAACATGGCTAACTATGTGAAAGAGAACAAAGAGTGTTGAGGAGGGAATTAGGCCGACACACATACCATCAAAGTGATTAAGTAATAAATCCAAGGAACAAAGAGTGTTGAAGAATTATCCTTCTAGTGACATAGGAAAGGCCCTAAAAATGATATCTTGATCATGGATAATGAGATAACACGAGTTTTTAAAGGATAATATGTGTTGTTGAGGATCCTCCTAACCATGGAACAAGGTAAAATAGGTTAATTCTCAATGCGCAGGATAGGGTTTATATGGTACTAATGGAAGGATGGGTTCATTACAAACTTGATCATAAGTGAGGATATATTTAAACCCCTTGGAAATAATTTCTAAATTATGTAATCTATTAGACAAGGATTGAAAAGGATCATTTGTGGGATTATATGTGAAGGGATTAATAAGAGGATGTGATTGATTTTACTGATGAAAATTGAAAGTAGGATGATTTTTTTGGATGGGCTTGATGTGGAGGTTGGAAAGGGGTAACTTGAGGAGATATTTTTGTAAAGTGGGTTATGATAAAGGGATGTGGGGAGATGTGGAAAATTTTTGAGTATGTTGTTGATGTTGTTGTTATATGAGATGGGTTGATTCAACTTGAGTAGGGATATGTGTATGGGTTTGGGATGTCTGAGGTACTAAAAACAAGATTGAAGTAGAGATGGATTGATTAGATGAAGGATGGGGGATATTGATATTTTGATGGGATTGTGATGAAGGAGGAGATGTGGAAAAGACCACTTGATGGGATACATTGGACATGGGATGAGAAGCAATAGTTTGGAAATAGCTTGGTTGTAAAGAATAATCATAAGTTTGTTGGATGGGGTTGTTATAAGATTGTTGTATTGGCTGAAGGGTGGAAGTTCCATAAGGGACATAGGATGGTCTAGATGGCTCTGGAAACATGTCAAATCTAAATGAGGTTGAATGAGATGTGATAGGTTGATAAAATGGGTTATAATGTTGTAATGACGTAGAGAATATTATTGATAACCGTATAGATAATGGTGTAAACATGTTTCCTAAGGTTTGATTTTGATCTTTCTATTTAGTAAGCATAATAGTAAACAAGCACACACTCAAATAATAATGAAAAACAACTAAGTGGATGGATTACAAACAATAGACAAAAATAGGAAAAATGGATTTTTAGATTTTATTGATTTAATTATGAAAAAGTGAAATGTGTAAAATGGCTGATAGGGTCCTAGGAAATGGCAAGCTATGGATGGTTTCAGGAATTTTTATGGGTAGAGTCCTCAATATACCTGAAGGTATGTGGGGCCCAACTCTAGACTTCTGCTGCTACAAGATTTATTTTAGGGCCTACCCCTCACTTCACGGTCTCGTTGTGATAAGGGAGTCGGGTGTTGTGCCAATATACCAATAGACATGTGTTTATACTTGGCCAGAACACTAATTTGGTTTCCCTATTGGGTGATGAAATCCCAATAGTTATCACCTAGGTGGGAATTGTTTAAATGTATTTTTAATGTTTTAATTGGTTTGGTTGTGTGTGGGGGAAAATAAAGTGAATGCAACCAATTGATTTCCCTAATTAAAACTATGTGATCATGAAGGATGTAATTGTTCATTTTAAGACCCAAAATGAAATGTTATTTTTGATGAGGACAAACAAGAAAATAATGCAATAATGAAAACAAAGAGAAATTTTAGGACTCCCATGATAAATTCTCCCTTTTTAGTAAATTTTAATGCAATCCAACAAGAACACAAAAAATTTCTAGAAAATAGAAATCTACAAAACATGTTAGTAAAAAAAGAGGCAAAAAGTACAAAAAAAGGTAAGAAGGTTAAATATAGAGTAATCAAATGGATTCAAAGGAATCATTGGTGATTACAAGAATTACTAGTGATTACCCAAATCATATGTGATTACTAAATAGAAAAATAGATATGGTAAGAATGTGATATTTCAAACAAATCAAAGAAAATATAAATAAAAGGAGAAGGAAAACTACAACGTAATCAAAATTACTTAGACATGTCATCATTGATTGGATAAATCCTTGGCAATTCACTAGATCACAAGAGATTTAATAAATTGTTAATGATTACAAGACAAAGAGATAGAAAATAAAAATATATGCTTCTTTTAATGAAATAAATAACGAAATAAGGGACAACGGTCCCACCGGAAAGCCAAGATTTTGAGAATAAATCCTACCTCTTTAATTTAATCTACAAAAAAAGAAAGTGAAATTTAAAAAACATCGAAGATGTAGGGTTTAATGATACCCATAGATGTTGATCGACGATGCTCCATGTTGTGCTTTGTGAGAGATGTGTACAAGCTCTTTTTCTATGAAGAAATCTGCAATCACAAACACTACACAAGACAAGATTAGAAAAATTTATGGTAGGTTTCTGGAAAAGGCCAGCCCCCAAAATTCAATGGACTTCCTTACAAGTATGTCAATCCACTTTTAAGAAATTAATATGATAATGGTGAAATAAATTGATAACATATAATAAAATGATAACAAATGATATAACCAACAATGCAAAGGCAAAGGGACTAATGCAATCCAAGGCTATATGCTGGTCTGATGTTGATTCCTGAGCAAAAGGGAGTTTGGGAATCACAGTATGGCTCAAAGGAGCAAGGATGCAGATGGATGTATACACTTACAAAGGCAAGCTAAAGGATTTTTTTATTAAGACAATTGATAAAATGTTAAGGATGGCTCCAAGGAGCTGGATATGGCTCAAAGGAGTGAGATAGGATTGGTAGACACTCGTAGAGGTAGAGTGTTGGTTAGGATTGAAGTTTGAATGTTAGAAAGGTAGGCTGCAGTGATAAAGACATCTGGCAAACATGAATCACTTGTGATTGGATAAATCACTAGCAATTGGGGGCCGATCGTCGACGATTAGAGGAATCACTGATGATTACTGTGTAAATTAAAAATATTTACAAAACCTAAGATAAAGCTCGGTAAATGATTGTAACTAGTTAATTAATAAAGTGGTGATATAAAATAAGATACATACCTTGTTGTAGTTGATGAAGGTGAGATAATAATGTCACCTAGAAAATTGGTTGATTACAAATGTAGACAGAACGTTTATATGCTTTGAATGGCTTGAGAGATGGTTGACATCAAGACATCTTTAGACTTGATTACTTGTTGTAATGAGGAGAGAAATAATATAATGGGAATGTAATGTAGATTCCTTGAGGAAATTCGTGTTATAAGACAATTCTTAAAAATTTTGAGCTATCCTAAAACTCATGAATTAAAGTGAGGATCTAGAATGGAGGCTAGAAAATTGGTTTATATAATCGTTGGCGATTACCTAAATCACCGGTGATTTCAGGTTGTTCGAGCTTTGGAAGGAAAATAGATGGAATAATTTACCAAATCAAGGTTTTTTGGTTACAATTTCAAGGAGTGAGTTTGTTGGTTTTTTCGGGTAACTTGTTCAAATTTGAGGAGATGATGAAATAGATAAGATTTGTTTAGGATTTTCCTAAGTTAGCACCTAGGAATATTTCTAGATGATTTCTTAGGATTTAACTAATGTAAGAAGGGTTTACCTAGAGTGAGTATAGATGTGACTTAGGATTATGTGGGGAAGGGTTATGTAATCATGTCTTAATTTAAAGAAGGATGTGGAGTATAGGACTTAGGATTATGGGGTGGGTATTAGTGTTTAATTAATTGATGGAGGGTATAGGTTTATAAGTGTATAACCTAGGTTATGTTGATATTATAAAGAAGGACTTATGTGAGGTAAGTATGGTGATGATGTTGATGTTGATGTATTTAATAAAGATGAGGGGTGATGAGGGATGTAGATTTTATATGGCTTAGGATAGATGTGATAATGAAGGGGGTCTAGCAAAACTTGACACGAGGGATTAGCAAAGTGCTAATTTTAGGTGTCTACAAGGGGAGAATGTGAATGGTGACTGATATGAGTTAGCATGGATGATGTTTGCATGTCTTGTACTTCATCATCCAAGTTGTTCATTGTGTGTTAGTTTTGTCATTGATGTTAAGTCCTTTGATGGAAAATAGTTTCATAAGGTCATATAAGTCTCTGTTGATATTTGTACTTGCTTCTTTGTATGTATTTTGGCGAGACGTTGACATGTGATTTTGTTATGATTTGTTATGCTATTTTGAACTATTTAAATCATTTTTGATGGAATGATATAAAGTGCCTATGAGATATGATTTTAATCATTATTATGTAAGCATTTTTATACTTATGTTGATTAATCATGAAGTACTAACTTAACTGGTTTTGAAATAAACTTAGTGATTTCAGCTTGTGGAAAGTGAAATCAGATTCTTTGGGATAGTTAAGAAAATAGGTAACCTAGTAAGCTATTTAAGTTTTGATATAATTACTATTCCTAAAACTATTATATCAATATTGGATGAAGGATAATACCTTGGATCAATTTTAGTGATCCAAGGCATTCTCCTTAATCGATATGTTATGTAATACAAGTTGTAAGGCTATTTGACTTCTTAATGATTTCTGGGATTGCAATTTTATATGTAGATCAAGTTGACTATAAACTAACCTGAGTTGTTTAAAATCACCTTATAATCTTGAAGGCATACTTCTGCTTAATCGGATGTGATTACGATTAAGGTAATGGTTATATTATTTTGATATAATGAAAGCCTAATCTAACCTATACTAAGGTGATAAATTACATTCCTATGAACCTAACTTAATTCTATATGCATTTGATTAAATGATAGCAACCTAAGCTAAGGTTGATACATTAATATTAATTGATATAAATCCTAACCTAGCTAAGGATCCTATGACCTAACCCTAAAGATCTAATTATGGTTAGAAATGGTGAGAAGGGTTAGTAGGATGGTTATGAGGATTGGCATCAACCCATACTCGTACTTGGAAAATTTAATGAGTTTTAATTGGCAGCCACGCCACCTTTGGCAAGGACCAAGTCATACTTGGCCATGCACACTAAGTTTGTGATAATGGTTTAGTGAAGCTTGGAAAAGCTATTAGTTGGATTACTAATTTTGATTTAGTGAAATGGTGGTTGGCGGGATTATTGGAAGTAACTAGAAGTTTTTCCATAACATTAATGGCCTTGGTAAAACCAAAACCACCTTGGAAGGAGCACGATGGTTTTGGGAGAAAAGATAGGGGTTATTTTTCATTGTTCATTTGGTTTTTGAACACTTGGGCTCTACATGTAGACCTTCTAGTTTTCAACTTTTAGTTCATTTTTGGATAATATATGATCTATCAGTTGCATGGAGGAAATAGTGGAGAAAATTTAATGCATTGGCTATTAAAATGGAAAGAAGGAGAAGAAGGGGTTTTTGTGGAATCCATTTCAAAATCTCTGGAATTTTCATGGAAGCTTGGAGGAGAACTTGGAGAGCTTGGAAAGGAATTGCAGGAGCTCTACTAGGCATGATAGGCTCTAACTCCTTGAAATATTTTTCTCTATTTAATGGCTTCATGAAAATAAAATGCTCTTATATGAAATCTTGTTCTCTAGTTCTGGGTTTTGTATATTTGTTTCCTTATTTGATTTTCTGGGTGTATCATGAATTATAACTTTTGAATGTGGATGTATTTTGATTATTATGGATTCTAGTTTCTGTATGTTTGATTATGAAGTAATATTGCAAAGCATATAAATGTTGGGATGTGTTTATAATTAATACCTTAAATAAATTATGTTATCATACTTTTTAGAAGCATTGTACCATTGTTTTGTAGATACCCATCTCTGCAGGGTTTAAGAAAGTTTTACATGAGTGGTTCTATGCCTGGAAGTAGGTGTTTAATGAAATATGAATCAATTTGGTTCTATCTTTGTGTTTCTACCATTCTAATCTATTAAGGTTATGGTTGTAAGTGTATTTCTCCTTTTAGTTGCTCGACCTTGAATTTCATATCGATTTGTCTAATTTCACTATGTATATCTTGGTTTTTGGCCTAAGTTTTAATGGAACTCAAATATTGAGTCGATACCCTTGCTAGGTGTTTGAATTTTTCATTTTTTGATTGTTATCTTCGAATTGGAACTAGGACTTTTCTAATCTGGTTATGTCTGCTTGTTTAAGGATTCTGAGTAGGTTAGGATAATAACAAAGCCTTTTACTTCATCTCCCATGTATGGAAGTCTCTGTAACTTAAATTAGAGCCATAGGTTGATGGTTCGGTGGGTATTTTTGATTTCGTAGACACCTGACTATTAATCATTCTTGCATCCTATATTCATTCCACTTTCATGGAAGGGATTCAATGTTTTAGATTATGTGGTTGAACTTCCTTCACCGATGAACTAAGAAAGGGAACTGTGAATCGTTTTAAGTTATTATTGACTTATAATGAGCCTTAGGCTCACTCATGTTGGAATATTGTTAACGAATGCCCTTTAATTATTAGGTGGTTATTGAATCCTCTATGGATTGAAATCATTTTATTAATAAATGATTTCAGGGTTTATTCAATGGGAAGTTAGAGATAGCTCGACTTCACATATTTAGACCATGTAGATTATAGTATAGAACTGTAAGTGTGGTATCAGTTTTAAAATGGCCTCTAACTTTAACCTTATCCATTGATACTTTTTACCTGTTATAAATTAGTTTAGAGCTCATATAGATCTTGGTCATGGATTTTTATCGATGATCATTAACTGTTATAATACCTTGCTTGGTTGGATGATTGTGAATACTTTAGGTAACATGAGGAGTCTTGAATGAAGTGAAACATTAATTGTTTACTTAAGTTTGGTTAGTGACTGTATGTATATATTTACTTAGTCACTTATACTACTTTCATTCTAATAGAATAGAGGCTTCATAACTTGAGTTAGGTGATGATTATTCGGTCTTATTAATTTCTTCATGTAGATGATATAGTTGAGTGTATTGATCCATATCATCTACAGTTACTTGATTCATATCTGGTTGCTATGAATATTGATGAAGTATAATTTTACCTCCTTTCAAACAAGTTTGGGTTTGTAGTGACCTTACTTGAATGTTGATTTTATACTATGAGTAACTTTGGAAAAGAAACTTAGTATGTTGTGTAAATGAGTGGATTCTACTTGATTGCTATAATGAGTTGAGAAGTATATATTATTTCAATTATATCAGGGTAGTTAAATAAGTTATTACCTTGAATTCATTTCTTGAATGAAGTATAACAAATTATTTGATTAAGTTAAGTTATATAAAATTTATTAAACAAGATATAAAACTACAATCATATAAGTATGGGCTTATATTGACTATAATCTTACCATTCTTGTTCTTACATTAATATGATTGATTGTGATCAATTACATTTTCTGGGTTACCTTTGTGTGCCTTAAATTAATACTTGATTGAAATTACTTAAATGAATTGCTTGAGTTAACTTGTCTTCCTTAGTTGGTTTCATTTATGATGTTCTTGTGGCATGATCAAAAGAGTTGTGTATTTTATTTTGAACCTTAGGATAATTTCATTTAAAAGCAAAGTGTTCCTTTTATGAAATTATTAAGTTAGAGCATGTTGTTCTAAAGATTTAGTACCTATCATGCTCAATTCATATGAACTGATAGATGCTAACAATCTTACAGATGGACTTCATGAAAGATGAAAGAAGGAAATACATATAAAAAGTTGCATTTATTCTATTGATTGAAGATAGTTGATTTGGTTAAATGATTATTGTATAAATTTCTTGAAGTACTTTTGATTTGGAAACAAGAAAGGCCTATGGCCCATTTATTGTAATTACTTGGAAAGATGTTGATTACATTGGTAGAAACATGTTTGTTGATATTTAAATTGGAATGAAATAGAAATGGTTTACTTGATTTACATTGATTAAATGGAAGTGACTGAATGTAAAGTGTTGAAATTAGTTGTAAATTCATTTATATAAGTGATGTAGATTGTATTATTGCCATTACTATACTAAGCATATGTATTATCTATTGATGTGCTTCATGTTGTATGTGATTGAATATCATTATGAAATAAATGGAATATGATCAGATATCTAAGTAACTTGGGTAATATGAAAAGTATATGATTGTTAGATTAAGTCCATTAGTTGAATGGAAAATGAAATGTACTTATAAGATTTGGAATGATTTATAAGTATTGATCCTTAAATATATACTTTATTGTTTAGTTGATTAATACATCTATGATAATAGATATGATTTTAAAACTAAACTATAGTATAAATAAAGAAGATGTATGCTTATGGTTGATATGTTTGAAATGCATGTGATAGGTTATGATACTTTGTAAAAGTATAGAAACATACCTAAACATAATAGTTATGAATAGATAAACTATTCCTATGGGATATGTTGTAAAAATGATATTGTATTAATGTTGTCCTACATTAATATAACTAAAATTAAAACATGACAATTATCTAATTAAGGGAAAAAATGTACACTTAAATGATTAAGCATAATGCAATTTAAATCTGTAATTCTTGCACTTAAGTGAATAAAACGTTACAATCCTTACATAAAGGAATATTCATTTGAACCCTAGATGATCCTTAGGCATGACACCTAATGATAAGAATAAGAAGGGTGGATTAACAAGTTGTGAATTAAATTAATTAATGAACTTGTTAATATTTGATGTTTCACTTAATAGAACTTGATGGGCCATAACAACATAGTCATTGTGCACAATACCCATTTAATGATGTGAGTCATTAATTGGTTATTATGGAGAAACCACTATGGCACAATTATCTACCTATCTCCCTTAAGTGTTTCTATCATAAATATGGATCCAGTCACTATATACACTAATTAGTGATAATAGTATGGCCTAGTGCTGATGTCATCTTATGATGACTACGGGTAATGAAGTGGATCCAAAGTGATGCAAGTCAATTCGGATGTGCTTGATTTCCCTTAGTCTTCATAAGCAAGAATATTTCAAAACTATTCTATGTGAGTTGGACTCTACTTAGTATATAACAAGGTCATGGAAGTGGTTGATGTGATTCAAGGTAGTTTAATCTAGATAACAATTTTGAGTGTGGTGAAAGACATATTCAATTTCGACGAGTATGTCATCTAGGAATAAAAGCATGATATACATGTCTTAAAACTTTGACCAAAGTATCACAAGTTGTTGATTGCGTTGTCTTGATTTCACCTAGACTAAAGATGCATGTTATATCAGATGGGTATATGTAATAGATACTCAGATATGCACTTTATATATTTACACTTGATTGACCCTTAACTGAATAAGGGATCCCCAAGTATACTTAGTATGCACATTAATATAAAGAAGAGGATAGATCAGTTTTATACCAAGCCATTACAACTGCATATGGTTTACTATTATGTGATGGATTAGCTAATGAATGTTTGTTCTAAATTATGTGAATTTAGAACAGTGAACATTATTAAAAAAAAAAAAACATTTTTAATGAAGTCTTGAAATGAGGTTATTTACATACATGGCTTGAGTAAGGTCATTATAGGAGTATTCCTAGACCTAGAGCATGTGATATGGCATGGATAGAATGATTTTTGTGCTAATCTATCATGCTTAATGGTGAGTCTATATGTGGAGTGTACAAAGTGTTATCCAAAATGTGCTCCCTACTCATTTTGTGGCTAACTCCTCTCATTCTTCCCTCTCTTGTGCCTCAGTCACAAAATTTTGTGTTTTAGGCACTCAAAACCTTCTAACAATGGCACCATTGGATAGAGCTCCTTCTCGGCTTTCCGAGAAGGTAAAGTTTTCCTCCTAACTCCATGTATTTTTGAAGTTATGGCTCGGCGGAGTTTTTGGAAAAATTTTCCCCAAAGGCCTGCGGCCAATGAGATGCCGCCAGTGGTACCTAGAGTGGCGGAGCGTGGGAAATTTTGGAAAATTTTCCAAATGACCAAAAAGGTGCAAAAATTCAAATTTTTGCACCAACCCGATTTGGCCCTGTTTTGCCCTAAAACTTCAAATGGCCATATCTTTCGATCCAGAGCTTGGTTTTTCGCGTTATTTATATCAATGGAAAGCTGGTGAAATTCTCTACAAGATTCCAAGGTCATTTTTGAATTTTGATGGAGTTTGGAGAGAGAAAATCAAAAAATGCCTCTAGCACGTGGTCATGGATAGAAATGACGTTTCAACCACCGTTTTTAATGAAGAATGGCTCGCATTCTCTCCCAGCATGGCTAAAAATGTCAGGGGATGGGTCTATAAGGATTCCCATGTTGTTTTGAATGTGTTTTGGTCAATGGTTGAATCCCTTCCACGTTTTCCCACATTTCTCTCTCCTGGGCTCATCCCTTGCACTGTAAAAGCCAGATTTGGCTCATTTTCAAAGGGTTGAACATTTTTTGTGTATTGCAAGTCCCCTTTCTCACCTTGGAAGTGATTTTGGTGGAATATTAGACCTTTTATAAGAACTGCAACTCATTTTTTCCTCCCAGGTGTTGTAATGCAAGTGATTTTGATGTTAAAATAACAATATAGGCCCTGTGATTAATTTTTCATCCTCTGCTGGTGTTGTTTGACTAATTTCTGATTCTTCATTACAGTTATCGGTTTGTGCATGTTGTTTTGTTGCATTTTATGAATTGTGTCAATCTGCAGCAGAAGTGAGAAATGCTCACCACTCCTTTGGTGCATCACCTATTAGCATTAGTTTTAGTTTATCTGCATTCTCTATCTCTATCTCCTTTGGAATTTAGGGTAGGATTAGGAATTTAAACCTCTGCAACTTGTAAGTGATAAATCTGATCAGAGGAGTTGAGGAACCACCTCTAATCTGGAGATTCCTTTCCCATTTTACAAGTCCCACACTTGGGGAGAGGATTCAATGTTGTGCAATCACACTGGATGTCTAAAATATCAAACTAGAAATCTGATCAACATCCAGGGGTGCTGCTGATTTGCAACTTGATTTTGACACGCAGGTGGGACCTTAGAGGTCTTCCACTTTATCTTTGACAGGTTGGTGTGTTCCTGTTAAAGATTCAGCCTTTTGGAGGCACTTTCAAAAGCACATCTAGTGACTCCATCTGGTAAACAACTCATTCTCTAAGTTGTAGACCTATTTTCCATTCATTTCCATCCATTCTTCTTTCCATCATTTTCATTCTTTTCCATTCCATGAAGTTTTGCAATCATGACTTCATTTCCATCATGGAATTCACATTTACAACAGCAATATATCACACCTCCAACATGTTTTACAAATCCTCCAAATCAGCATTTTGATCAAATTCAAAATCAGCATGTCTACCCATATGAGCGGCAGTGCCAAAGCTAGTTTGGATATGAAGCATGTCAAGCACAAGGGTATGCTGGTTGCGAGGGCAGTCAAGAAGAAAATGCAGATCTGCTGGAACAAATCCAAAAGATGGAGGTAAACATGGTGCAATCTTGGGCTCAAGCACAAATGAAAACATTTAGAATCGGTTGTAGAGCACCTTGTCCATGGGTGGGACCTTTTCCAGGCATTACAGCCCTCAAGAGAAGCTAGACTTCATGATTACAAACACTACCATTACTTGGAAAGTGTACTAAAGGAATAAAGGTATATGAGAGGAGTATTCAACAACCTTGTCAACAAGTAAGCACACCATCTCATGCCTTTTCTCTCCTCTTTCCCAATCTGTTTTATCTCAAAGCGGTGTCAAGTTTTAAACTCTCCATCTCTGCTGTCCCAAGTGTTGAATCCATTTCTCCATTCCCTAGTCTTCCACCCTATCTCAATTCTTCTATCCTTTTCCCTTCCAAACAATGCCATTCCCTCCAAAGAAACAAGAGTTCCTACCTCCTCCACCACCACAAAAAATTGCAAAATCAATTGAGTTACAATCCACTTCTCCTCTTGCATTCCCAAATCCATGTTGGGAGGATAAAAATCAGAATGCCAATCAAGGAAAATAGCAGCAGAAAGAAGAGCCAAACAAGGATGAAGAAATTCAAAGTCTGAAGAGTTGGGCTCTTAAATTCGGGATTACAAAAATCCCCTTGATGGTGAAACCAATAGAGGATGTTGAAGTTGGAGAACAAGTGGAAAACAAGGTTGATTTTATAATAGTAGTGAAGCGAGAAAAACAGCAGTTTGTTGGTGATGAGTTGGGTGTCCATGTTGGCACTTTGCCCAAAGAAAATGCTGATCCAGTTTGCACTACAAAATCAGCCATCGAGAAGGAAGGAAAACCATCTCAAAACCCCATCTTTGAGGAGCAAATGGATGAGGTCAAGTCATTTTTTACAATAGTAGAAGAAGGAAGCATTATTGATACATTTTTACTTTCATTTGAAGGGGCTGATTTGATTGATGAAGCCATTATGGAGGTGAACAAAACAGGTCCAAATTGTGAGCAAAAGGCACAAGAAATTTCATGCTTCTCTCCCACTTCATCTCTCCAACAATCTGATTTTTGGGATGAGTTTGGATTGACAAGTTTCATGTTTGAAAATGAAGTTATACAGGGTGAAGAAAATGCAGATTTGGAGGCCACCATACAAGAGGGAGAGACTTTTCTGCAAATAAGACATTCAAGAGTTTGATTTTCCATCAGACTTAGAAGAATGTTTAGATGAAGAGCTAGCTGAAATTACCATGTTTCCTTCTTCACCATTCGTTCTCCAACAACAAGAACTTGTTGCCATGGACAAAAGAGTTCAAGGACAACAGCCTACAGTTTGCAACATGCCTCTTGAATCAAAGCGGAAGAATTTGATCTTCCAAAAGCTTCAATGGAGGAGCTCCAAAGCCAACAATGTATTGCAGCGCAGTAGTAACAACAATGCAAAAGCAACTTCATTAGATGTTGCAATCAATAACGAGGAGTTACACACTATAGAAGAGTTCCATGTTGTCATGAAGGAAGAGAAAGGGCAAAAAGTCCTACCATTGCTTCCACATCACCCACCCAAGAATTTCTACAAGAAGACTCCATTTTGGAGTTGAAAATCAGAGCTATGGGCATATCAAACGGATCATACCTTGCCCAATAAGGTATTTGACTTCATTGGAGTCAAAGGAGAAGTCACAATTAGTCATGCTTGCTTGTAAGCATGAGGGTGAGCTCAAAGTACTAAGGATCAACTATCATACCTCTTCAATCCAAATGCAGAGCAACTAAAAGAGGTATTGGATTTGTTTTCAGTTGACACCTTGATGATTTGGGTAGAAGACCAGCTTCTTGTTGATTTTCCACTCATCGATCAGCCATGTTCGAGTGCAAATCGAGTTGCATGGTTGCAACTTTTGAGAAAGGGAAGCTATTTCTCCCAACCAAGTTATGCGGAGGTTTGTTTAGCCCACTTTGCTTTGCTTTTAGTAGGATAGGTTTTGCTTTCGGTAAAAGAAGTGCTTGTGCACACTGCATGTTCCATTTTGGAGCATGTATGACCTTTAGTTTTGTACATAGTTTTTGTGGTGCTGATTTTGCTCTTGCACAATCCATTTTAGTGGGTTTCCAAGTGGCTCAGAGAGGAGGTTTTCAAAGTTTAGATCATTTTGTAGGCAAAAACTCATGACTCCATGCCCAATGGATGCTTGACAACTGGTAACTTCATCTAGCAGGTAGATGACCCCTCTGAGTCGCCAAAATTGTTATCCAAAATGTACCCCCTGCTCATTTTGTGGCTAACTCCTCTCATTCTTCCCTCTCTTGTGCCTCAGTCACAAAATTTTTCTTTTAGGCACTCAAAACCTTCTAAAAATGGCACCATTGGATAGAGCTCCTTCTCAGCTTTCCAGAAAGGTAAAGTTTTCCTCCTAACTCCATGTATTTTTGAAGTTATGGCTCGGCGTGGAGTTTTTTGGAAAAATTTTCCCCTCAAAGGCCATGACAATGAGATGCCGCCAAGTGGCACCTAGAGTGGCGGAGCATGAGGAAATTTTGGAAAATTTTCCAAATGACCAAAAAGGTGCAAAAATTCAAATTTTTCCCGCCATGACCCGATTTGGCCCTGTTTTGCCCTAAAACTTCAAATGGCCATATCTTTCGATCAGAGCTCGGTTTTCGCGTTCTTTATATCAATGGAAAGCTGGTGAAATTATCTACAAGATTCCAAGGTCATTTTGAATTTTATGGATTTGAGAGAGAAAATTGAAAAAACCTCAGCACGTGGTCATGGATAGAAATGACGTTTCAACCACCATTTTTAATGAAGAATGGCTCGCATTCTCTCCCAGCATGGCTAAAAATGTCGGGGATGGGTCTGTAAGGATGCCCATGTTGTTTTGAATGTGTTTTGGTCAATGGTTGAATCCTTCCACATGTTTTCCCACATTTCTCTCTCTTGAGCTCGTCCCCCTTGCACCTTGTAAAAGCAGATTTGGCTCATTTTCAAAGGGTTGAACATTTTTTGTGTATTGCAAGTCCCCTTTCTCACCTTGGAAGTGATTTTGGTGGAATATTAGACCTTTTCTAAGAATTGCAACTCATTTTTGCCTCCCAGGTGTTGTAATGCAAGTGATTTTGATGTTAAAATAACAATACAGGCCATGTGATTAATTTTTCATCCTCTGCTGGTGTTGTTTGACTAATTTCTGATTCTTCATTACAGTTATCAGTTTGTGCATGTTGTTTTGTTGCATTTTATGAATTGTGTCAATCTGCAGAAGTGAGAAATGCTCACCACTCCTTTGGTGCATCACCTATTAGCATTAGTTTTAGTTTATCTGCATTCTCTATCTCTGTCTCCTTTGGAATTTAGGGTAGGATTAGGAATTTAAACCTCTGTAACTTGTAAGTGATAAATATGATCAGAGGAGTTGAGGAACCAGCCTCTAATCTGGAGATTCCTTTCCCATTTTACAAGTCCCACACTTGGGGAGAGGATTCAATGTTGTGCAATCACACTGGATGTCTAAAATATCAAACTAGAAATCTGATCAACATCCAGGGGTGCTGCTGATTTGCAACAATAGTTTTGGCATGCCCGGTGGGACCTTAGAGGTCTTCCACTTTATCTTTGATAGTTTGGTGTGTTCCTGTTAAAGATTTAGCCTTTTGGAGGCACTTTCAAAAGCACATCGGTGATTCCATCTCGGTAAACAACTCATTCTCTAAGTTCGTAGACCACATTTTCCATTCATTTCCATCCATTCTTCTTTCCATCATTTTCATTTTTTCCATTCCATGAAGTTTTGCAATCATGAATTCATTTCCATCATGGAATTCACATTTACAAAACACAGAGTATATCACACCTCCAACATGTTTTACAAATCCTCCAAATCAGCATCAAATCATCTACCCATATGAGCAGCGGTGCAAAGCCGGTTTGGATATGAAGCATGTCAAGCACAAGGGTATGCTTTGGTTGTGAGGGTAGTCAAGAAGAAAATGCAGATCTGCTGGAACAAATCCAAAAGATGGAGGTAAACATGGTGCAATCCAGGGCTCAAGCATAAATGAAAAAATTTAGAATCGGTTGTAGAGCACCTTGTCCATGGGTGGGACCTTTTCCAAGGCATTACTGACCCTCAAGAGAAGCTAGACTTCATGATTACAACACTACCATTACTTGCAAAGTGGTGAAGGAATAAAGGTGTATGAGAGGAGTATTCAACAACCTTGTCAATAAGTAAGCACACCATCTCATGCCTTTTCTCTCCCTCTTTCCAATCTGTTTTATCTCAGCAGTGTCAAGTTTTAAACTCTCCATCTGCTGTCCCAAGTGTTGAATCAATTTCTCCATTCCCTAGTCTTCCACCCTATCTCAATTCTTGTCCTTTTCCCTTCCAAACAGTCATTCCCTCCAAAGAAACAAGAGTTCCTACCTCCTCCACCACCACAAAAAATTGCAAAATCAATTGAGTTACAATCCACTTCTCCTCTTGCATTCCCAAATCCATGTTGGGAGGATAAAAATCAGAATGCCAATCAAGGAAAACAGTAGCAGAAAGAAGAGCCAAACAAGGATGAAGAAATTCAAAGTCTGAAGAGTTGGGCTCTTAAATTCGGGATTACAAAAATCCCCTTGATGGTGAAACCAATAGAGGATGTTGAAGTTGGAGAACAAGTGGAAAACAAGGCTGATTTTATAACAGTCAGTGAAGCGAGAAAAACAGCAGTTTGTTGGTGATGAGTTGGGTGTCCATGTTGGCACTTTGCCCAAAGAAAATGCTGATCTAGTTTGCACTACAAAAGCAGCCATCAAGAAGGAAGGAAAACCATCTCAAAACCCCATCTTTGAGGAGAGAAAATGGATGAGGTCAAGTCAGTTTTACAACAAGTAGAAGAAGGAAGCATTATTGATACATTTTTGCTTTCATTTGAAGGGGCTGATTTGATTGATGAAGCCATTATGGAGGTGAACAAAACAGGTCCAAATTGTGAGCAAAAGGCACAAGAAATTTCATGCTTCTCTCCCACTTCATCTCTCCAACAATCTGATTTTTGGGATGAGTTTGGATTGACAAGTTTCATGTTTGAAAATGAAGTTATACAGGGTGAAGAAAATGCAGATTTGGAGGCCACCATACAAGAGGAGAGACTTTGCTGCAAAGTAAGACATTCAAGAGTTTGATTTGCCAACAGACTTAGAAGAATGTTTAGATGAAGAGCTAGCTGAAATTACCATGTTTCCTTCTTCACCATTCGTTCTCCAACAACAAGAACTTGTTGCCATGGATAAAAGAGTTCAAGGACAACGGCCTACGGAGTTTTGCAACATGCCTCTTGAATCAAAGCTGGAAGAATTTGATCTTCCAAAAGCTACAATGGAGGAGCTCCAAAGCCAACAATGTATTGCAGCAGGTAACAACAATGCAAAAGCAACTTCATTAGATGTTGAAATTAATAACGAGGAGTTACACACTATAGAAGAGTTCCATGTTGTCATGAAGGAAGAGAAAGGGCAGAAAAGTCCTACCATTGCTTCCACATCACCCACCCAAGAATGTCTACAAGAAGACTCCATTTTTGAGTTGAAAATCAGAGCTATGGGTATATCAGCGGATCATACCTTGCCCAATAAGGTATTTGACTTCATTGGAGTCAAAGGAGAAGTCCTGACAGTCATGCTTGCTTGTAAGCATGAGGGTGAGCTACAAAGTACTAAGGATCAAGCTATCATACCTCTTCAATCCAAATGCGAGCAACTAAAAGAGGTATTGGATTTGTTTTCAGGTGACACCTTGATGATTTGGGTAGAAGACCAGCTTCTTGTTGATTTTCCACTCATCAATCAGCCATGTTCATTGCGTAATCGATTACATGGTTGTAACTTTTGAGAAAGGAAGCTATTTCTCCCAACAGTTGTAGGGTTTGTTTAGCCCACTTTTGCTTCCAGTTAGAGTAGGATAGGTAGTTTTTCTTTCAGTAAAAGAAGTGCTTGTGCACACTCTGCATGTTCCATTTGGAGCATGTATGACCTTTAGTTTTGTACATAGTTTTTGTGGTGCTGGTTTTGCTCTTGCACAATCCATTTCAGTGGGTTTCCAAGTGGCCTAAAGAGGAGGTTTTCAAAGTTCAGATCAGTTTGTAGGCTACAACTCATGACTCCATGCCCAATGGATGCTTCAGCAACTGGTAACTTCATCGAGCGAGTAGATGACCCCTCGAGTCGCCAAAATTGTTATCAAAATGTGCCCCTGCTCATTTTATGGCTAACTCCTCTTATTCTTCCCTCTCTTGTGCCTCGTCACAAATTTTTTCTTTTTAGGCACTCAAAACCTTCTAAAATGACACCATTGGATAGAGCTCCTTCTTAGCTTTCCGAAAAGGTAAAGTTTTCCTCCTAACTCCATGTATTTTTGAAGTTATGGCTCGGTGGAGTTTTTGGAAAAAATTTCCCCTCAAAGGCCTGCGGCCAATGAGATGCCGCCAAGTGGCACCTAGAGTGGCGGAGCGCGGGGAAATTTTGGAAAATTTTCCAAATGACCAAAAAGGTGCAAAAATTCAAATTTTTGCCCACCAATTTGGCCACTGTTTTGCCCTAAAACTTCAAATGGCCATATCTTTCGATCGAGCTTGGTTTTCGCATTATTTATATCAATGGAAAGATGGTGAAATTCTCTACAAGATTCCAAGGTAATTTTGAATTTTGATGGAGTTTGGAGAGAGAAAATTGAAAAATGCCTCTGGCATGTGGTCATGGACAGAAATGACGTTTCAACCACCATTTTTAATGAAGAATGGCTCGCATTCTCTCCCAGCATGGCTAAAAATGTCAGGGGATGGGTCTGTAAGGATGCCCATGTTGTTTTGAATGTTTTTGGTCAATGGTTGAATCCCTTCCATGTTTTCCCACATTTCTCTCTCCCAGGCTCGTTCCTTGCACCTTTGTAAAGCAGATTTTACTCATTTTCAAAGGGTTGAACATTTTTGTGTATTGCAAGTCCCCTTTCTCACTTTGGAAGTGATTTTGGTGGAATATTAGACATTTTCTAAGAAGCGCAACTCATTTTTTTCCTCCTTTGTGTTGTAATGCAAGTGATTTTGATGTTAAAATAACAATACTGAGCCACTGTGATTAATTTTTCATCCTCTCGCTCATGTGTTGTTTGACTAATTTACGATTCTTCATTACAGTTTATCAATTTTTGCATGTTGTTTTGTTGCATTTTTTGAATTTTGTCAATCTGCAGAAGTGAAAAATGCTCACCACTCCTTTGGTGCATCACCTATTAGCATTAGTTTTAGTTTATTTGCATTCTCTATCTCTGTCTCCTTTGGAATTTAGGGTAGGATTAGGAATTTAAACCTCTGCAACTTGTAAGTGATAAATATGATTAGAGGAGTTGAGGAACCAGCCTCTAATCTGGAGATTCCTTTCCCATTTTACAAGTCCCACACTTGGGGAGAGGATTCAATGTTGTGCAATCACACTGGATGTCTAAAATATCAAACTAGAAATCTGATCAACATCCAGGGGTGCTGCTGATTTGCAATAATGATTTTTTTTGGCACTTCCATGGGACCTTAGAAGTCTTCCACTTTATCTTTGATAGGTTGGTGTGTTCCTGTTAAAGATTCAGCCTTTTGGAGGCACTTTCAAAAGCACATCTGGTGACTCCATTTGGTAAACAACTCATTCTGTAAGTTGCAGACCTATTTTCCATTCATTTCCATCCATTCTTCTTTCCATCATTTTCATTCTTTTCCATTCCATGAAGTTTTGCAATCATGACTTCATTTCCATCATGGAATTTACATTTACAACATCAAGTATATCACACCTCCAACATGTTTTACAAATCCTCCAAATCAGCATTTTGATCAAATTCAAAATCAGCATGTCTACCCATATGAGCAGTTGCCAAGCCTTCAGTTTGGATATGAAGCATGTCAAGCACAAGAGGTATGCTTGTTGTGAGGGCGTCAAGAAGAAAATGCAGATTTGCTGGAAAAAATCCAAAGATGGAGGTAAACATGGTGCAATCCAGGCTCAAACACAAATGAAAACATTTAGAATCGGTCAGAGAGCACCTTTTCCATGGGTGGGACCTTTTCAAGGCATTACAGCCCTCAAGAGAAGCTAGACTTCATGATTACAACACTACAATTACTTACAAAGTGTATTGAAGGAATAAAGGTGTATGAGAGGAGTATTCAACAACCTTGTCAACAAGTAAGCACACCATCTCATGCCTTTTCTCTCCCTCTTTCCCAATCTATTTTATCTCAAAGGTGTCGAGTTTTAAACTCTCCATCTGCTGTCCCAAGTGTTGAATCCATTTCTCCATTCCCTAGTCTTTCACCCTATCTTAATTCTTGTCCTTTTCCTTGCAAACATCCATTCCCTCCAAAGAAACAAGAGTTCCTACCTCCTCCTCCACCACAAAAAATTGCAAAATCAATTGAGTTACAATCCACTTCTCCTCTTGAATTCCCAAATCCATGTTGGGAGGATAAAAATCAGAATGCCAATCAAGGAAAATAGCTGCGCAGAAAGAAGAGCCAAACAAGGATGAAGAAATTCAAAGTCGAAGAGTTGGGCTCTTAAATTTGGGATTACAAAAATCCCCTTGATGGTGAAACCAATAGAGGATTTTGAAGTTAGAGAACAAGTGGAAAACAAGGTTGATTTTATAACAGATAGGAAGCGAGAAAAACAGCAGTTTGTTGGTGATGAGTTGGGTGTCCATGTTGGCACTTTGCCCAAAGAAAATGCTGATCCAGTTGCACTACAAAATCATCCATCGAGAAGGAAAGAAAACCATCTCAAAACCCCATCTTTGAGGAGCAAATGGATGAGGTCAAGTCAATTTCTACAACGGTAGAAGAAGGAAGCATTATTGATACATTTTTGCTTTCATTTGAAGGGCTGATTTGATTGATGAAGCCATTATGGAGGTGAACAAAACAGGTCCAAATTGTGAGCAAAAGGCACAAGAAATTTCATGCTTCTCTCCCACTTCATCTCTCAACAATTTGATTTTTGGATGAGTTTGGATTGACAAGTTTCATGTTTGAAAATGAAGTTATACGGGGGTGAAGAAAATGCAGATTTGAAAGTCACCATACAAGAGGAAGAGACTTTGCTGCAGTAAGACATTCAAGAGTTTGATTTTCCATCAGACTTAGAAGAATGTTTAGATGAAGAGCTAGCTGAAATTACCATGTTTCCTTCTTCACCATTCATTCTCCAACATCAAGAACTTGTTGCCATGGATAAAATAGTTCAAGGACAACAGCCTACGAGTTTGCAACATGCCTCTTGAATCAAAGTGGAAGAATTTGATCTTCCAAAAGGTACAATGGAGGAGCTCCAAATCCAAAAATGTATTGCAGCAGGTAACAACAATGCAAAAGCAACTTCATTGGATGTTGCAATCAATAACGAGGAGTTGTACACTATAGAAGAGATCCATGCTGCCATGAAGGAAGAGAAAGGGCAGAAAAGTCCTACCATTGCTTCCACATCACCCACCCAAGAATGTCTACAAGAAGACTCCATGTTTGGAGTTTAAAATCAGAGCTATGGGCATATCAAATGGATCATACCTTGCCCAATAAGGTATTTGACTTCATTGGAGTCAAAGGAGAAGTCACAACCAGTCATGATTGCTTCTAAGCATGAGGGTGAGCTACAAAGTACTAAGGATCAACTATCATACCTCTTCAATAAAATGTAGAGCAACTAAAAAGAGGTATTGGATTTGTTTTCAATTGACACCTTGATGATTTTGGTAGAAGACCAGCTTCTTGTTAATTTTCCACTCATCCAATCAGCCATGTTCAAGTGCCAAATCGGTTGCATGGTTACAACTTTTGAGAAAGGAAGCTATTTCTCCCAACTAGTTGTAGGGTTTGTTTAGCCCACTTTTGCTTCCAGTTAGAGTAGGATAGGTAGTTTTTCTTTCATAAAAGAAGTGCTTGTGCACACTCTTTATGTTCCATTTTGGAGCATGTATGACCTTTAGTTTTGTACATAGTTTTTGTGGTGCTGATTTTGCTCTTGCACAATCCATTTTGATGGGTTTCCAAGTGGCTCGAGAGAGGAGGTTTTCAAAGTTCGGATCAGTTTGTAGGCTCTGACTCATGACTCCATGCCCAATGGATGCTTCAGAAACCAGTAACTTCATCAGTGGGTAGATGACCCCTACGAGTCGCAAAATTGTTATCCAAAATGTGCCCCCTGCTCATTTTGTGGCTAACTCCTCTCATTCTTCCCTCTCTTGTGCCTCAGTCACAAAAATTTTCTTTTAGGCACTCAAAACCTTCTGGAAATGACACCATTGGATAGAGCTCTTTCTCAACTTTCCAGAAAGGTAAAGTTTTCCTCCTAACTCCATGTATTTTTGAAGTTATGGCTCGGCGGAGTTTTTTGGAAAAATTTTCCCCTGAAAGGCCCACGAGGCAATGAGATGCCACCACGTGGCACCTAGAGTGGTAGAGCATGGGGAAATTTTAGAAAATTTTCCAAATGACTAAAAAGGTGCAAAAATTCAAATTTTTGCCCACCTCAAACCCGATTTGGCCTGTTTTGCCCTAAAACTTCAAATGGCCATATCTTTCGATCCAGAGCTTTTTTCATGTTTTTATATAAATGGAAAGATGGTGAAATTATCTACAAGATTAGGGGTCATTTTGCATTTTGATGGAGTTTGAGAGAGAAAATAAAAACTCCCGGCGTGTGGTGGTCATGGATAGAAATGACATTTCAACCACCATTTTTTAATGAAGAATGGCTCGCATTCTCTCCAAACATGGCTAAAATGTTAGGGGATGGAGTGCCGTAAGGATGCCCATGCTATTTTGAATGTGTTTTGGTCAATGGTTGATTCCCTTCCATGTTTTCCCATGTTTCTCTCTCTGGGCTCGTCCCTTACCTTTGTAAAGCAGATTTGGCTCATTTTCAAAGGGTTGAACATTTTTTGTGTATTGCAAGTCCCCTTTCTCACCTTGGAAGTGATTTTGGTGGAATATTAGACCTTTTCTAAGAACTGAAACTCATTTTTCCTCCAGGTGTTGTAATGCAAGTGATTTTGATGTTAAAATAACAATACAGGCCCTGTGATTAATTTTTCATCCTCTGCTAGTGTTGTTTGACTAATTTCTGATTCTTCATTACAGTTATCAGTTTGTGCATGTTGTTTTATTACATTTTATGAATTGTGTCAATCTACAGAAGTGAGAAATGCTCACCACTCCTTTGGTGCATCACCTATTAGCATTAGTTTTAGTTTATCTACATTCTCTATCTCTGTCTCCTTTGGAATTTAGGGTAGGATTAGGAATTTAAACCTCTGCAACTTGTAAGTGATAAATCTGATCAGAGGTGTTGAGGAACTAGCCTCTAATCTAGAGATTCCTTTCCCATTTTACAAGTCCCACACTTGGGGAGAGGATTCAATGTTGTGAAATCACACTGTATGTCTAAAATATCAAACTATAAATCTAATCAACATCTAGGGTGCTACTGATTTGCAACAACACAAAGATTATTGGGTCATTTTCAGAGAGGTATCTGTGCATGTATGAGGTCCTTGGGAAATAAACAGGTGGAGAACATGCAAGATAACATAGGTAAATGAGATTGGATAGAGAGTTTCAAACCTATTTGAGCTATATGATGAGTATGGAAAGTTAGATCATGTTTTCATGATGATTCATGACAAGTTTCAAGTCATTCTAAAGAATATTTTGCAAGATACATCAATTTTGGAAAAATTGGGTTTTCTATAGTGTGTTTTTAAGGAAAATGTTGACTTTCAGATGCTCATTGTGGACTATGTACTTTTCATAGGGACCTGAGGTATTTGGAATAGATTTTAGGTCAGTTATGAAGATTTTCCAAAAATAATGAGGTGGTTTGATGATCACATTTTTATGAACAATCGTTAAGAAGATAAGTTCCTCTGAAATCCTAGCTAAACCCTACCTCAAAGTGATTTGGAGAAAAAGGATTATTTTGAGCTTGTTTTGATTCTTTTGAAAAAATTATTATTGGATGTCTTATAGGACTCCTCTAGATGTCTAAAAGGTGAATTAGACTATGTGATAGTATGTGGGCCACACCGGAAAATACAAGTTTATGAAGAATTTCAGTTTGAGGTAAAGTTCTCCAAAGAAGGTGGTGAATAAATAGAAATTGTTTTTATCCCATGAGTTTTAATAGATTTACATGATAGTTTTAGATCATGGTTGTGGTCATAAATGGAATTTTTTTCCTTATTTAAGAAGATTGGATTTTAGGGCAATTTGGAGCGATATGTGGTAAAAGTGGAATTTTAGGAGCTACATGTGGATTTTGGACTTGGTAAAAGTTACGTTTTGATCCTAGTTTAGATAAGTTTCCAATGGTCGATATGAATTGTGTTTTTACTAGGTATGAGGAAGTTATGACCTGATCTTTGAAGGTCAAATCCGAAGGATTCCTAGTTAAGAAGGGTCTTGAGTTGCTTCATGAGGTAAGGTTATTTTTTTGATTTATTTATGATTGTTGAAGGTTTTGACTTATTATAATACATTTATAAGGGTGTTCCATGATTTAGGTAATCCTATAATTTTTTATGGAATTGATGAAGCAAGTTGATCTCAAGGTTATTTCTTAAGTCCTAGAAGCCTAAAGAAGCAGTTGCAGAGATGGACCTGGTTGATGGCCTTCCACTTGGATTTGGAAGGAAATGTAATATATTATGGAAAGAGGATTTAGATATATTTATAATAGAATATTATATATTTCATTAGGATTATTTTTGATAGGCCATCAAGCTTAGTTTGTGAAGAATAAGGTTTCTTGTTTTCGGGATGAGTTTTCTCAAAGTTAGAAGATTGATCTAGAAGATGCATGAGATGGATTATTTTATGTTTTATATTAGTTTTACCATGAAGAGGGATGAATTTTGTTCCAATTTAAGGCCTTTGGAGGTCTTGAAAGTGGAATCAAGGGTGAAAACTAGTCAAAATTTCTAAACCTGGTCTTTTGGGAAGCTTAGTTTGGTGAAGAGGAAATTGTGTGTTGTTTGCATGTATGGATGTTTCATGAGCTCTAGAAAGCATAGATGTGATCTAAAAGTTAGTGGATTTATAATGAGTTGTTACATGCCATATTTTAGGTGTTTTTATGTGTGTTTGAGGCCCATAAGTGAATATTGGTTCCTATAAACAAATGTTTGGTGAAGGATACAAGCCTTTTTAGTGTGTTATGAAGAATTTGATTACTACAAGATAATTTACAACCATGGATGGTGTATTTATGTCATATTTTACATGTATGATTAATTTTGGAGCTTGAATAATGTTGGAGATCTAAGTGATGGGGTTTTGAGTTGTTTTGAACTTGTTTGGTGCATTTAAGCATGGCCGACCTACATGGGTCCATTATGAATTTTTATATTTGTGCATTTAATGGTTGAAATAATGGTATAAGACTGACCTATGGTGTGTTTTAAATAAGAAAATCATATAAAAAAAATTTAAGTTCAAATTTGAACTAGTTGTGCATGGGGGAAAAGTGTGACCCAAGAGAGAAAGTAAAAAGGTATGAAGACATGAAATTATAGTTGAGAAAGTGTGAATGTTTTTAGGATAGTTATATATCATGTGTGTAAGGGTTTAAAGCCAAGAAAAATCCATGAAATAATAATAAAGAGTGAGTTAAATGAATGAGAGTTTGAAAGTGTGTGTGAGCAGAAATTGTGATCTCCATCACTTGTGGAAGCAAAAAAATTAGATATATTTAAATAAAATTTTGGTGTTGGTTCTTGATCATCTAAGGGGGTTGTAGCCTCCTTATGGATTAGGTTTTTCACTAAACTAGGGTTTGTGCTCCTTGTATGGTTGTTTCTCTACTAAACTAGGGGTTGATGCTCCTTGTGGGGTTGGTGCTCATTGTTCAGTTGTTTCTCAACCAAATTTGAAACATAGCTAAAATAAAGTTTTGTTTTAGTGGGTTTTCTTCCCCTTGAGGAGTTTTCACTTAAATTTGGTGTTATTTTCTACTTTCTTTCTTATGCTCTTGTGTATGGTTGATTCAATGCTTAAGTGAACACACATATGGTTGATGTTTAATTGAATGGTTGTATGAATGTTAATGTATGATAAATGGAAATGGAATAATGTTTTAGTGGATTGATTCACCCCTTCCCTCTAAATCCCTTTGATTCCAAAAATTGGTATCGAGTAGGTCTTTGTGAAACAAGTCTACCAACTTGGAGAATATCTTAGAAGCAAAAGATGGCTAAGAAACTCAAGAATTGAGATCCATGGCCAAGAATGATGAAGAAACCATCAAATGTCTCAAGAGTTAATTAGAGAAAGCTACTTCAAAATTGAGGTCAAAGGAAGAGGAATGTAATAGATTGAAAAGCAAGCCTTATGAGGTTTAAATGCATGTCCAAGATGATCGCGAAAGAGGTGGTAATAGATCTACACAAATATTTGGATTTCCAAATAAAGGATAACATCAGTTTGAAGTCTAAAATCAAAGGTATGATAACAGTACTCAAAGTTAAGGAATAAGATGATGTTAAGCTCAAGGAAGAGATACAAACCCTAAGGTCAAAGGAGATGAGAAACCTAATCTAGCATATCAATAAGTTGGGCCTATTTCTAAAAGAGGTGAAAATGAAGATATTCATACCAAGAAGGTATAATCAAGGCCTAATCCCATTAGATAGCCAAATGCAATGAGGTATGTAAAATTTCATGGTTATTTTTATGCTTGCAATGGTTTTGGTCATAGAGTAAGGGATTGTAGGAAGTTTCTCAGTTGTGTGTATCCTTGGAGCAATGGAAAAGATCACAAAATTCATCATTCAATAGATATGCAAGAGGTTATTTGTCATAAGTTTCATCTCAAGGGTCATATTTCAAATCTTTTATCTCATGAATCATCAAGGAAAGTGAAGAAGGTTAAATCTCCCAAAATTAAGGAAGTATGAATGCCTAAATCAATCAAAGAAGAGTCAAATCCAGTCAAGATGAATGAGAAAAATGTGGTCAAGGATAAAAGGGACTATCCATGTAAGCGAGATCAAAAAGTTGCTTAAAAGGTTGAAGAAGAACATATGTGTCTAACAACCTTTCATTCTCATGTACATGAAAAATTGAGGAGGCTATGAGTGCGGGACACCCAAGAGTGATAAGGTATGTTAAGTGAATTATCCATGGATTTGTTGAGTCCTTTCCATTAGTAAGTGTATGATTTTAGGATTAGATCATTGACTATGGTGTTTTTGTTAGGTGATGTGTTTAGTAGTCATGAAATATTGTCTTTACATAGTTGATGTTCCATATTATATATGTTTGATCATTTAAGGGTGTATTGTTGACCTAGTTGGTCCAAAGTGTGTTGTAGTGTTGATCTAAGTATGATATCTAGTTTTTCAAGTTATGTATCAATTTGAAGATATCAAGGTTGAGATAATAGTGTTATCATAAAAGGGAGTGATTCTCAATTGGTATATCAAGTCATTGTAGTAGTTTTTGTAAAGAATTTGGTGTCTCTTATGTGTGTTTCTTTTTGTTGAGAGATATTATCTATCAAGATAATTCTTAACTCAGTTTTTCTTATGTAGCTCATCAATTCAAGGTCATGTGTCCTCTTTAAAGTTAGTTGCATCATGTCTAAGGGGTATGTGCTCGGTTGAAATCAAATTATTTTCTTCTTTAGGTCTATGATTTGTTGATTCATCAAAGAAGTATCTATCATTAAATAATAAGGTCTTATACATATTGAAATATGGGCATGAGTGTATGGTATGTGTTTTAACGTGGATCATGCACCCGCTAGTTGAATCATTAGATGATCTAGTGCAACATGGGAGCATCCCCAAGGTAAGGGACCTTGGATCCTTAGGATGAACCTTGAAAGAAGGTCGAATTCCTATTAAACTATGTGCATCTAACTAAAGATCAACATGAAAAACTACAATACTTAAAATAAACTACACTATTTGATTCTTCAGGAAAAGGAATAAAAGGATAACTCAAAATACACAAAAATTAAGTGATGTGGAAATAATTGAAAGGACTGGTACATCAACTTATTAATCATAAAATTTTACAAATATGTTGTGACATTATTAATAAATTGTAATATTATTAATAATGAGTTAATACAACTCATATTAATAATATAGTTAATAGTTGTGTGTGAGTGAAGTTGTTGAATAAACAACTCACGTAGTTATTTTGGTGTGAGAGATATCCTAGGGATATATCTAAGAGATTCATGGAGAGAGATATGAGGGATTGAAGATGAGTGTTGACTCCACCATTGTAGGAGATCAAACAATATAAATGTAAACTCTATCAATGTAATTGATATCCCAAATGAATTTCAGTTTCTATATTATTATTATTTGGTATTTTATTATTGTGTAGTTTTTATCAGTTGTATCAGAGAAGCTTCTGATCCATATTCCATGTAGTCAAATCATTTCAAGCATCTGCCATTAAATCTGCGTGCAAATCTATCACAAGGAAATGGTGGACAATTGATTTTGGTCAGTGGATTCTGTAGTGCCCATTTTACTACATGACATTTTCTGCTATGTTTGGTGCACACTCACCATCCATCGTGATCTACTCCTTCAGTGTCACTGTATTTTCACCCAATCATGAAAATTGTGAGTTATGAGTAGCGTCACTATTTTTTTATGTTTTTTTTTTTCGCAATTGTAGAAATTGTGAAATCGTGAGTTAGAAATCTTTTGTTCTATTTTTGCCATTTTTGGATGTAGTAAAAAACACAAGAATAAAAAAAATTCCATTTTTGGAAAGGGGTCTGAAAAGATGTTGGATTTAAAATTTGTAGTTGCCATAAATTTAGTAAATCAAATTGAGATGATGTCTTTTTAAAAATGTGTGTTTTTTTGAGCTCTTTACATTGATCATATCAAAAATTGTAAAAAAAAAAAAAAATTGTGGACACATTTTTTGTGGAATCCGACGTCCAATTTTTAAATCGACATGGACAAGTTGAATCGAATTGAAAAATTTGAAGGAAAATATTTCCATACATGGCAGGTTAGAACTCAATTGTTGTTGATTAACAAAGATCTATGGGAGATTGTAGAAGGAAAAATCAATAAACCATGTGACATAGATGAAGTAGAAAAATGGGAAAGAAAGGATGAAAAAAGCAAATGATTATTGGCCTAGGTTTATCTAATGCCTACCTACATCACATAAATCTAACAAAGACATCACATTTGATTTGGAAGACATTGAGAAAACTTTTTGGGTCACAAGCAGAGAGTGCAATAGTGGCACTCAAGCAAAAGTTGTTCAAACTCAAAATGGAGGAAGGAGAAAGTATGGTGGAACATATCAGTAAGTTTCATTCTATTTTAAATCAATTATTTGGAATAAAAGTTGATGTTCTTGATGATGATGCAAAAGATGTATTACTTAATAGTATGCCTCCTAGCTATTCTAATATGGTATTCACTTTGAGAAAAATAAATCCAAGTCTAGAGGATTTAATTTCTTCTTGATAGAAGAAGAAAATAGAACCAAGAAGATTGATCTAGAAGAAAGTGCAATGTATGGTAGAAACAAATCATATGCTAAAGGAAGATTCAAACCTTCTTTTAAACAAAAATCAACCTCCAAAGTTTCCAAAAAAATTCTTTGTCACTATTGTAATGCTCCTAGACATGGTATTATGTATTGTAAAAAAAGAGCACAAGATTTACTTGATGGTAAATTGAAGGATAAAGCCTTCATTTATGAAAACAAAGATGAAGAAAGTGATTGGGATATGAAGTCTACCCACTCTGATAATGAGGAAACAAATGCTCAGCAAAGTGATGAAGACTTCTTGTATTAAGTAAAGAGTGTATTTTAATGGAGGACAAAGGCAACGGAGGATGGAGGTTAATCGGTGACCTCTCTTCGAGTCACCAATTATGGGGTTGCATGAAGCTATGGTGGTAGTGTGTGTATGTGTGTTTTCTTTTATTTCAGATTTGCAGTATGATTTTAGAGTTCCTGTTTGAATAAGTGAAATTTCACATTGAGGGGGGGAACTAGAACATGGTATCAATGTTCAATTTTCCCTCTATTCATTTTGTATTCAGTAAGTAGTGGTTCCTACATGATTCCCTGAAGGAAAGACATAGTGGACAAACGAAAGCACAAAGGAAAAGTAACAACATGATATTTGGGTTGTTGGTTGTCCTATAAAACCATCCTTTGTTTTAGGTTGTTGGTTGTCTTGTAAAACCATCCTTTGTTTTAGGTTGTTGGTTGTCCTATAAAACCATCCTTTGTTTCAAGTTATTGGCTGTCCTACAAAACCATCCAGATCATGAGCACACATGGGTGGCAAGCTGTAGAAGGAAGTGTGATTATTTTTTCTACCTTGTCAACATTAGGGGAGTGTATATTGGGAATTAATAATGTTAAAAATAGGGGAGTGAATGTTACAAATATATTGTGACATTATTAATAAATTGTAATATTATTAATAATGTTAATACAACTCATAGTAATAATATAGTTAATATTTGTGTGTGAGTGAAGTTGTTGAATAAACAACTCACGTAGCTATTTTGGGTGTGTGAGAGATATCCTAGGGATATATCTAAGAGATTCATGGAGAGAGATATGAGGGATTGAAGATGAAGTTTGAATCCACTATTTTAGGAGATCAAACACTATAAATGTAAACTCTATCAATGTAATTGATATCCCAAATGAATTTCAGTTTCTATATTATTATTATTCGGTGTTTTATTATTGTGTAGTTTTTATCACAAAATACTTTTACAAAATAATATATTACATGCACAAATCCTTATTTATTCTTCAACAAGACTTTTTAATGATTATGATATTCAGAAATAATGAAGGGTTTTTTTATTCCACAACTATAGTCTCACATGAAGAAATTTAATTAGCATGAAGTTAATATAGATCATTACATAAAAGGAAAAAAAAATTCACAAGTATCAAATGAACTATTTAAGTACACAACATATCAACTAGATGAAAGAAAAATATTGTTTTGTATTTAGTAATGAGGCTAAAGTCTACATATGAGAGTGCAAAAATTGTAAAGCCTCCTTATACAAAGATCCAAAATTCCTTGAATACATAATGCATCCTCCTATATATAGCTAAGAAGGTTGAGAAATATTATCTACTCTTCTTAACTAATTACATTCTAAAAATAAGATGCATTTACATCTATGAAAGAGTCCTCCTAAAAAATATCCAGATGGTGATGCAACTTTAACATGTCAAACCCGATTTTCTACTTTGTTGAATTCCTTGGGAGCTTTGGATCTGCTATACATCTTTTGAATTCCTAGGGAAGGGTGTTGTTTCATGCGATTCAACCTCAAAAATGGTCTAGGGTGGAAAGGGAGGTTTGAGAGACACTTAAGAAAATCGATAACTCAAATGGGTTATAGAAGAAATCCTGAAAAAGTTTGAAAAAAATCAAGAAAATAAGTGGTCAAATGTCGAAATCCGAAATGCATGCAATAGGAAAATTGGAATCCGAAATCCAAAATGCAATATGAAAATGGAAACTGAAACCCAAAATGTGAAATGCAATATGCAAAATGCAACCCGAACTCTGAAATCTGAAATGCAATATGTAAAATGGAACCCAAACTCTGAAATCCAAAATGCAAAACCCAAACTCCAAAATCCAAAATACAATATGCAAAATGGAACCTGAACTCTAAAATCTAAAATGCAATATGTAAAATGGAACCCAAACTCTAAAATCTGAAATACAATATGTAAAATGGAACCCAAAACCTGAAATTTGAAATGCAATCTACAAAATGGAACCCAAATTACAAAATCTGAAATGTAATATGTAAAATGGAACCCAAAACATGAAATTTGAAATGCAATCTACAAAATGGAACCCAAATTACAAAATCTGAAATGCAATATGTAAAATGGAACCCAAAACCCAAAATCCAAAATGTAATATGCAAAATGGAACCCAAACTCTAAAATCTGAAATGCAATATACAAAATGGAACCCAAACTCTGAAATCAGAAAAGCAATATGTAAAATGGAACCCGAACTCCAAAATTTGAAATGCAAAATGGAACTTAAACTCTGAAATGCATAAAAGTGCAAAATGGAACTTAACCTCCAAAATGCACAAAATGGGGAGGGTTACATCAAAGCTTTAAGAAACATGGATTTTTCAAGGAATAGTCATGCAAATGGGAAAGGTGGCTTAAAATTCAACATTTTTAGAAACCTCTAGGGAATGCTTTCCTGCTAAGAAAAATTCTAGTAGCCTTAATCAATTCCATTGGGCAAGGAGTCAACAAAAGCCTCAAACCAAAAGTAACAGATATTTTTCTTCCCATGACATAAATGGAGGAATTTCCAATGGCTCTTTTCGGGGTGATCCCATCGGCCTAGAGGGTGGTCTTCAGTTGAGTATGCCATGTTGTCTAGTTATTTTCCATAGTTCCCTTGATGATATGAGAGGAAGGAAACCTGCACAAAAAGGTCATGTTGCAGCAACAAGAGGTGAAAAAGCTATGTAAAATTTTTAAAGTCATACATGCTTCAAGAGGAAACATGTAGAGTGTGCACATGAACTTATTTTATTGAAAGCAAACCTACCTACCCTAGTCTAACCAAAGGAAAAGGAAGCTTAAACAAATCTTGATATAGGTAGGGAGAAGTAGTTTCCTTTCCTCACAAGATGATACCATGTAATTGATTTGGAACAAAATGTGATCTTTAATGTGAGTGTAAAACTCATTCAAAACCAATTTCCTGCCTCATTCCATAAGGTATCAACAAAAAATAAAAATAATACCTCCTTTAGTTATTTTGCATTTGGATCTAAGAGGCACGATGTTGACCTTGGTCTGGTGTTGAAGCTCTTCCTTGTGCTCTGAAATGAGCATGAATAGAAACAACTCTATTCTTGGATCCAAACTACCCAAAAAATTATTGGGTATGGGGTGATCCTTTTGGTTTTCTCATCTTTTTGGCAATTAGATCTAGGACTGGAGCTAGTAGAGACCCTTTCCTCTTCATGGTGGATGTCTGCAATCTTTTATGAAATTGATATTTTTTTCTCTTACACAAACATCCCTGTTTCCACCCTTGTATTCTCATGCTCTTCTTCCTCAAACAAGAATCTAGAGAGAGCAAAAAAATTATTACAGGTGACTATAGATGTTCTTGATGTATCACTACAACTTTCTAAAAGTGCAGCAATTTCTAGACATACAAAGTAATGAGGATCATTGCATTCAGTTGTAACATCTTGCTCACTTGGAATCCCTTCTTCCTCTCTTACATGGATGACACTAGTGTTCAAAAACACTTCCTCTTCCCATCCATTTCCAATATTTTGCTTCTTTACATCTGCCTGATTTGTTTTGATGTTCAACTTTCTTTTGCATGGTTTTCACATTCTCGTCCTCTAAATCTAAATCAGACCAATCCTCAACATATATGGAATTATATTCTTTGGTAGAATCAATAAGAGAGGAAGTATAGGAAAGAGGCTTCTGATGTGTTGCATGCTAAAGAAGACATGTTTGGTGCTCAAGAGATCTAATTTGATCAATTGGAGAATCTAAATGATCCTCCAAAACATACTCCCTTTGTTGTTGATCTTCCTTTCCAAAACAACTATATTATTTTGCATTAAAAAATTTGTTGTTGAGTGTTACGTAGAATTCTCCTTCTCTTCAAAAGTATAGAAAAATTCATGTTCTACTAACCTTTTAGGATAACTCTATTTAGTGAGTGTTGGGTAGGGACTGAGGGAAGTATTTGAAACACAACTTTTATAAACATTGTTACAAGCTTCAATAAATTTGGGTAATGCCTTGGGTGGAGATGGGAGGGAGTTTGGAAAATTATTAGGAGTGCTAGAGTTGAAATGAGGAAATGGAAGATTTATTTGGAGATCCATGAGAAAAAGGGGGCATGTAAATGAATGTAGGAATGGAAGAAAAGGTCTAAAACCTATGAAAATGAGTGGGTTTAATCAATGGATTTTCCAAATGCTTTGAGAGTTTCCTCCAAAGGCTGAATACCACTAAACACACATCAATCTTGCTAGAAATAATTTTTCAAGTGCTTTAAGTTGTCCCACGAGCATGTTAAAAATTGTTGTCAAGTGGATCATGCACCCCTTAAATCATTAGATCGTCCTAATACAACATGGGAATATCCCCAAGGTGTGGGACCTTGTCTCCTTGGGATGAAACTTTTGAGAATGTCAACTTCCTATTAAAATATGTGCATCGATTGAATATCAAAGTGTAAAACTAAAATACTTAAAATAAACTACACTATCTCGATTCTTCAGAAAAGGGATAAAAGGATAACTCGAAATACAAAAAAGGTAATGCACCAATAGTTGAAAGGATTGGTAGAACAACTTATTAATCACAAAATACTTTCATAGAAGAATATATCACATGCACAAATCCTTATTTGTTCTTCAGCAAGAATTTTTAATGATTATAATATTAGGAATGACATAAGGGTTTTGTTATTCCACTCTTACCGAGGTAATTTAATTCCACTAACCACAAATATAATCTAACATGAAGAAAGTTAATTAACATGAAGGTAAGATAGATCATTACATACAAGGAACAAAAACATTCATAAGTATCAAATGAACTATTTAAGTACACAACATATAAACTAGATGAAGGTAAAATATTTTTCTATAGTCGATCTTGAGGCTAAAGTGTGCATACGAGAGCGCAAAATTGCAAAGCCTCCTTATAAAAAGATCCAAAATTCCTTGAATACATAATGCATCCTCCTATATAGAGCTAAGAAAGTTTAGAAATATTATCTACTCTTATTAACCAACTACATTCTAAAAATAGGATATATTTACATCTATAAAAGATTCCTCCTCAAAAATAGCCAGATGGATGTGCAACTTTAACATGTCAAAGCTTCTTTTCTAGTGTTGAATTCCCTCGGGAACTTTGGACCTTCTTTGCAACTGTTGAATTCCTTGGGAGAAGGGTTTCATTTCATGTGATTGACCTCGAAATGGTTTGGGGTGGAAGGGGATGTTTAAGAGACACTTAAGAAAATTGATAACTCAAATGGGTTGCTGAGAAGAAATACCAAAAAGTTTTAAAAATTAAGAAAATAAGTGGTGAGATGTTAAAACCTGAAATGCATGCAATAGGAAAATTGGAACCCGAAATCCAAAATGCAATATGCAAAATTTAACACCGAAACCCAAAATTTGAAATGTAATATGCAAAATGGAACTGAACTCCAAAATCTGAAATGCAATATGTAAAATGGAACTTAAACTTGGAAATTTGTAATGTAATATGCAAAATGGAACCCGAACTCTAAAATCCACAATAAAATATGAAAAATGGAACCCAAATTTTGAAATCCAAAATTGAATATCCAAAATGGAACTCGAAACACGAACTCCAAAATTCAAAATGAAATATGTAAATGGAACCAAAAACCCGAAATCCAAAATACAATATGCAAAATGGAACCCAAACTCTGGAATCTAAAATGCAATGTGAAAAATGGAACCTTAACTCTAAACTATGAAATTCAATATGCAAAATGGAACCCGAACTCAAAAATCCAAAATACAATATGAAAAATGGAACCCGAACTCGAAATCCAAAATTAAAAATGGAATTTAAACTATAAAATATACAAAACTGAAAAATGGAACTTAAACTTGAAATGCAAAAAAAAAATAGGAGGGTTACATCAAATATTTAAGAAACATGGATTTTTCAATAAATAGTCATGTAAATGGGAATTGTGGCTTAAACATCAACATTATGTGTTATAAGTCTCATCCGAGTATAAAGGTGTCTAATATTAATATTTGTCTAGAGGTCAAGTCAAATGTATGACAAGAAGAAGAGTCAAAGAATGATCCTTATCATTGATAGGTTATAAGTCAAGGATTGTGATTCATCAAGAATACTAACCCTCAAGTTCTAATCCTAAAATATCAAGAAGATGTTAAAGTTATTTATTGTGGCCTACAACTATGACTCCAAGACTAGAAGTACAAGGTCGGAAGAAAAGTGCTTCAAGCTAGTGGATTGTGACCATAAAGGTGTTATGCCATGTTGTTACTAGCAAGTTTGTTGGAGCGTTGAGTTGATAAGTTCTCCAAGTATAAGTATAGTTATGTCTTGTGGATTTGTTATGGTCAAAGAAATCTATGCCATGTTTCTTAAAGTCAATCAAGGCTTCAAGGTAAAGAATGGAATACTACAAGCCTGAAATGGGCTACTGAGGCAAGAGGATTCTATTTAACCATGAGGCAAGTTGATTTGGTGACAATATGTTTTGGTAAGAGAAGATGGTAAAGGTATGTGTGAACATATTGATTAAACATGCAAATTTGAAATATCATTGTACTTAAGGACTATATAGAAAAAAATAGAGCAAGATGTCAAATATTAGGTTCACAAGGTCTAACAAAATTTGTGTGTTTGAGTAATTTAAGAAAGCATGGTTTTTCATGAATATTTATACAAATTTGTATGAATGTGATTGAGACAAGGGAAGTTCATTATTGTATTTCAAACAAGTTATGAATTTGAACCTTCATCATTGGTGTAGTCATTTATGTCAAGTGGCATTGATGTCAAATCATAGAGTGGTGAAGTGAAGCTCGGTCGAGGCATGAAGGTTGATTAGGAGTGCTTTCTAAGTGGTTTAGTGTGCATTCATGTTGGTTTCAATGCACTACATGCTTGGTTCATGAAGCATGAGTCTAGTGGAAGAATGGAAAAGGTTGGCATGATTATCTCTCGAGTTTTCTACAAGACAAAGATGATGGTATTTTCATGTCTAATAGCTTTCACAAAGAAGTTCCAGGTCATTTGGTAGGAGTCACAGTTGTAACTAGCTCACCCAGCCCTGTCTCTAGAGCCCAATGACGTGTGAAAGGTTTGTATGAGGTCATCAAAAGATCATTTGAGCATGAGAGAAGCCTAGGAATGCTTTATAGGGTATGTGTGAATATCAACAAGGTGTATTTCAATAGCCTAGAACTAGTGTATTTGTGCTCACCAATTCTTATGTCAATAGAATAAGGACCCATCCACAAGGCATCAAATTTTCCATGTTTTCCTTTATCCTCATGTCTATTGTCCCACAATAAAACAAGATCTCCAACATTGAAAATTTTGGGAGTCACCTTCTTATCAAATAATTTTTTGAGTTTCTCTCTGAACTTAAGGTGTCTTTGGTGAGACTCCCTTATTTCTTCATCCAAATCAACTATCTGATTAATCCTTTCTTCATAGGGGTTCACCTCTTCATCCTCAAGCTATTGTATGAACTAATAAGAAGATAATTACATATGTAGGGGTAAAAGAGCATGTACTCCATAAACTAATTCAAATGGACTCTTTCCAATAGCTCTTTTGGAAGTGATTCTATCTTCCCACAAATAAAACTTCAACTGCTCACCCCATTTTCTTTTATTAATCTCCAATGTTCTTCTATATATCTTAAACTTTTTTTTATTTCTTGATTCAGCTTGGTCATTCCCCGAGGGTTGTAGTTAGATGCATATGTTAGATTTATCCCATATTATTGGCACATAGCTACCAAAGTGGCTTAGCCCTAAATCTCATAGCATTATCAATAACTATTTTTGCAAGCACTCTAAACCTACAAATTATATGATTCAAGATGAAATCCATGAAAATTTGGTGAGTTTCCTTCTTAGTGGGAATAAATTTAACCCAATTAGTGAAATAATCTGTGGCTACCAGTATCCATTTGTGCCCTACACTTGAAGGGTATGAGATCTCTCCAATAAATTCCATGCCCCATTATTTGAAAGGAGCTTATATTTACACCGGTTACATGGGTAGAGCACTTGAAGCTTTCAAACCTTTGACAAATTTCACACTTCACGACCAATAAGGTTGAATCTTTGAAAAGCGTTGGCCTCGAGAACCTGCCCTCAAGATCTTGTGGGCAATCACTCTTCTAGAAAAGTGGCCTCCACATACTCCCCCATGGAATTATGTAATGATTTTGGGAGATTCTTCCTCTGTGATACATATCAAAATAATCCCCTCAAGATTCTTCCAAGATAACCCATAATCAGTTATGATGTATTTTTTGGAGGCTAGTTTGAGTGTCCTTATTTGATTTTTGTCCAAAGGACCAAGACACTCCAAATTCCTCAGGTAATATATTATGTCTTTATACCATGTGGAGCTCATCAATTTTCTTGAACATCCATGGATTCTTCCTCAATATCATTAATTCGAATTACCTATAGGTTACTCTCTGCCATCAACCTTGCAAGGCCTAGACCTCTAACCAGCTTGGTGGTTTATATATCCATGTCATACTCTTGTAGTTTGTTCACCCAATGACATCTCTTTCTATAAACTTCCATCTCTGATAAGATATATTTAACCATAGTATGAGGAACATATGCTACAATCTTGGAACTCAAAATATAGGGCCTGAAAATTTTAGTAGCTCTTACCAAAGAAAAATCCTTTTTTTCCATGATAGTATATTTTAACTTAACACCCTGCAAGGATTTATTGAAAAAGGAAATAGGAATTTCATTTCCCTCTTCATCCTTTT
This sequence comes from Taxus wallichiana var. yunnanensis, assembly GCA_018340775.1. Lineage (NCBI taxonomy): Eukaryota > Viridiplantae > Streptophyta > Pinopsida > Cupressales > Taxaceae > Taxus > Taxus wallichiana. Next base: position 694,114,526 of record CM031236.1, on the reverse strand, counting down.
TCAATAACACATATGCAATAGTATTTTCAGATGCAAAAGAAAAAATATGAAAGGCCTTTTTATAATTAGGGGTTGCCAATATTGGGGCATTCTTTAATGCTTCTTTTATTCCAGTGAAGGATTGGAGAGATTCTTCTTCCCATTGGATAATATGGTCCTTTTTAGCATGTTTGTAATGGGAATAGTCATTTCAAAAAAATTAGAAATGAATCTCCTAATAAAATTTATTTGACCAAAGAAGACTGAATTCCTTTCTTATTTTTAGGGACATGAACCTTACCGATTGCTTCCACTCTCTCAGGATCAATCATAACCCCTTCTTTGACACAATGTGCCCCAAAAATTTTTCCTTTTGAACTCCAAAATGGAACTTTTTAGGATTCAATGAGATGCCATACTCTCTACATCTTATCAGCATCTTCTCCACATGGCTTAAGTGGTCACTTCTCTTTCTAGAGAACATTGTCACATCATCTTGATAAACTACAATAAAATCATTGATGTAGCCTAAGAATGCAACATCCATGGATCTTTGGAACATAGCCCCAACATTCATCAGAAAAAATGGCATTCTTACATAGACATAAGTACCCCAAGGAGTGGTAAAAGTAGTTTTAATTATTTCTTATTACTATACAACTACTCCGGTTGTACTCTCGAGAATCCATCTAATGTAGACAACTCAAATCCATCGACCAACTATAACATGTTATCTATATTAGGAAATAAATATTTGTCTTTAATTGAGGATTTATTCAAATTCTTGAAATCTACACATAGCCTTATATCTCCATTTTTATTTCTTACTAGCACTAAGTTTTCCACCCATGAAGAATATCTTGTGGGTTGTATTATCCCTCCATCCCTTAAATTTTTTAGTTCTTCCTGCATTTTGAGGGAGAGAAGTGGATTAATTGGCCTCTATTTTTTCCTAAATGGTTTAGCATTAGGTTCCAAAGGTATTTCATGTTGAAATAAATCTTCCCTATATGCTTTCAATTTTGAGTAAGACCATGCTAAGCAGTCCTGATATTTTTTCAACAATTCAACATAAGACTACTTTTCCTCTTTACTCAAATTACTCCCTATCCAAAAACTTTTGGGATTTTCCCTAGTTCCCAAATTGAATTCTTCAACATCCCTTGAAGCAGAGATGTGTCTATGAACCACCCTATCAACATTATCAAAATTTGACTCTAAAGCCACCAACCCTCTAGGAATTGTGTTGGTTTTCAATTGAATTATATCCTTTCCAAACAGGGTTTCCTTTCCATCACACATTGCAACCATTGGTTCCCAATCCATGCATTGATTGGTGAATTATCCTTCATTCTACAAAACCTCTAAACCTAGGAATCATCATCAAATACTTGCTAATGTTTCACATTATCAAGAACAGATGGTCTTGACAACACTTCAATATCATAATCACAATAAGGAGAAATAGTGTAGTTTTCAAACCTAGATCCAAGCACTTCCAACCTATCTACTACAGCATTTTGAGTTCTGTCATGATACAAAATATTAAAGGAGTCAAACATCTCAATAAAATCCCATACTACATGTTTATACTATTTCATCCTTTGATTTTTGTAGCATACAATTTTCTAACTTGTTTGACCACTAACTCAGAGTCTCCTTTAACAATTATGTCTTTTATACCATATCTCCAAGAAATCCTTAAGCCCAAAAGTAATGCCTCATACTCTGTAATATTATTTGTGCATTCAAATTTCAATTTAAAGGAAAAATTAAAAATCTCATGGTCTGGAGATATAAGCACAACCCCAACCCCATTCCCCATATTGGAGAAATCTCCATCAAAAATTAAGGTCCAAGGGGAACCAATGTTCTCAAAGCATTCATTTCATTAATACCATGCTCCTCAAAGTCAACATACCCAACAAAATTATTAACATCCACATCTATATACAAAACTTCATAAGAAGCATTATTAGGATCTTCAATCAGATGTAGCATCTTCTTCTCCCCATATAACTTGACAAGATTCCCTTCTACTGGTATGATGGCATATGAAATATCCATTTGCACACTTCCCCCACACTAGTAGACCACTTCCTTCATGGCAACATACCCCATTTTTCAGGATAATCAATAATAACCACATTCATGGTTAAATACTTACCAAGGTGAGTTGTTAATTTCACCACCAAACCTTTGACATACCCAATTACATTGGTACTTCTCTTGAATCCATGGTAGTGCACTTGCCAAAGGATGTTGTTATTTTGATATTCAACTCATTCATTACCTCAAGGGGCATCAGATTACATGAAGCTCTGAATAAAACATGCAATTGTCAACAAGTACGTCTTTAATAATCATAGTAGTATAAAAGGGATCAACATCAAGTTGGGACTCAACAAGGGAAGTGCCTAGATATACTTAAAGGTTTCACCCAAATTTTCCAATGCTTTTGTACTATAAATTCTTCAATAATAGGAGGAATATCAACATTATTAACATTTTTCCTGGCGCCACCTCCTCCTCCTTAAATCCCAGGTACTCAAATGCTCTTATTTTGTTCTCAAGAATCATAAACAACTAAATAATGGGTATAATGACCTTGATCTAGCTCAAAATTTGAACCATATCACAATTGGTATACTTGGGTAAGGCTATACTGAGAGGTAGGGTAATTGTCTTTTCTTGTGGTATGATGTTCTTCATGGCTTAGGCAGGGTTACTGGGTTTATTGGCATTAGCTGGAATTTTGTTGGCACACCTTTCGGGGGATCCTTTGGGATATTAGTGAGGAGAGGAGTCTTTGGTTTGGGTTGTGGCCTACCATTTTAACAGTTCTTTTCTTAGATTATATTCTTTCTCCTAGGCCACCACTACATTCATTAATAACTATATATCCTCCTCAAAAGGAATTTCACCATCATATTTCTTAATCATAAATGCCATTAAATATTCAAAATCATGATTGGGAAATTCAAAATCATGAACCATATCAACTTCAAGATCACTAGTAGAAGGAAGAGGAGATACTCGGTCTATGTAGTCCAAAACTTTCCACAGTCCTGGCACTCAGTAATTCAAGTAGAAGTAGATCCTTGTTGTGAACTTTCAGGCATTCCATCATGTACACATCACCGAAAGTAGTATCATCATCAACCTCTTCACTTTCTTCATTAAGATCACATGGGAATGTGGTAAGAAACATTTATCACACCACTCAATAACATGATTTTCTTCTATCATAGAAACTCTAGTAGTTAAAGGATCAGAGACCAATTTGTTCTCCCTTGGTTGTTGTTTATTTATTGATCCCATGGGTCCTTTACCTCTCTCATCTAATCTATGATCACCCCTAGGATGATTTCCAAATCTATTTTGACCTTGAGGTTGGTGTTGGCCTTGAGAAATTTTTCCTATCCCTTTCTCTTCTCTAGCAAGTTTATAAGAGATTTATTTTATTACTCCTGCTAGAGTTTTAACAACTTCCTCCAGATCAAATCCCTTGCTTGGTTGAGGATTTTCAAGATTAACTAACTTAACACCCTCCCTTTTAGGAGGATTTCCTATTGCCTTGATATTATTTTCTATCTGTATTTCCATGGAGAAATCTTGTCTCAAAGTCCTAGGGTTTTTGTCCTCAAATAATATGTTATTTTCTTGTTAAAGGCATCATAATACTTTATTAGGTAGGACTCATCACTTGGCCTCAATTTCATTGGAAATATAGTCAAGGTTTTGTTAAATCTGGTATTAAAGTCTTGGACTAGTTCATTGGGGTTCTTCTTGATATTTTTGAATTCTAAGAGGAGAAACCTAGGATCAATCTTGTCCCCATATTGTAATCTAAATGAATTTTTCATCTCAACCCATGAATCAATGGAATTATTTGGTAAGGATTTATACCAATCACAAGAATCCTCTTCTAAGGTGTGAATGAAAAATTTGACATACACATCTTCATGTTCAATCTCAAAATCCTCCATAATATTAACAAAAATTCTAAGGTGTTGTCACCAGTAATAGCATTATTTCCTTGAAATTTAGGAAATTTGTTCCTCACTTCTTATGGAATTGCATTAGGATAACCCACCATACCGTGAAAATATATGGGCCTAAAAACATTTACAACAAATGGAGGTCTAGGTGGAGGATGAGCCATGTTATTCGAGGAGGTGTCCCAACAAGAGGGTTAAAATGGTATGGGATAGGAGGTCTTTGAGGTAATGGTGTATGATCCTCAAAGTACTAGTCCTTTAATGATTCAGTTTCATAGAACACTCTATTTATTTTAAGTGACAAATGAGGGAGATGAGGAATACCCTTATCAGTTACAAATGACGGCCCAACACAAGTTGGAGTATAGAAATTTTTGTAGGGACTTATTAATATAAAATTTTCTGAGGAGCTAGAATAACCCTCTATCAAAGGCTGATCACTTTCAACCACATGCACTACTTTCTCTTCTAACATTTGATCTTCCAATGCTCTCCAGACTTGTTTCTTAGTTGGATTTTTCCTTCCTAGCTCTAGAAAAAAATTCTTTTAGGATTTTTCTTGAAGAAGGACCTTCTTCCTTCCAGCTTTATAGATCTTGATGATAAATTTTAATTATTGAAGCTTGAGGCACTGGTATTTACCATAAATTCTAAACAATGTGGAGTCACCACTAAGGTATTGTACCTTAGATGTGTAAATCATTATAAATGACTTATCAATCTAAACCTTAATGATCAATTTCAACAAATCTTAGCATCCTTTGTAAATATTTTCCCCGACTCAAGTAAATTTAATGGAAATATTTCTTAAACTAGGAAAATATCAAGCAAATAACTTGATACAACCTAGAATTTACTGGATAACACCCTAGTTGCATTGGCACATCACTCAAGCCTAGATTGAGTGCTCACCTAAAGCACGCAAAGGTGTCAGGTCCTCTTTATGTAACATCTCCATTTTATACCTTAGAACAAGTGAAATTTTTTTTTTTTTGATAATTGCATCCCGGTTATAAATACATAATTTAGAACTCACAACTCAAATAACCATTCATATACTGCATAACCATACATTGTAATGACTCTGAGTACCTCCGATCTATTCATTCCATGACTCTGAATTCACCGATCTATTCATGAGTAAAAAAGTTAGTGTTTTTAGTTAACACTTTACTCTTGCATGGTTCTCTTCCCTACTCGGGATTCGTAATGCTTTCGTCAAGGAACCTAATCAATAATCATTACTATTATTCATCGGCATCTCATCCCTTAGACTAGGTGAATTAGGACAACGCAATCAGCGAGCTTGCGATACTTTGGCCAAAGATTTGAAACATACTGTTTATGTCTTGTATTCCTTAACGCATACTCGTGCACAATCTAGAATACGCCCTTCACCCCATTCTTATGTTATATAGAATGTCCTACATGACGACTACCGTCATCCTTCCTTTCACAACCGAATCACTCGTGAGGTAGATTATCAAGGTGATAATGTTATATGGATGCCCACGAGGATTAGGGATATGGTGACATACTCGGTTCAACCTTGCAGTTCAACCAAAGCAGTGTCATGATACCCCGAATCTCCTAGGCAGCCTTATAACATGACCACGTTCATAATCGGACCCTGAGTAACTCGTGCGAGATCAAAGTGTAAATCTTAGCGATCAATGCAAAGGGTGTCGCCATAAGTCTCCTGTATTGTTGTAACTTCGAGAAGATCCTAATCTTCTCGGAGGTACAACCCTGCAGTTGACTTGTGTCGACAACCTTTAAATCCACCTCGAAAAGATCTACTTAACAACATGCGCTACGCACTTGAGTTTCAATTACTTTAAAGACTTTTCCTAAGGTTAGCCTTTCCCGATCCCCTCGGATTCTTCATCTTAAGACGACCCTCCTCTATAAAACCCATTACATGGTAGAGGTATTAAGGTCAAGCTCTCATCAAGGAGTCATTAGAATACACACGATTCTAAACAATGCACTGGACAATATCTCATAACCTTCACATGAGATTGCCATCCGAACTTCATTTGATTTATATCGCTTCTCTTAATCGAATTTATATCATACTTATAGTATAAGGATATAAATGATTAAGAATCCAATTTAATATTGTCCTGTCATACTGGACTAGGATTAGTAATTTAATCCAAATTTGTTTAGCATTCCGCTTAGGTTCATTTTTAACCTATCTTTTAGAAAGACAATTATTTAAATTCAATATTGCTTTCGCTAGAACAATAAGATCCGCTAAACACTCATATGAATTCAACCACATTTTCTTGTAAGCTTTCATCACAATCACAAAAGCATCCAAAATTTTACAAAGATATCATTGCCATTCGTATATAAACCGAAGAAGGTCAACTATCGAAATAAAATACAACACATAAGTATCAAACACTTATTTCATTCCTTTCAAAATTATACAATTACATTTTATGCAAGCAAGCATACTTGATACAATGCTTAATGGAAAAGAAACATCTTTCCACATACAAGACATTTATATAATCAAGTTGTAATTCATTATGAAACAAATTAAATAATCTCGATCATCCCGCGTGATACGCATTGCTTTTACCACTTACTGCAACCATCTGCAAAAATAGTCAATATGAGTCGCCTACTTTGATGAACTCGAGCATGATAAGCACTAACTTTTAAAACAATTGCAATCCATCAATTGTTTTCATTAAACACCCCGTTTAAATGAGATCAATTATCCAAACAAGTAAACATATTCGTACTATGCCTTTGTAATACAAAATGTCTACAAATGTGTAACTCTATCATCGTATAAAATAGTCTTACTCACTTCTCTAATATTTCATCAAATATTAAGAATCAAAGAATGAAAGTATTAGAACAATCATCTTGAATCCAAGATCAGTAATATTGAACAAATCGTCACTTTCATTTAAATGGAATATCATAGAAAATCGTGATTCCACCAATATGTTACAAAAGCAATACCAATCATAGATGATCTCTACCAAGATTATAATAATAGAAGAGAAAGAACATATCATTCATACCCCTTTCATATAAGTTCACTCACCGTACTGCCTCCACATATGGAAAACATTCACCCAAGATGTATACCAACAAGTCCGACAAGCCACAAGAAGTATCGTTGTTTTAAATAAAAGAACACAAGAAAAACTCCTGCATGAGAGCTAACACGTCATCAATCCCATATATCAACCTATAGCTCAATACTAGTTCCTTTTAAACACAAAGTAAGGTTTTCGATCCAAGTTCGAAATCAAAGAACCTCGGCATATCACACAACAATGAGACTTATCTGCTTTAAGCAATTTGAAGTTTCTAAGGACTATGCCAAGATGACCACACAGTAATCTTCCGATACATGACCGGCCTCAATTGGACTGAAATAAACAGAAGGAACATAGCATAACTATACTCACCAGGCGCATTCAAATCTAAGTATGGTATTTGTGACTCACTTCAACAGAGCAGACACAAGATAATTATCCATACTCAAGGAATGTGACAAAATGACAAAGTGTCCCAAAAATCAAAGTTCAATAAGGTACAAAACAATACAAAGTTACCTTCCAAGAATTCATATGAATCGAACAACAAGAATAAGTCAAATAATTGCATACGATTCCATCTAAGCCCATCAACGGAGCTTATTAAAAATCAGTGCAAGCAATTCCAATTATCGATTTCAAAACAAGGAATCCGACTCAACCCTTGCCAATCTTTTACACAAATTTGCACAGATCAAGACGTAAAAATATACCAAGAGAATCGTACTACAAAATCCTTGACACGAAGGTACTCTTACAGTAATAACAAAGATTGAAATACAAGTTATTCCCTTAGGTCATTGGTACAACATTTCCCAATATTCATTTATATTCAACTTGAACAAATTGGATCAAATATATATACAAATCATTCCATCGACCACACAGAGTCGTCGCCTGTGATTAAAACAAACATAAAATATATATATATATATATATATATATCATTATACCGTAAACGGGTTTATACCAATAACCGCGGAACCCAACAACAAGATAGATAAAAACAAATAGTTAATGAATCCTTCTATGCCATCTATGGCAAGCATTGTAACAAATCAAGTGTAAGAAAATCAAATACCGATTTCATTCCGAGGACTCCACAAAGTTGTTTAAATAAAAATACATTTATCCATATTGTATACATCGTCAACGGGTTAAATCTGCTTACACAATAACAAGGAAAACAACTTCCCCCGGTCGTAATGACTACTGTAACACAATAGTTACCTATTCCCAAACAAATTTAAAAAGACAGTAACGAAACCTACAAAGTATCAATAACTACCATCATCAAAACCTACGACAGAGCCTACAAAGATTTCATAACACTCGAACAAACAAAAGCTCCATCAATGTTTCTTCCGATGCTTTCCAAAACAAGAATCAATGACCAAAAATCACAGACAATCAATGGCCTATACCCATCACAGAACGATTCATGGGCTCATGCGAACAAGCCGAGCATTCACACATTTCACATGTTTCGCATAATTGAGCTGTAATGCAAACACAAGAAAATAATGCCACAGCTTCAATTTAATAAACACCCAACAAAGGATAAATGAAGATTCGAACGAGAAGAGATACTCGAACCAAGAAAAATCACACAAGACATCCATAGATAAACATCTAATTCCATAAATTATTTGAACAGAGTTGTTCTAATGAAATCACTTGAAAGACAACAAGATTTTTAAAGGTTAGGGCCTAACATGCCCGGATTTTTGCTCAAATTTCCAAGGCACTGGCACCATTGGAAGAGCTCGGACTTCCTTTTCCTTTTCCAAGTTAGAGCAACCAAAAAATTTTGCTATCTCCAAAACATATATACTCTTGCCAGGAGAAAAGAGCTAGATAACCTCATGCTCGCCATGCAACACAAAGAAGACTGTGTGAAGAACCAAAGGAATGGCAAAGTAAGAAAACCGAAAATCACGATAAGCCAAACAAACCAACAAACTTCCCGCTTGCATGCCTTCTCGCGAGTTCCGAGCTCATCTACCGAGAGAATTAAATGCAATTACACCAACTTTCCCACTCAAACTCCACTTCCACCGACCGCCAAAGTTGGCAGCACCAAATAAAATCCCAAGTTCATTTCCGCTTTATGACACCGCCACGTCGACAAAGTTAGCCGTTCCCAAAACCTCCGCCAAGACTGTCCTTCATCCTTATCCCATGCATTTAATAACATAGAAAATGCCGCCATGGTTCGCACCTCCATAGGCCCCTTTACATTCTTTGATCATAGTTAGGTTAGTATCTTAGGTTAGAATTTAGGATAATACAAATTCTAACCACATTACACATGATACTAACTTAGGACATTAGCACATAGCCTAGGTCTAGGTTAGATTAACACTAATCTAACCCTAGGTTAGATTTAGTCTTAGGTTACTAATCACTTAATAATTCCAGTTAGGTCTACATTCCGTACACTCGTAAAAGACCTACCTCATACCTTCTCGAATGTAGGTTAGCTCCGTTCTACGTGCCAGTAATCGTATGAACGAATTATTTCCCGGTCCACAATCGAGACCTTCTAGATATACTTCCATATCGGGAACCAATTCATTTTATCGATCAGCCCGAGTCATACTCCCGACTAGCTTATTAAATGCTTCTAGACCTTGCAACTGCTCAAGGTCCGTGGATTTTAATTCATCATGAACAAACTTTAAGCATTACTTGATTAATTCCACCTGATCCAAGACTAGATCTTATAGATGGATAACTCTATAATTCATTCCGAGATCTGGGACTAAACTCGGATGCAAAATGAAATAAATAAAAGAGTCTAATCACATTCTCGACTACCAAGATCCTGAAATTTGCAAAGAAATTACAAGATGCATATCAAGCATGATTTCTAAATCGAGGAACACATCCTTTTACAAGAAATCACATATCAACACTTGTATGCTCAGAGAAAGTAACAACAAGTTCAGGTGTTACATGCTTCCTCCTAAAAAGATTCATTGTCCCGATGAATTACATATTAAATTAACCTTTCAAAAAGTCAATCAATTTATTAGTACACGAACAATGTGACTACTTCCATATTTGAATAGTTCAAATCAATGTCACAACACATTTTATTCAACCTAAATAAATTCTACCTTCATCAAAGCTTTCATAAATACTTAGAAATAATAAGTTCATAAAAGTATGTTTTGTCAATGATTTCATTCTCGTTGAAAAAGAGAAGGAAAAGCAATTTTCATCTCTTCCAAATTTTCCCAAGTTGCACTTTCTTTGCTAAACTTGGTCCCATCGACCTTACATTCTTTGTATATCACGATTTCTTAAATGCAAATGGCGAGTTTCCAGCACTCGTGTGGGTTTAACCACGATTATTCCCGTGTCTTGGACCTGCAAGAAATTCCAATTTAAAACATGTGACAGATCGAAACGTATTTCTTAAGCAAAGAAATATGGAAAACATCATGCATGCGAGATAAAGCGGTGGCAATGCTAAACGATAAGCTACAGGATTGATTATTTCACAATTTCAAAAGGTCCCACAAATCAAGGTGACAACTGGCAGCCTTGCCAAAAGTTATAGAACTCTTTTCTCGGGTTTAACATGAAGGAAAACCTTATCACCAAGCTCAAACCTTTATCAACCCGCTTTAAGGTCAAAGATAGCTCTTCCTGCCTATCCGCTTAGCTTCCTTTAATCGCTTCACGAATCAGCTTAACTTGCTGCTCCATTTCGTGAGAATCTCTCGGTCCAATTACCACTCTATCCTCAACACCGTCCCAACTAACAGGGTTCGTGACTTTCTTCTCGTAAAGTGCTTCAAATGGTGCCATTTTAAGGGATGAGTGATAAGTATTGTTGTATGTGAACTCAACTAATGGAAGATACTCTTCCCATTTATACTGCTGATCCATGCAATACATACGCAACATGCCCTCCAACACTTGATTTACCCTCTCTGCTTATCCATCCGTTTCGGATGATATGCAGAAATCAAGTTTAGTTTCGTTCCAAGAGTCTGCGTTAAGCATTTGCCAAAACCTCGACGTCATTCTAGGATCCCCTCGCCGATATAATCAGTTATTTACACCATGTAATCTGAAAATTTCGTACACGAATCTTTTGGCAAAGACCGGTGAATCATCCTTTAGATTTCCAGCGATGAAATGAGCTACCTTGGTCAGCTTTATCTACAACTACCGTGATAACATCATGTTTATTCCCTGGACATAGGTAGTCCTTGTAGAAAATCCATGGTTATTACTTGCCATTTGTATCATGCGGTATGCTATGAGGATATAATAACCAAAGCAGGTGCATATGTTCCGCCTTCACCCACTGACATTCCGCATAATGAGTCACAAAAATTAATCACATCCTTTTTCATACCTTTCCGTAATATTGCTGTTTCAAATCAGCAAGCATTTTTGTGATACCCGGTGTCAGAGAAAGGTGAATTGTGAAATTCAACTAACAACTTCTTTCTCAAATCGCTCAAAGATAAAGGTACATATACCCTGTTTTCATAACTCAAGATTCCTTCATTATCAAAATGAAAACCTTTATACCTTATATCCTTAGGTTACGCAGCAAGCGCTTACTTTTACTTGTCTGAAAGTATGCATCCGATTCTCAAGCACTTTTACCTTGTCTTTAAACCGAGTTCTTACTGTTATAAGGGTAGAAATGTGCCTCCTACGACTTAGAGCATCACCTACTCTATTCTCCTTCCCTTGATATAGCTAATATCAAAGTCATATTTTGATAAAAATTCTAACCACCTTCTCTGTCTCGGCGTTAAGATTGGGATGAGTAAAAATATATTTCAGTCCTAAGTGACTGGTTTTCAACTCAAAGGTTTCCAAGTAAATAGTGTCTCCAGACTTGAAGTGCATGAACAATGGCAACAATTTCCAAATCATGAGGGGCATAATTCAGCTCATGTAACTTAAGTTTTCTACTTTCATATGCTATGACCTGATCATTTTGTAACAAAACACCTCCAAGGCCTTCCCTTAAGCATCCGTTGCTCAACAAAAAACTCCCATTAGGGTCTCTGGTATAGCTAGTATAGGTGCAGAAGTCAACTGGTCTTTCGGACTTTTGAAAGCCACTTCACACTTATCATTCCATATGAATTTCTTATCCTTATTTTGGCAATGAAGTTATTGGTGTAGCTACCTTAGAAAAATCCTTTACAAATTTTCTATAAGTAACTAAAGAAGACCCATGAAGCTTCTTACTTCATGCACATTCTTTGGTGCAGCCACTCAGCTTATTGCCACTATTTTTGAAGGATCTACAAGCAATTCCTTCTTTACTTATAACATGACCCAAATAGTGAACTTCAATCAAAGAAAGAACATTTGGATAACTACTACCATACAACTTCCTCTTTCTCAAAATTCCCAAAACTATCTTCAAATGCTCATTGTGCTCCTCAACGCTTTTAGAATAAATGAGAATATCGTCCAAGAATACAAGTACAAACTTGTCCGTGTATTCTTGAAAAATATTGTTCATTAAATTCATAAAGGTCTGCGGGTGCATTAGTTAACCCTTTAAGGGTAGAACGTGAATTCATAATGTCCGTACCTTGTTTAGAAAGTTTGTTTTATGAATATCTTCCTCTCTAATCCTTAATCGATGATAACCAGATCGAAGGTCTATCTTAGAATAAACCGCTGCTCCACGATCGATCAAATGATCGTCGATCCTAGAAGTGGATATCGGTTCTGATGACTAATTGCTTTGTTCAACATCCGATAATCAATACACATGACCTTAGTGTTCCATCCTTCTTTTTCACAAATATCACAGTGCTCCCAGGTGAAACACTTGGTCTAATCAACTTTAGACAAAATCTCTTGTAATCGTGTTTTTAAGCTCACTAACTTAGTAGTAGTCATCCGATAAGGTGCTTTGGATATAGGTTCTGCTCTGTGCTTGATTTCAATGGTAAAGTCAAATTCTCTCTGGGTGGTAACCTTGGTAATTCCTCGTGAAAACATCCTCGAAACCTTGTAAAAGAGGGAATCTGTTTCATTAAATCATCATCTTCTTAAAGAAGATTCATTTATCTTTACCACATAAAGGGTACATCCTTTATTTTAGCCTTTTAAGTTTGCATAAAGCGACAATTTTCTAACTGAAATTTCTCGTTTCACACCTTGAATCTCTGCTCATTGATTCAACTGATCATCTAAACATTTTATGTTCTTTTCATAGCAGCCTACTTTTTGCTTTATGGTAGCCAATTTAACTTGATTGACACCAATCACAATGTCATACGATCCTAAAGGTGCGACATAGAGATCAACTTCCGTGGAAAAGTTAGGTAAGTCAAGGACTGCCCCAAAAAGACACATACTCTTTGTATGAACAGACTATTACATGCATACCTGTCATACCCAAGATTTATCCATTTTTCCAGCCTTTTCTTTTAAGTTTAGAAGCAAGTTTATTAGATATAAAACATTCGTGTAGCTCCGTATCAAAAATAATGGTGACAGGTATGCCGAATAACTTACTCGGAACTTCTATAGGTGTCACTTGCTTTTCGAAACTTGCTTGTCCAAAGCTCTTGCAGCATGTATCTTATGTCTTTGTGATTACGATCATCCTTCTTCAAAGGGCACCGATTTGCGTGAGTGATCTTTACCACAATTGTAGTGCACCTCCCACCATGGTTCCTTTTTAGGCTCAAAGTTGCCTCAGCTTGTAATTGTCACACTGTCCTCCATAGGGCTTACGCCATTATTATAATTTTAGCAAAATTATCTTTACGTTTCAAAGCAGCTTTATTTACTACTACTTTCTTATTGTTATCTCCTGAAACTTACTCTTGTTTCCAAACTTTTTCCATGGTCCTTTTCGGGTGCAAGAGAGGTTGAAGAAGGGTTTACTGGGTCTTCTTCCGCACTTCCTCCTTATGGGCGTAAATAGCCTTTGATTTCTGTTCTTGCCTTTTATGGCCTTTTCAACAACTCCTTCCATAGTGGTTGGGACCTGTGAACATCGACCTCCCCTATCACTGTGATTCAATCCTGGCATGATGAATTTCCGTATCCTCGAACTTTTCGTTCAGCTTTGATACCTGCGGTACATACTTGAGGAGTTTTGTAAACCGCTCCCAATATTTAGTTACCGTTAGCTTCCTTGAGCTAAGTTCTGAAATTTCTGTCATTTTCTCGATCATAGAAAAGTCAGGCAGCTAACGTTGCCTAAAATAGCCTTTAAATTGATCCCAAGTAATATTGGTTTCATCAATGTTTAGCTCATCTTTCGGCTATCCCACCACGAAGATGCTTCGTGTGAAAGCTGATAGGCTCCCAAATAGCTTTGGTTTCCTCTAAGAAGTTCCTTATTACAAAGTAATTCTCCATTTCATTGAGCCGCCTCTCGGCTCCATCTCTAATGTGGTGCCATCATACTTAGGTGGACTTATCCTTTTTATATCACTAGTGAGTTCTCCGCCGCTAACGGCCTTTTTGTTTTTGGTTGGGACAGTGCATTCCCAAAGATTAATATCAACACCCATGTCGGGGTTTCTCGGGGAGGTTGCTGATTATTATTATCAGCTTCTTCATCCTCCTCATTTCCCATCACGCCGTTGTTCAAAGTACAAGCCAAGTGATCTCTTGTGTCCAACAGGCAGCAAGGATCTCATCAGGTTTTCAGGTTGTTGCCGCTCCTCCTTGGTGGAGCATTATTATGAATGCCCCTCTTGTTCTAACCATTTTCTAAATACAAGAAAAATTTAGGTTTTTATCGATTATGGACTCAATAGGTCCAAGAGCGCAACCTTCAGCTTCTCCGATACCAAGATGTAACATCTCCATTTTATACCTTAGAACAAGTGAACTTTTTTTTTTTTCAATAATTGCATCCGGTTCTAAATACATAATTTAGAACTCATAAATCAAATAACCATTCATATAATGGCATACAACCATATGCAACGGTAATGACGGCTGGAGTACCTCCGATCTATTCATTCCATGACTCGGTAATCTACACCGATCTATTCATGAGTAAAAAGAGTTAGTTTTTTTAGTTAACACTTTACTCTTGCGGTTCTCTTCCCTACTCTAGGATTTAGAATGCTCATCCCAAGGAACCTAACCTCGAATAATTGTTACTATTATTCATCGGCATCTCATCCCTTAGACTAGGTGAATTAGGACAACGCAAATCAGCAACTTTGCGATACTTTGGCCAAAGATTTGAAACATACTGTTTATGTCTCGTATTCCTTAACGACATACTCATCAATCTGGAATACGTCCTTCACCCCATTCTTATGTTATATAGAATGTCCTACTCGACATTCTGTCAGGTCCTTCCTTTCACAATCGAATCACTCGGAGGTAGATTATCAAGGTGATAATGTTATATGGATGCCTACGAGGATTAGGATATGGTGACATCTTTGGTTCAACCTCAGCGGTCCAAACCCAATGTGTCATGATACCGAATCTCCTAGAGCAGCCTTATAACATGACCATGTTCATAATCAGGACACGAGTAACTCGTGAAGCTTGAGATCAAAGTGTAAATCTTAGCATCAATGCAAAGGGTGTCACCATAAGTCTCTGCATTGTTGTAACTTCGAGAAGATCCTAATCTTCTTGGAGGTACAACCTGCAGATTGACTTGTGTCGTCAACCTTAAATCCGCCTCAAAAGATCTACTTAACAACATGCCGTTACGCACTTGAGTTTCAATTACTTTAAAGACTTTTCCCTAAGGTTAGCCTTTCCCGATCCCCGATTCTTCGTCTTAAGACGACCCTCCTCTATAAAACCCATTACATGGTAGAGGTATTAAGGTGAAGCTCTCATCAAGGAGTCATTAGAATACACCCGATTCTAAACACTTAATTGGACAATATCTCATAACCTTCACATGAGATTGCCATCCGAACTTCATTTGATTTATATCAGTTCTCTTAACTCGAATTTATATCATAATTATTAGTATAAGGATATAAATGATTAAGAATCCAATTTAATATTGTCTGTCATACTCGTGACTAGGGATTAGTAATTTAATCCTTGCTTACAAGCATTACGCTTGAAGTTCATTTGTAACCTATCTTTTAGAAAGACAATTATTTAAATTCAATATTGCTTTAATAGAACAATAAGATCTCATAAACACTCATATGAATTCAACCACATTTTCTTGTAAGCTTTCATCGTCAATCAAAAAAGCATCCAAAATTTTACAAAGATATCATTGCCATTCGGTATATAAACCGAAGAAGGTCAACTATCGAAATAGAATACAACACATAAGTATCAAACACTTATTTCCATTCCTTTCAAAATTATACAATTACATTTTATGCAAGCAAAGATACTTGATACAATGCTTAAATTAAAAGAAACATCTTTCACATATAGTACATTTATATAATCAAGTTGTAATTCATTATGAAACAAATTAAATAATCGATCATCCCGTCGATCTCGTGCATTGCTTTACCACTTGGCACGACAACCATCTGCAAAAATAGTCAATATGAGTCGATTCCATGAACCGGAGCATGATAAGCACTAACTTTTAAAACAATTGCAATCCATCAATTGTTTTCATTAAACACACTTTGTTTAAATGAGATCAATTATCCAAACAAGTAAACATAT
>CM031236.1:694051619-694097742 GCA_018340775.1 Taxus wallichiana var. yunnanensis | reverse complement strand
GGAAAGTTTATAATGATGATAATCATATTATGTCCTTCTTACAACAGACTAGATATTTCAAGTCTATGATTTTGAATGAAGTGACTTGCTCCAACGGGAGTTTACTACTAATGACAATGACAATAATTCAATTGATCAGGTTGATGAAGATAAAGTAATTCACATGAGTAATGGAGAAACTTCTCATATTGTTTGGAAAGGTAATCCAATGTGTTTGTATACTCTTATGATGATTTTAAGTCTCTTTGACCATAGTTCATGCAACACTCCATCCCCCTAAAGCCCGATGCAAAAACCTTCCACAAAAAGCAAAAATAGTATAATCTGAAAATTATCAAGACCATCAAAGTGGAGGTTGAGAATTTTTTGAATTCCTATATTATTTTTCCTATCCACCACTCAACATGGATATAAAATATTGTACCAGTAAGGAAAAAGAGTGTTGAAATCCACATCTATGTGGATTTTCAAAGCCTTAACCAAGCTTCTCTAAAGGAAAACTATCCATTTCGGTCGTGGATCATATCTTGCAAGAATTTAATGGTTCAGATATGATATCTATGCTTGATGTATTTTCAGGGTATAATAAGATTGAAGTGGCCAAAGAATATCGGTTCAAGACTACCTTCATCACCACATGGGGCACCTTTTCTTACCATCATATGACATTAGGCTTGATCAACACATGTGCCACATTTCACATATCCATGGACTTAGATTTCAAATATTTGAAGGGAAAGTGCATAATAGTGCACCTTGATGACCCAATGGCATAATCTAAGAAAAGATAAGAGTATTTACAACAACTCAAACATGTTTTGATCCATTGCAGGAGGCATCACATATCCCTCAACCTAAAAATTTCTATATTTGGGGTTACTAAGGGAAATATCCTAGGGTACATTGTGAGAAAAGAAGGAACCAAGATTGATCTAGAGAGAGTGGAGGCTATTCCAAGACTATCTCTACTCACCAAAAAACTAGGTGCACATTATTTCTTTGGTAAGGTCATTTTCTTGAAAAGGTTTATCCTAGATTTCACCGATCTCAAAAAGGATATTGTCAATATGATGAAACCTAAAGAATCCTCTAGTAGAGAAAGTAAGGAAAGGAACCCTTTAAGTCTATTAAATGTTTCATTATAAAATCAACCACTCTAGTATACCCGATTTCAGTAAGGAAATCATTCTCTACTCTTATTCTTCCATGAATACTATCTTTTTTGTTCCTGTGTAATAAAATGAAGATAAATTCTAGTCACCCATCACATTCATGAGTGTTCCTTTAAAGGCACATGAGCTCAATTATTCATGACATGAAAAACATGCTTATGTGGTGGTAAGATAATTGAATAACTTCATATTCTATCTTCTGAATTTTCATGTTATTGTTAAGGTCATAAGTCTAGTGGTCAAATAAAATTCTGACGCAATAAGATCCAGGCGCAAGGAGAGGAAATTAGGTGTCGAAAGTATAGGAAGTGGTCCCTCGCCATGAACCTAAAAGTGTTAAACTTGCAACAATAGAGATCTTATCATATATCCAAGAATTGATTATAAGTGAGGTGAGGAAATTGCTACATGTATCGAGTACTAGATTTTGAAGTTATCTTAAAGATCATGAAGACCAAACAAGGTAAAAAATCATAGGTAACTTCTCACTTTTTCAGTGGTGTTTCTTGTAATCAATATGAGGAAGTTTCCTGGCTAAAATTAGTGAATCTCACTAAGGACATGAATCAAGTGGACTATGAAATGACTATAATTCCATTAGGGAAAATAACACATGAAGGAGACACTCATATAGTCAAAGATTTTGTTGCTCGTTTGCTTTCAACAAACGAAGAGTACAAACAAGTAATTGAGTAGTTGGAAGAGCATGTAAACACCCTCACTTCTTATGTACAATAATTTGTGGATCCTAGTACAATTCCATCTCTTCCTGCTGAGGTTGTTACTCCCATCAGTAGATTTTACCCCGAGACAATCAAGAAATCTTAAGGTTACTCAATGTAGGGAAGGGCCAATAAAAGGTGAGTTGACAAGATCCTTCAAAAATGAAAATATTTGTTTCCTGAGATCCTTTCACTGTTCTTGTTTTTATTTCCATCGTTGTGAAGGTAGAAATGACCAAGGATGAAATTACGAAACAAATGGCTCATTGGGACCAAGTGCTTCCATTGGTAATAGAAATAGGTAATCTTGACTCTTTTGTATTGGTGGGAAAATATGTATTCAATTCCATAACTAATAATTTGTCTCCCATTTGGTCTCAAACATTGGTTTTATGATATGAAATATTGTATAATACTATCGAGGAGCTTGATTCTTGTGAAGAGATCACTTCAAAAATGCTTGAAAACATAAAAATGGAGTGTAGAAGCTTGGGACACCTCCAATGAGTGAGAATTAATATTTGGAAGACCTTCTAAAGCCATTAAGAAATTTTTCAAGAAAGAAGTAGGAGATCCCTTCTCGCTCAACGAGGACACCTTGGAGTCTCTAATAGAAATTAGGTGTGCATATTCCAATACTACTAAGGAGCATCAGACTTGGTTTAATCAGTATAAAAATACCAGCATTACTTTTGAAACATGTATCAAGGCTCTAAACTTTGTTCATATCCCTCAGGGAAATAAATTGGTACCTACGGCAACACGCTTCAGTAAGGATTTCAAAGGTAAATAAATTTCTCCAAGAACATTCCCACAAAGTTCACCAGTAGGAGGCTCTTCATCGACGGATGCATCATCTCTTTCGGCATGATCATGTCCCCTCTTCCTTCTCCCTTCTTTTTCTCTCTCATGTTCTAATTTTTCATTAAGGGTGGGTACTTTTAACTATTTTGTCTTATTCACTTAAAGTGGCCTATAGTCTAACTTTGTAATGAGTTCTTTTCAATCAATCAAAAAGGACCCACTTTTGTTTCCTAGGAATATGAAAGTTCATAAGTGATAAAGGGAAGTGAAAATTCATATGGGGGGTATATGAAAAGACTCTTTGTAAAGATATATATTTGAAATATCTCCTCATTCTATGAGGTTTTCAATTGTGAGTCTCTAAGTAGATAGTTGTTGCACTACTAAGATACAAGAAGTTGTTTACATTCTTTATTTCCTTTTTATATGTTTCTTCCATTTCTTTGCATGATCAACTTTGTACACATGATAATCTTATAAAATCAAGGAAGGTTTTAGTTCCTTTGATAAATTAATCTATAGAATTTTTTTCTATAATTTGTTATTCTTATCTTGCTCTTGAAGTTGACTTCTTCTAATTGTATGTAAAATTATTCTAGTTCAACTTGTGGAAATCTGTAAGTTCTTATCTACGAACTTAATCCACCTTCATGACATTTTCACTCCTCTTACCTTCTCTCTCTAAGCAAATCCCCATTGCACTAAGTGCAAGCAAGTTGCCAAAGGTTTAATGGAGTATCCATGTGTGATCCTTGGCTTCATAGCCACCCAATATTTTTTGTTTTATGCATTCAATAAATGGGAGCCTCTCCATTAACAAGAGGAGGGACTTAGTCCCAGAGCGCTTAGTGAAAATCCACTAATTTTTCCTTGTGATAAATTATTTCATCAAAAAGGGCCTAGAAATTTTTTTAAAATCAGTTATAAATGAATAAGATAATTTCAAATTTGTATTTGAAATTAAACTATGACATTTATGAAGAAAATTTTTGCATGATAAACTTACACGGGAATGACTCAGATAAAATTTACTCTCTTGTAACATAGCTCATCGTCTAATTAATCTATACTTTAAAAATTCAATAGATTCAGAAGAAAAGGATCCAACTAATTTACCCCAAAAGTACAAATGGACTCTATATCTGATTAAGAAAGTGAAATAAAAACACCCAATATAAGTGAAATATTTTATTTCTCTTCATTTTCAAAGAAATTGGCTACCCTATTAGTTTATTAAGAGATTATAGATAGTGCATACACAAACAAAGTTATTTTCTAGTATTTTCCCTATAATAAAATAATTTTGGATTATCGCACTCACTCGTTACCATTTAAATTATTGACATATTCATATAAGAAGGGTCTTTTTCTATTGCTACCAGATTAATACTTTCTCTTCAATGCATCTTGGAATTGTTTTATCTTTTACTACATTAAAAAACCTCATTCAATAAAAAATAATAATCCCACATTGGTTGGTTAACTTGGTTTTTGGTGACATAAAAACTTAAATATATCACAATTCTTATGCTAATAAAGGTGATGCCATTATGGAAGTAACTCTCTTACTAACATAATAATTAAATAGTCACAAAATAATCATAACTCGCTACACAAATTAAATATGATTTTTCAATATTAAATTTGTTATTAATTATTTTCATTTTGAAAAATACATTTTTATAAACAATTTCCAATTTTTATAAACCTAATTTATAATAATTTAAACATTTTTTAACAAACTATAACTATTAATTATATGTAAAGTTTAATTACATCAAAATATCGTGTGATTTCTCATTACTCAAAGGATGATAATAGTAGATCATAAAATGTGTTTGAAACATTCCCTAAAATATACTATACATATAAAATGTGTTTCGAAACATTCCCTTAAATATACTATACATAAATTTATTTAAAAAGTATTCTCTAATGTTTAAGCATTTTTCTTATCATGGACATGTTTCCAAAGCTTATATGTATTGGGTGCACTATTCTTAGTCTTAATTGTTAAGGACGAGGGAAATCCATTCCATCATATTCGATATAAAATTCAGACTTATGGATGGTTATGTAGCACTTTTTATATCACCGTTGTTGGTCTACAATTCATTTGATGAAATTAAGATGAATTTGAATGGGCCAACATTGTACATATTATTTTCTCATTTAATTTGACAATTTATTTTAAATACCTTTATTTTTTTGTTTGTATTTTCTTGGTCCTATAATAAACTCACAAATATACTAATATCATAATGATTAACCAATCTCATATCTATATTTTAAAATTTACCATGATAATTTTTGGTTTGATAACAAATACATCAATACCATAACAATTAACTAGTTCCATATTTATATTTTAAAATTTAACACATTAGAAATAAATCATTATGTGGCACTTGTTCAATTGGAAAATGGCTAACATCTTTACTCTCTCTTATTATTTGACATTTATGTCAAGGTTCCATACAAAGAATTGTTAATCTTATTTTTACTTACAAAGTAGTTCTATTAAAAAGAACATTGAAAGAAACTTTAAAATATTTTTCTTAAAATTAGGAAGCAACAAATATTTAGGAAGAGAGTTTGAGGGGATACTAAGAAGACAGATTCCAAGTTTTCCATACACACTCTAATTTTATAAAAGATATTTGATTAAATATTAAAGTATAAATAAATAAAATTATTTCAATTTTATATTAAAATATAACATTTAAAAACATCTTCTACCAACTAGCAATCACATGTGTTTCATGAGATGTGAACACCGAACGGTATATGTTATTTGATTTAGAGGTATAGTTATTACTTTTGTTGTTGATGTTGATTAGGGGTGTGATTGTTTTCGTAAGTGTATAAATATAGATGGGCCACTTAATTTTAAGGTTGTTTATACATTTCAAAGTTGTTATAAATTTGTACATGAATACATTTGATACCATTTTGTTGGTTCGAAAAACTGTCGGTTAGGCAGGTCGTGGGGAAACAGGCCAACAGTGTGTAGGGCATAGCCCCTCTTTGAGACAACAAAGTGAAACTGGTTTATTGCTAATCTATCAAGCAGGAATCTATGCAAATCTACACTATTCTAACTTCAGGGGTTTGGGATCTCATCCCAGTAGAGGTAGTTCCAAAAGAAAGGTAGGAAGGAAGGAAGAGGAGGGTAGATCTGAAGGAAGAAAAGAAATGAATTCCAAGACAAAAAGGTCAGAAGGTTTATGCTTTGGGCTGGTAGTAAACAGAGCCAAACTTACTTGCATAAACAATTAAAGCAATACTGATGAACAAATGACAATAGTAGGAATGAATCCAACAGAATAAAAACATAGATCTAACTTAAGAAAGATCTAATGCAAATAACACACATATGGAGCACAAAGTCTGAATACGTATATTAATATTTGTTCTGTTACAAGAAAGTACAAAGTCTTTCTCTCCTCACTTCTTTTTTCATACAAAAATGTCCCTCTTGAATACAACAAGTATTCAAGTATTTATAAAGGAGAAGAAGAAAAAGACAAAAGTAAACCAATCACTATTTACAAAATATCTTACAAGATATTTACAAAATATCTAAAAAGTCAAAAGTTGACTTTGGGAAAGTTTTTTGGATGACAACATCCCATGGTGCAACATGGATGATGTCATCATAAATGCCAACAAGATTTTTAAATATTTTACAAAAATGATCAAAGCATACACAAGAGGAGAAACTACTCCTCATCATCTCTTTGCTCAAACTTGGTGTCTTGCTTTTGATCAGGAGAGTCGATGTGACACTGCGCTCGATATTCCATAAACTTGCTGATCATTGCTTGAAGTTGATCATGATATGGACCTTTAAAATGGTCACCAATGACTTCGTAAGTTTCTTTCTCATTCTTGAGCTTGTCACGTAACTCGGTGAAAGTTTTACATGAATCGATCAAAAAGCCGATGAAGTCGCAAGGACAAGAGGTTATTGATTGATTCTCGGTCGAAAGTGACCTCTGGTGTGAAACCTTGAGTGACTATAGCCTTGAAGCACTGGAATGTATCATCTACTTCCCTCAAGGTGTATGATTCAATGAGCATCCCTGGAGACATCTTTGTAACTATCTACTCCATGTTGTATCGTGCGTCCAGGGCTTCATCCTTGATTTTATCTATCCTCTCCAGGATATATTCCATTTGATCAACCCAGTAATCTAAAGCGATGAGAGATTTGTTATGTGCACATGGGTGATCGATAACACCGACCTTCAATAGGTCATCAGTTGAGTAGTCAACCATGGCTTGAAATGTTTCATGTTGCAACCTGGCATTATCTAACTCCTCGGAGAGGGAACCTGCTACTGCTTGTAGCTCCTTATTTTCTTGGGTTATATCCTGATAAAGCACTGTGAATTTCCCAATCATTTCATGACCATCTCTGAGGATCCGCTCGATCCAGGAGGATCTTTGCTGCCTTGTTCTCTAATCTTAGCATATTCATTTATTTTATCCTGACTGAGAACTTCAATGGGTTTGGCGGCAGTCATAAGAGGAGCGTTGCCCATTTTCTGCAATGCTTGGAGGAGATGTTTGTTTTGTTCTTTGAGTATTCTCTTCTCCTCTTTTTCTTCTTGGAGCTTCTTGCAGAGAGCATCCACCGCAGATAAGGCTTCTCCTTACAGGCTTTCAGATGAGGTTCCCATAGTGACTTGAGTCACTGTGAAGTCTGTGGGAGACAAATCCTTCTTTTCCTTGGTGGGATCCGGGTAAGAAATCTCCATGACCCTCTCCCCGAAGTGCTCTTAGAAAAGTGAGTTATCACTTTCTGCTTCTTGGGTCCCTTCTTCGGAATGACGAGAGAAGTCCATGGGTGCAATGGGAACCTTTCTCTTATGCTGGCCCAGATGGTCAGATATCCAACTAGGACTTATGGGAGTGGGAGTAGAGGAAATAGAAGAAGAAACGGGAGTGAGAGGGGAGAAACTATAGAGGCCTCAGGGAAGAATGTTGAAACACTCGGTGGTGGCATTATCAAGGAGTCCAACGCACCATTGCTTGTGGGGCTTGGAGTTACTACAGGAGAAGAAAAGGACATGGAAATGGAAGGGATCTACAATTGGATGGAGGGAACACTGGGTGATAGATCCGCGAGAGAGGAGAAGATGGAAGAGGTGGGAGATGGAAGGGAGGAAGGAAAGGAGAAGACACATCCATAGGAATAGATGTTTCGATGATCAGGAGGAGGAGAAGAAATGGAAGAAGGAACACTGGGTACCTCTACAGTTGTAGTTGTGATAACATCCTGGGTAGATGTATCCATTGAAACCTCTGTTGTTTCTTCTTCTTTACCTGGAGAAACCAAGTCGACTATTTACTTCTCAGAAGTAGAAGGAAGGCCTTCAGGAGCTTCTTCTTGTTTGCTCGATTCACCCTCCTTGTCTTTCCTTTTCCTTTCGGCACATGGGCCGGTCTTGGAGGAGCTCTACCTAAAGGAGAAGTAGTGAAATCAACTCCAAGGTAGGTGAGACCATTTTTTGCACCAATGTTTGGTGTGCACTGCAACGTGGGCTTAACCCTTTCCTGAATGGTTTTCGGTGCCTTTGGCTCTGTCGATCTCCGTGAATGGCCAATCATCCCCATCCGTGTCAAGGTAAACCTGATCAATTTCTTGATTAGTCTCTTGGAATTCCTTTGGGATGATGGCTATGCCATAGTGGATGATCTCCTCAGAGCCAGCCGGGAGTGATCCTTTTGCCTGATGTCTATCTCATGTGTTAGGTCGATCCAAATGTCCTCGATCTCGAGGAACATGGATGGGATCAATTTTTCCCTTTGGGAGGCAACCCCGGCAGTCGAAGGTCGGCCTTGCTAGGAAGTTAGGCTTCAAATTTAGAAGCTCCTAGCTCAACATACATCTCCCATGCTTTGGCAAGTGTGGGGTAGGTGTATCGGCCAACTATAAGGGGGAATGGAGTTCCTCCTTTCTTTCTCTTCATGCACTTCTCATGGTAAGTGATTAGCTGCCTTGATAATTCCAACAGGATCAGCTTGCCCTGCATACCTTGGTAGCTTCATTGGCTCTCCTTCAAAATTCACAACTCTGAGGTATGTGAATGTGGGGAATTGTGTGAACAATGCTCCCCATTTCTTTTTGGCAGCAATCACACTCTGGGCTGGTCCGACCGTGTCTCATGTTTGGCCTCAGCAAGTAGATTACCTCATAGAAGAAGGCATCATTAATTTTGGAGAACTGGGAGATGTTGGCCTCGAGCTTTAGCTCTGGGTAGAATTCATATATTTTGACCTAGGGCCATACCCCATTTCGAGCTAAGCCTGTGAAATCCCTTCTTCATGCAACAACATATACAACGTAGGAATTCATATAGAACTTCCCAGTTGTTATAACTTGTTGGAGCTGTTGGGAGATGGTGTTGCTGATGATTTCACCCAGCCAAAATGCTGATTAGGCGCATTCTTGTTCATGGTTTCTAGATACCTCAGCATCCATTTGTGGAAATAATGGGCATCAAGGAGCCCAAATACTTGTTTAAGAAGGTGATTGTATCACTCAAACTCCTCATTGAAGTCACTACGGTGGATGGTTTGTGGCCATCTACTCACCGGCTTCTTGTTCTTTAGATAAAGCTCATTCATCATCTACATGCATTTATCCTCATTATCATCCCAGGCCTTCTTGCAGTCTTCGAGACTTATCTCTACATATTGCCTGTGATGAGGAATTCCCAGGATCATTTCAAAGTGATGAGTATGTGAGGTCTATGATGGCTGTTGTTCTTTATTTTTGACACATCTAGTGTCTTTGTTATAGCACCAAGAAACCAACATAATAAATTCGTTATTTACGGCACTTACTGGCAGCCTAGCTGCAAAGTGCAATCCATTGCCCACTAGTTTGTTCATCCATGGGCCACTGCTTTCCTGGTTGGTCCTTGCCCAAAAGTCATCCATGTCAATATGGCCCAGCTCAGAATCTCTGATGTCGAGGTTGCACTCTACATATGAGTCAGGCATCCTAACTTTCTGATACTTGTACTTCATCTCTTGTTCGATTGCTTAGCTTTAGATTTAGCTTAGTTGGTTTCTTGCTTGATGAAGACATGTGTGAGCTCAAAGATGGATGTTGTTGTTTTATAAGAAGAATCAAGGAGGTCCAACATAGAAGAGCCATGTCAACCATCATGTTATTCATAATAAAAGCTTGTAATGAAGAACTAGCAATTACAAGGCTTAGGGCGCAAGGCAGTTCACAGCATGCTGCAGAGACTTTTTATTGCTAGGCGCACTTGGGAGGATGTCGACATGAGAAAATTTGTGCCAGTTTGACATGAGAAAAGTTGTGCCAAGTTTAGAAAGGGCACACTTTTGAGAGGTGTTGC
Source organism: Taxus wallichiana var. yunnanensis (assembly GCA_018340775.1). Classification (NCBI taxonomy): domain Eukaryota; kingdom Viridiplantae; phylum Streptophyta; class Pinopsida; order Cupressales; family Taxaceae; genus Taxus; species Taxus wallichiana. The sequence continues at coordinate 694,087,665 of CM031236.1, read as the reverse complement.
ATGACAAAATGCAGCGCCAAAGGGTAAAGTGCAGGGCACGGGTTTGCAACATGCAACATCTTATGTTGGTGTTAAGGAGGTTGCACCTACGCCTTGGGAAAAATCTGCTTGGTCTGGGCGCTGAAAAAGTTTGTGTTGCATGGGTTTAGAGTGCACCAAGGCACAACTTTGAAATATGTTGCAAGAAAAACAGTGCGCCAAGGGAAAAAGCATGGTGGCATAGTTTTGAAGCACACAACATCTTATGTTGTTGTTGTGTAGATTGTGCACATGCCCCACAAAAGCTGCTAAGTGTTATTTCAACTGGGCGCGGGTTAGGGTTATGCTGCAAGAGGGTAAAGTGTGCCAAGGTGCAAGTTTGGAAGATGTTGCAAAAAAAAAGAGTGTGCCATGATTTAATCAGTTTAACAGTCTTGGCTTTATTTTCTTGATTTCTCTCTCTCTCTCTCTCTTTGGATATCTTAGATGGTAAAGAGAGGGTTGGTTTGGCAAGGAAGCAGGTAGGAAAAGATGAGTTTTTGGTTTCTTCGGAGGTAGGGGTCTTCCAGATTTGTAGATCTAGGAAAATGGCTTTAGCTGGCTTGTAGATTGTGTTAGGTGTGTTTCTTTTAATTTTTATCTTTTACACCATCCTAATACCTAACACAACAAAAAAAAAAACAACAACAAGGAGAGGAGCCACTTACCTAGATTTATAAAAGATGAGGAACGACGTGGGATCCACAAGCTCGAAAAATGGCACATGGGGGGACAAGGATGGGCTGACAAGCGCAGAGAAAACACTTTTTCAATTTTCAATTCATGAAAATGACAGGTGTCAGTGCCTATTTATAAGAAAATTAGCATTTATTACTTCACCAACTTCTTTTGGCGTGACTTTTAGAGCATCGACATGATAAAAAGTGCACCTTAGCACAACTTCAAGGATCAACACAACATTAACAATGCCTTAGTGCACATTTTATGATGGCAACATGATATTTCCAGCCAAAGGGCCAAAGGGGCACAACTTTTGTGATGTTAACATAATAATGAGTGCGCCAAGGATTATAAGAGTGGGCACAGATTTTGGTATGTCGACACAAGGAAAATTGCGCCTTGTGCAAAAAGGGGCACAACTTCAGTCATGTCGACATGAAGATGGGTGCGCGCCAAAGGATTAACAAAATTGACTAAGTTTCGCAACATCTGATGATTTTTGAAAGGAAGTTTTGGGCCATTTGAACGTTGTCAAACTCCTCTTGGGGCCAAAATGGAAATTTTGGTATGGTTACCTACAAATTGCCCTTATCAATTTTGTAGGATAATAATGCTCTTTCTGGGGACTATCTTTAAGTGAAACTTAAGGGTAGAGAATCCCAGATTTTCATGTGCCTATCCATTGGGTTATAGAGAGTCAAAAAACAAGGGCTGAAAAAAAGGGAAAGAAAGGAAACACAACAAATAGAAATCAAAAACACAATGAAAGTAAACTATACAAAGAAGAGAGCAAGCTCTAAAAACGAAGATCTTTAGGTGTTACCCGCTATAGGAAGTGGGAGCTCGGTTCCATTCCATATATGAGAGATAGAAACTATTCTCTCCATTGAGTTGCTTGATTTGTATGGCCCTCTCCAAAGAGAGTCAAACTTCCTATGCATACCTTTCGGTTCTCTTTGTTTTTCCCATAGAAGAATGAGATCTCCCACTTGAAACCAAACTTAGCTTTCTTGTCGAGCGGTCTCTTAACTTGATTCTGATGTTCATTGATCCATGTCGACCACTTTCACTCACTTTTATTCAAGCTCCGTCAGGTACATAATCCTCTTTTTAAGATAATTCTGAAAAGTTTCATCTTCAATTGCTCGAGCTAAGTGTAGAGCAGGGAGTTCTATGGAAATAGGGATTTCAGCATCGATTCCATATAACACTTGAAAAGGCAACATGCTGAGAGATCTCTTTGGAGTGATACGATCTGCCCACAAAGCATCGTATAGTGATTTGTGTCAGGACCACTTGGTTTTCATCAACTAGCTTCCGTATGATAGTTACTGTGTTCTTATTTTGGATTCTTCCTAACCATTTCCTTGAGGATAATAATCGAGGCATGAGGCAAGGTTATTTTGTATCCATAACAAAAACCAATTACTTTCGTGAAGAGAAGTTGGAAGTTATCAATGATGATTTTTGTGGAATGCCAAATCTCACAATAATATTCACCTTGATGAAGTTCTGAAACAACCAAAGAATGGCATGCTTGACAGGTATGGCCTCCACCCACTTCGTGAAGTAAATTTTTTTGTTAGGATGTAACTATGTCAAGCACTAACCGAGGATTGAGTGCTCCAATGAAATCGATTCCCATTGCCTGAATGGTTCATCAATAATGCAAGTTAAGGGCATGAGGGAAAAAAGTAGCCAACTTTGGTTTGCCAATAAAAGAAAATGATTGGCAAAGTTCACATTTTCACTCCCGGTGTGCACTTGTATCTTAAATAGTGTTGGCCAAAAAGTACTGGCCCAAATGATTTTATGAATATCATGGATGAGGAGAAGTGACCACCACAGAAATGAGTTGTGAAAACTCTCAACAACAATTTTACTGCATGTGACTTGTCAACACATTATAGAAAAATATCGTCAATTCCACATTTGTACAATCCATCATCCCATATGACATATCTTGTGGCTCGAGCTTCACCACTTCACTTTTCCTTTGTGGTTAGGTGATTTTGGAAACTCACTATAGGTGAGAAAGAATGTGATATAATAATACCATTCATCGTTGGTTGCGACAAACAGAACCATGGGCAAAGGATCCACTTTCTCCAGTTCATTTTGTTCTCCATTAACGTGATCAACTTTCTTTTCAAGTACTTTTGAGTCTTTGTTTTCAGCCATTAGCTGACAAAAGCCCTTGCCTCTTACCAACTTGGTTGGTTTGATGTCTAGATCATATTCTTGGACCTTTGCGATCCAATTCCCTCGTAAGCTCCCTAACTCCTGTTGAGTCAGGATAGACTTAATAGCGGTGTCAAGCTTTTGGGGGTCTGTCGACATTAAAATTTTCCTCCATAATTTCTATTTTATTAATATATGTATTGGGAATAGGATGTTGTTAAGTATAATTAGTAGTGGCGTGATAGAAGATAATGAAGTGCCATCATGACGGTGCCACCAATAATGTAGAGTACTTAGTAACAATCAAAGTACAGTAGGAATGTTGTAAAAAGTAAATATTTGTCATGAAGTGGTCCGGTAATGTTAAAATGTCAAAGTTAGGATAAGTAGAGAAGTAGGGTCTACATGATTAGGAATTAGAAATATTATATTTGTAATAAAGACAAAGAGTGATGTCATAAATATTTTGTGTATTTTATTTGTGGAAAAGTCTAAAAAGGTGGAACCCATGTGAGATGATAAGGTTTATCTTATCTTAGAAGATAAGCCTACATGTAAAGGCAAGAGTTTAGGCATGGAATATGATTGGCGGGGAAGAGATTTGCTATCCTATCTTAGAGATAGGTGGATAATCTGAATTCCTATAAATAAAGAGGCCACCCCCTCATTTAGCATAGAAGGAAGTAGTGAGAAATATTGTATGAGTAAGTGTGTAAAGGAAGCCATCATTTTGAAGGTGTGTTAAAGAAGCCATTAAGAGGTGTAATTGTGAAGTTTCTCCCATAGTTATTGTTGGAAGGCAAGTGAATTTAGTAACACTTAGAGTACCTCATGGGTGAGATTGTAATAATTTCATGTTGATATTATAATTTACACTTATATTTCAAATTTATCATCATTCCTTCTTATCATAGTCTATGGTATTCTTGTGTTATGTTTGTTGTTGTGTTTCAGATTACATCCACCAAACTAAAATTTGTGCATTAGTAAATAATCATAGCACAAGGAGTTCCCGGTGAAGAATTATCATAGTGCCGGATTGGTGATGACATTTTGGTTCCGTTGCCGAGACCATTCCTCGTTGGTGGATTTTATGGAGAGATATTCCCACTTAGTCATAAATCAATAAGAGGGTAACCTTGTTTTTATTGTGCATAGTAGTTACCATGGTAAAGTCACTTTTTACCATGAATAGTATTTACCACAAGTAAACTTCATTTTTACCGTGAATAGTGTTTTACCCAATAACTTCATTTTTACATGTAAATAGTGTTTACCATGATAAAGTTAGTTTTTACCGTAGTAAGTCAAGAGCTTTTACGTAGTGGTCATTCTTATTTTACCATAGTAGAAAGGTGTAAAGTCATTTTCTATTATAGTGATTTTAATTATTTGTGCACATAAGTCTTTTCGATTGTACTTTGTGAGTTGGTATTTCACCGTGGTTACATTTAAAAATGGGGAAGATTTTTTTTCAGCCCAATCTAATGAAGATGCTTCCTCTTTCATTCAAGAGTTTAAACGATCTTGAATTTGTAATGGCCTCATAAGAAGGGAGGAATGGACTGAATTTTTCCTACCTTTTGGATGGTTCAGCCCTTAGGTGGTTTGAAACACTAGGTGATAATGTGAAAAACTCATGGGATTTATTAACTCGAAAGTATTCTTGAAGAATTTGGTGAACAACAAATATATGAGATCTCATGATCGATATCACAAAGCTATCCCAAGGAGAGAAGGAGAAGATAAGGGATTATCATGCTCGTGTTCTAGAGCTAAGGAGAAAGCTCGATGCCTAGATCCGGAAGGAAGGATTAGCGGATGGGTTGATGAATGGCATGGATAATCTCTTCAGTAAGCACTTCATTCTTGGGATGAAGCTAGAAGATCGACAACGAGTGAAGTATGACCACCAGCCTACCATTGAACAAGCAAAGGAGATTGCAAGAAGGCAAGAAGAAAGCATGGAAGAGGAGCCCAAAGAAATTGTTGCTAAAGTAGAGCCTACACCAACACCTTTGGTCAGAATCCACAACCACTCTCGGTGAGCACAAATATTTCTCCTAGTACATCTACTGAGTATGAAGATCTGCTCAGGAAGATGGGCCAGTTAACTATTAATCTTCTTCAAGGAAAAGAATTTAGTTCTCAGGAGGAGATAGAGGTCCAAAAAGAAATATTTTTGAAGTTGTATGTTATGGTTGTTATAAAAAGGGTCATTATAAGTATAATTGTCTAGATAGAGCTTCTACATCTGGTACAAGAGATAATGATAAAGAAAAACACCTGTGAATTCTTTTGATGTAGTAGATAAGAGCATAAATAATGAAGTAGATGTGTTTGTAACAAAAAGAAAGAAAAAAAAAGATAACCAAGATGGAAATGATCCTAAGAAGATGAAAGGAGAAACTAGTAAGAAACATAGGAGAAGAAAGTTGGGTGTGCAGGATTTTCTGATTTCACAGGGACAAGGACTATACTCCATCTTAGAAGATCTATCCAAAAGGCCTACAAATATTACATATGGTCAACTCTTGGCTATGTCTTCTGAGAAGAGGCGGGAGCTGTGAAGTGGACTCAATGCTCGATGAAGGAAGGAGGTTGAGGTCCCTGTTTTGGAGGCAGAGGCGGATCCCTATGCTCCACAAGATGAGGTATTATGTAATGGTATTTCAATTCATGATGTCTTAGTTGATGGAGGTGCTGCAGTTAATGTAATGACCGAGTTTGTAATGAATATGTTGGGTTTAAAAATTGATCGCCCCTCAACACTTATGTTAAGGTCATTAAATAAGGGAAAAACTAAACTAGAAGGTGTAGTTTCAAATGTGGCAATATCTATTATGGGTGTTGTATGTGTGGTAGACTTTCAGGTGATGAAAAATGGTATTGTTGCATACCCAATGTTGTTGGGAAGACCATGGCTAAGGAGAGTTCATGCAAGAAACTACTGGAATGAAGGCTTCATGACACTTGGACATGGTAGAGAGAGGGTGAAGATAAACGTGATCCCTCGGCATCATAAGGCAGAACTTGTGGATTCAAGTGATGAAACTGATGATTGGACATCCTCTGATTACTCTAGTACCAGTGAAGTGGACACAAAGATGAAGAAAGTGAGGTTGATGTTTCAGTCATGGATATCCTTCCAGTCACACCGACTCATGACCCCATAAAATTATCTGAAGAAGAAATTGATGATCATCTCCAACAAATAAAGATTGGTGATGTTGTGATGGAGAGTGAGAAGGAATCCTACCTCCAGCTCTTTCGAAGGTACATACACATATTCACTTTTGATTACAAGGAACTCCATCAAGTAAGTTGGGTAGAACATTCTATTGAGCTAGTAGATGGTGCTAAGCCCATAAAGCAAATGCCATATAGAATGAATCCTAATTTTTCCAAGATTGTAAAAGAAGAAATAGATAAGTTGCTTGATGCAGGATTCATATTTGCTATGGAGAATTCAGAATGGGTTTCTCCCATTGTGATCTCAATAAAAAATAATGGGAAGCTACGCATTTGTGTTGATTATAGGAAGCTCAATAAGGCAACAAAGAAGGATCATTACCCTCTTCCATTCTCAGATCAGATTTTGGATGAAGTAGCTGGCCAGGAGTGTTATAGTTTTGTTGATGGATATAGTGGATACAACCAAGTTCATATAGCAGAGAAAGATCAGCTGAAGACCACATTCACCACTCCTTGGGGAACATTTTCTTATAGAGTTATGCCTTTTGGGTTGTGTAATGCTCCAGCAACGTTCCAGCGCTTGATGAATAGGGTGTTTGAACCCTACATTGGGAACTTCATCAAAGTATTTCTGGATGATTTTTGCATCTATGGGAGCAAGATGGACCACCTGCACCAGATGGAGACAGCATTTCAAAGGTTAGATGAAGCACAAGCCTCACTAAACCCTACAAAGTGTGTCTTTGGATGTTCTAAAGGTGTTTTGTTAGGGCATGTTATATCCAGAGATGGTATTGGTATTGATCCTGATAAAGTTTCAAAAATCAAAGAGTTACCATTTCCTATGAATAGAAGTAAGTTGAGATCATTTTTAGGCCATGTGGGTTACTATAGAAGGTTCATCAAGAATTTCTCAAAGATGAACAACCACTAACCCAATTCTTGAAGAAGGATGTTACTTATGAACCAGGAAATAAGGCGCATGAAGCTTTTGAACAACTGAAGGAAGCCCTGGTGTCTTCACCTGTTTTAAAGAATCTAGATTGGAGCAAGCCATTCATTGTGTATATTGATGCCTCAGATGTAGCACTAGGAAGTACTCTGAGCCAAAAGGATGAAAATGGGAATGATCATCTAGTTTACTTTGGGAGCAGACAAATGAGCAGTGCTGAGGTAAATTATACTGTAATAGAAAAAGAGGCTCTAGCTATCATTTTTGTTGTAAAGAAGTTTAGAAATTATTTTCTAGGGCAGAAATTTATAGTTGTAATAGATCATCAGGCTCTAAAATATATTGTAAATAAGCCTAACCCATCAGGGAGGATAGCAAGATGGATAATTTTGCTACAAGAATTTGAATTTGATATTATAGATAGGCCAGGAAAGAAGCATGTCAATGCAAATGCACTCTCTCGAGCCTATGATGGTTTAGGTTCATCTTGTGATGATGATGATTTCCCAGATGCAACATTGTTATCCCTTGACACAATCCCTAGTGAATACATAGATATTTGGAATTATCTGAATGAATTCAAGTTTCCTGATGGTGTCAATGCAAAGATTAAGAGGAAGATTACTCAAGCCAGTTGTCCATATTCTATTCTGCATGGAGTATTATTTCGAATAGGACCTGATGGACAATACAAGAGGGCAGTTGGACGTGATCAAGGGAAAGAGATGATAGAAGAATTCCACAATGGTACATGTGGAGGACACTTCTCTAGACAACTTACAACAAGAAGGATCTTGGATGCAGGTTATCACTGGCCCACTCTTTTTAGAGATTGTTATAATTATTGTAAGACATGTGATATTTGTCAAACACATGGTAACCGTAAGACTTCATCAGCTCCATTATGCCCTATTCTTCCACTTGGTCCCTTTGAAAAGTGGGGAATAGACATTGTAGGTCCACTTCCAACTACCCCATGCCAAAATAAGTATATTGTAGTTTGCACATAGATTATTTAACCAAGTGGGTTGAAGCTAGGCCATTGAAAAAAACTTCCATGGATGAAGTGGCAAGGTTCATATATGAACACATTGTCACCAGATTTGGTTGTCCATTAGAAATTGTAACAGATCAAGGAAGCCACTTCATTAATGAGGTGGTAGAAGCCCTAGTCAATAAGTTTTCTATTAAACAAAGGAAGGCAACAACATACAAGCCAAGCACAAATGGATATGTGGAACAAACAAATTTTGTGTTGTGTCAAATTCTAGCAAAAGATGCAGCCTTGCAAGTACATAAGTGGGATAAAAGGATTCATGCAAAGCATTTTGGGCATATAGGGCAACATCAAAGTCAAGCAATAGGATACTCCCCATTTCAGTTAGCTTATGGCATTGATCTAGTTCTTCCTATTGAGTTTGATATTCCCACTATGAGAGTTATGAAAAATGAAAGGATGGATGAAAGTGATTCAGTAAAAGAAAGGTTGGTACATCTTCATTTGCTAGAGGAAATGAGGGAAATAGCGAAGGATACAAGATATAAGAAGAAAATGAAGCAGAAGGAATACTTTGATCAAAAGATCCGTTGGTCTCCATTTCATGTGAATGACTTGGTTCTAGTATATGATTCCAGATACAAAAAAGAAGACATAGAAAATTTCTTCCAAAATGGATGGGGCCCTACAAAATAGTAGTTGTGCATGAAAATGGTACATATCAACTAGAGGAATTGGATGGTACTCCCATTACGAAATGGGTCAACCATGACAAGTTAAATATTTTCCAGGCACCAGCTTCAGAATGTCCATAAGAGTCTACTCCGAGGACGGAGTAGAAGTTAGAAGGGGAAAATGTCGACATTAAAATTTTCCTCCGTAATTTCTATTTTATTAATGTATGTATTAGGAATAGTATTTTGTTAAGTATAATTAGTAGTGGCGTCCAATAGAAGATAACTTGACGCCACACGATGCACGGTGCCGCCAATAATGTAGAGTATGGTAATCAATCAAAGTACAATAGGAATGTTGTAAAAAGTAAATATTTATCATGAGTGGTTCGGTAATGTTAAAATGTCAAAGTTAGGATAAGTAGAGAAGTAGGGTCTACATGATCAAGAATTAGAAATATTATATTTGTAATAAAGACAAAGAGTGATGTCATAAATATTTTGTGTATTTTATTTTGGAAAAGTCTAAAAAGGTGGAACCCATGTGAGATGATAAACTTTATCTTATCTTAGAAGATAAGCCTACATGTAAAGGCAAGAGTTTAGGCATGGAATATGATTGGTGGAAGAGATTTCCTATCCTATCTTAGAGATAGGGTGGATAATCCTAAATTCCTATAAATAAAGAGGCCACCCCCTTCATTTAGCATAAAAGAAAGTAGTGAGAAATATTGTATGAGTAAGTGTGTAAAGGAAGCCATCATTTTGAAGGTGTGTTAAAGAAGCCATTAAGAGGTGTAATTGTGAAGTTTCTCCCATAGTTATTGTTGGAAGGCAAGTGAAGTCAAGTAACACTTAAAAAGTACCTCATGGGTGAGATTGTAACAATTTCATGTTGATATTATAATTTACACTTATATTTTAGATTTATCATCATTCCTTCTTATCATAGTCTATGGTATTCTTGTGTTATGTTTGTTGTTGTGTTTCCAGATTACATCCACCAAACTAAAAGTTGTGCATTAGTAAATAATCATAGCACGAGGAGTTCCGGATGAACAATTATCATAGTCCGGATTGGTGATGACAGAACCAAGCACTCTTGTATGAGAATTCGAGAATATAGTAGCGTAAACTTTTGATTTTGCTTTTACCACAACAAAGTCATGCTTTTCCAATTGCGACATCTTTAGTTCATGAGGCTTAAGAGGAGAGCTCATGAAAGTGATTAGGGATTCAATATTATAAGACTTCTTCTACATCAAGATAGGCTGATACGGTATGTGTAGATGCATAGCTATGTACATGATGAAGTCTTTGCTAAAGTTAGGACACACAGAACATGAGCGTGAGTGACGAAGGTTTTAATGTCTTTGAATGATGTCCTACCTTCCTCACTCCATCAAAATTTTGGGACTCTTTCATCATATTAGATATATGACGAGTTTTCTCAACAAAATCAGGAACAAAGCATCTAAGAAAATTTACCTTTCCGAAGAAAGAGTGAACACCAGTCTTGCTTGTAGGTTAAGTAAGGCTCTGAATAGCCTTAACCCTTTGACATCTATCTTAGTTCCTTCTTTGCTGATGACATGTCCTAGCAGCTTTCCTTGATGACCTCAAAACTAACTTCTTGGGATTTAATGAAATTATGTGCTCTCGGCATATGATCAAGACTTGTTCCAAATGATCACAATGATCACTCCGTCTCTTGGAGAACACGGTCAAGTCATCTAGGTAAACTACGATGAATTTTCCCATCATACCTTTGAATGCAAAGTCCATTTCTTGTTGGAAGGTGGCGCAGGAGTTGATCAAATTGAGCGGCATTCTCTTTGTAGGCAAAAGTACCCCAAAGAGTGGTGAACACTATTTTGAATTGATCTTCGGGCGTGACTTGAATTAGATTGTAAACATAAACCGTAAAGCATAGAAAACATTTCGAACCGGTTTACATCTATAGGACTTGATCCATTATTGGCAAAGTGCATAATTATCTTTTAAGGATGACTAGTTCAAGTTGTGAAATTTCACACGTATGCGTATCTCACCAGTCTTCTTTCACACAAAGCACAATATTTGTAACCTGTACAGTGCTGCGATGAATTGGAAAAATAATTCTTGCATCCATCATTTTTTGAATTTCAGCCTTTGGATGGTACACGAGATTTTGGGTTGTAATTCATCTACTTTTGATGGAAAGGCTTGACTTCATCCTTGAGCGGGATGTTGTGCCGTATGTGCTCCTCGGCTCAGAAGTAATTCATATCAGCATACGACCATGCTAATACATCCATGTAATTTTCAGCAACTTAATGAATTTTCATTTTTCCTCGGTGTACAACACTTCCCAATATTCACGGGCGAGAATGTTTTGCCATACCAGTTAATGATTGATTTACGGAGAAGAGGAAGGATCATCCTCTCACTTTTTCTTGACAAAGCGGTCATGATTATAAAATAATCATTCTAAGGAAACCATACCTTTCGTAATCTGATTTCCTTTGAGCTGTATCACCGTATCTTTTTAGATTCATGTGCTTGGATGGTGAGGACTCACGACATGCAGAAGTTGATCCGTAAAAATGAAGTTCTTTGAAATTTTCATATTTCTCCAAAAAGTGATGATTTGGTTGTCATCGTTAAACACACGCCAATCTTTGTGAATTATCGGCACACTTAGATGAAAAATCACTTCAATGGTATATGTATCTATTTTTAACCCTAGGTGAGGGAGCATGAGAGAGGCGAGATGGCTAACAAATCAGCAATGTCATTTTGAGCTCTCAGGCGCTTTGATTGAGAAAGCGTCAAACTCTTCGATCTTATCCCATGCGCATTGCGGTAGTGTCTCGAGCAGTCATTCTTCACTTGGTATATCCCTTTTACCTAATTAAAAATTATCTCATCATCACCTTGCACTCTTAGATTCTTGACTCCTTTCTCTTTTCGATTACATGCCAAGTAACAAGGATTCTTACTCGGTAGTATTATTAGTATTGAAGAACTGCAACTTGAAAGAAAAAGGAAAAATCTCCTCTTCATGAGATATTAGAACACTCAACACCCCAACACCACATCCACTTTTCACAATGTCCATACTGAGCCGATGAGAAGTCCATGTAATTTCAGGAAGTAGTTCCCCATCCCTGACAATTCAAAAATAATCTAAGCCTTAGGGTCATCAGAATTGGTGACTAGATATTTCTTTTGTGATTCTGGTTCCAACGTCTCCATCACCCTTTTGATAGGGATCCCGGCTTTAGACCAGTCCATACAAATTTCCCCACCAACTTCTTTACAAAATATCCTCCCTAGCAATATCCCGTATCTCTGGAATATCAACTACGAGAATAATCATTTTTACCCTTTTCTCAGGAAATTTCGTGAATGCAAACTCGTGCATCCTTGATCGACCAATCAATGGTACTTTCTTGGTTTCCATGGAGTAGCATCTCGCTAAAATATTTAGTAAGTATGAGGCCCAAAGCGTGGGTGACCTTTGTTGGCATCACATTATCGCTTAAGCTCAGATCAGAGAGATAGGTAAAAATTATATAGTTGCTTAGTTTATGTGAGACGTAGTAGGCATGCGAAGAATTCCTTTTGGGGAAATAGGAGGAAGGACGGCAGCTGGCTTTGGATAACTTAGTTAATATTATAAGTTGCTCGAGGTTGGAATGAAGGTATTCAACTTTAGACATCTAGATCTTGGACTTTTGGCGTGATCGATTATGTCGAATGCGACCAAGGGTTGTGCTAACGAAGGAATGAGTCCTTCATTTCACGTTTGTGGAGGAGCATTACTTGGTCTTTATGGGATTGGAGGAAGGCTGATTTGGAGGAAAAAAGAAGGAAAAGATTTCTTTACAAAAGGTTTAACAGAGGTTGAATAGGAAGGGATTACCTCTTTTAGTGACCATTGGAGGTGGAGCTATCACATGACCTTTTCCTTTTATTTTTCAGCAACAATCTTTGCTTCTTTTCCTTGTGAGTGAGTGAAAACCATGTACGATTGTCCACTTGCATACCCTTGGGTACCCTATTCTTCATCAGATTCCTCATCTTCAAATTCCATGTACCCAATAGTAGAGTCTTCAGTCGGTTCACTGACATCTTGATCATCTTTGCCTTGCGATGAAGGTTATTTGTAATTTGGATCATCTTCTTCAATTTCAACCAAAGCATTAACCGGAGGGGCTTCAATTGCTAACCTTGGAGAAGTAGTAGGAAAACGCAGCCTTTCGGTGGTGTTTTTGGGAGTGAAGTTCCTCCGTGGGATATCCCGGTAAGGAGCAGTAGATGATGTTTAAGCCAATTGCTTCTTTAACGAGAGCAAGTCATTCACCATCTTCTGGAATATTGGATCGATGAAGCATCCTGAGAAGAAGTTGAAGCCTTTGATTTTGTGGCTCTCATCTTAACTCACTAGATATAAGAAGGTTGTATCTTCCGAATCTTGAGCAAGAACCAAGGTCATAATTCCCGTAAAAGTAAGAAACTTACTTTCGAACTCATGGCGTTAATGAAGAAACACTTTTGATTCTCTAATGTTGGCATCATGGCAAGAGGCACGCAGTTAATCAAGTGAATTGAATCGGTGATAAAATTACGCATGGTTTCATTGGCTTCCTTCTTCATGTGAGTGATTCACAACAATAATGTGAATGCGTCTTCTGAAGGCTTATATCTATCTTCAAATGCAGTCCGTAATGTGGCCCAACTGGTGATGGATCCAGCTGGTAAATGTTGGAACCATTCTGATGTAGGCCCTTGCAAGGTCTCAAGAAAGAGACATACCGATACATCTTCATGAGTCACGTCTAGAATACTACATGACATAATAAATGCAGCTATATGCGCGTCTGTGCTTTGATTTCCGCTCCCATCAAATTTCAAGAAATTCTTGTGATTTCACTGGGAAGGGGGTGTACTGGATGTGGGAGTACTAGAGGACCCATAGTGTTTCCCCATGGTACGGGAAAATTAGCGCCATTTGAAAAGTAAAAAAAGAACGCGAAGGGTGGAGTGTGGTTCCACTTAGCAAAAGAGTGTTGCAAGTTGATGTCGAGGCACCCTATGAAATTTGGCTCTTTCGTGGAGGTGAGGTACTTGCTGATCGATCTGATGAGTTCAGTGATGCGAATCGTGCTGGAGTGATACTGAAATTGTGCCTTCGAAGTAGATCAAAAATTGGATCAACTTCCCCACGAGCTCTTCTGCTGCGAGTAAATGGTTCATCCGCCAGTGTATCCTTTAGATCTGCAACAATTAAGAGCAGATTTACGACAATATTTTTGTTTGTATTTGCTGATTTTCTGATTTTTCTGGCAAAATCAGCAACATGTACTTTTTTAATATTTAAATTTTACCCTCTTTTAATAACAACCGATTGCGGTTTTCTAACAAAGATTAACAAGGATAAAAAGTGGGTTAATTTAGAAAGCTAATTTTCGGATCTTTGACCTAAATTTTGCAAGGTTTTGAAAATAACATGAAATATCATAATCTCATATCTACTAAAATATACAAGTTTTTGTAAAAACTCAACGAACTAAAAGCTCCTATCTGGTCCAGATCTATGGATTTGTATAAGGAAATTTTCAGTTTTGATCACTTCTGCAAAAATTTTAATTTTTAACAAAGAGTTAAAATTTGCAATCTGGTAGTGATTTTTATAGTTTTTTAGTTATTTCCTTAGTTCGATCCCCAGTAGAGTCGCCAAAAACTATTGGTCTAAAAAAATTGTTAGTTAGGCAAGTCATGGGGAAACAGGCCAACAATGTACAGGCATAGCCCCTCTTTGAGACAACAAAGTGAAACTGGTTTATTGTTAATCTATCAAGCAGGAATCTATGAAAATCTACACTATTCTAACTTCAGGGGTTTGGGATCTCATCCCAGTAGAGGTAGTTCCAACATAAAGGTAGGAAGGAAGGAACGGAGGAGGGTAGATCTGAAGGAAGAAAAGAAATGAATTCCAAGATAGAAAGGTCAAAAGGTTTATGCTTTGGGCTGGTAGTAAACAGAGCCAAACTTACTTGCATAAACAATTAAAGCAATATTGATGAACAAATGACAATAGTAGGGATGAATCCAACAGAATAAAAACATAGATCTAACTTAAGAAATATTTGATGCAAATAACACACATATGGAGCACAAAGTCTGAATACGTATATTAATATTTGTTCTGTTACAAGAAAGTACAAAGTCTTTCTCTCCTCACTTCTTTTTCATACAAAAATGTCCCTCTTGAATACAACAAGTATTCAAGTATTTATAGAAGGAGAAGAAGAAAGAAGACAAAAGCAAACCAACCACTATTTACAAAATATCTTACAAGATATTTACAAAATATCTAAAAAGTCAAAAGTTGACTTTGGGAAAGTTTTTGGATGACAACATCCCATGGTGCAACATGGATGATGTCATCATAAATGCCAACAAGATTTTTAAATATTTTACAAAAATGATCAAAGCATACACAAGAGGAGAAACTACTCCTCATCATCCCTTTGCTCAAACTTGGTGTCTTGACTTTTGATCAGAGAGTCGATGTGACACTGCGCTCGATATTCCATAAACTTGTTGATCATTGCTTGAAGTTGATCATGATCTGGACCTTTAAAATGGTCACCAATGACTTTGCAAGTTTCTTTCTCATTCTTGAGCTTGTCAGGTAACTCGGTGAAAGTTTCACATGAATCGATCAAAAAGCCGATGAAGTCGCAGCAGCCAAGAGGTTATTGATTGATTCTGGTCGAAAGTGACCTCTGGTGCCAAACCTTGAGTGACTATAGCCTTGAAGCGTTGGAATGTATCATCTGCTTCCCTCAAGGTGTATGATTCACTGAGCATCCCTAGAGACATCTTTGTAACTATCTGCTCCATGTTGTATCGTGCGTCCAGGGCTTCATCCTTGATTTTATCTATCCTCTCCAGGATATATTCCATTTGATCAACCCGGTAATCTAAAGTGATGAGAGCTTTGTTATGTGCACGTGGGTGATCGATAACGCCGACCTTCAATAGGTCATCACCGAGAATCAACCATGGCTTGAAATGTTTCATGTTGCAACCTGGCGTTATCCAACTCCTCGGAGAGGGAACCTGCTACTGCTTGTAGCTCCTTATTTGCTTGGGTTATATCCTGATAAAGCACTGTGAATTTCCCAATCATTTCATGACCATCTCTGAGGATCCACTCGATCCAGGAGGATACTGCACATGCCTTGTTCTCCAATCTTAGCATATTCATTTATTTTATCCTGACTGAGAACTTCAATGGGTTCGGTAGTCACAGGAGGAGCGTTGCCCATTTTTTGCAATGCTTGGAGGAGATGTTTGTTTTGTTCTTTGAGTATTCTCTTCTCCTCTTTTGCTTCTTGGAGCTTTTGCAGAGAGCATCCACCGCAGACAAGGCTTCTCCTTGCAGGCTTTTAGATGAGGTTCCCATTGTGACTTGAGTCACTGTGAAGTCTGTGGGAGATAGATCCTTCTTTTCCTTGGTGGGATCCGGGTAAGCAATCTCCATGACCCTCTCCCCGAAGTGCTCTTAGAAAAGTGAGTTATCACTTTCTGCTTCTTGGGTCCCTTTTGAATGATGGAGAAGTCCATGGGTGTGATGGGAACCTTTCTCTTATGTTGGCCCAGATGGTTAGATATCCAACTAGGACTTATGGGAGTGGGAGTAGAGGAAATAGAAGAAGAAATGGGAGTGAGAGGGGGAGCAACTGTAGAGGCCTCAGGGAAGAATGTTGAAACACTCGGTGGTGGCATTGACAAGGAGTCCAACGCACCACTGCTTGTGGGGCCTGGAGTTACTACAGGAGAAGAAAAGGACATGGAAATGGAAGGGATCTGCAATTGGATGGAGGGAACACTGGGTGACAGATCCGTGAGAGAGGAGAAGATGGAAGAGGTGGGAGATGGAAGGGAGGAAGGGAGAGGAGAAGACACATCCATAGGAATAGATGTTTCAATGACAGGAGGAGGAGAAGAAATGGAAGAAGGAACACTGGGTACCTCTGCAGTTGTAGTTGTGATAACATCCTGGGTGGATGTATCCATTGAAACCTCTGTTGTTTCTTCTTCTTTACCTGGAGAAACCAGTCAACTATTTGCTTCTCAGAAGTAGAAGGAAGGCCTTCAGGAGCTTCTTCTTGTTTGCTCGATTCCCTCCTTGTCTTTCCTTTTCCTTTCAGCACATGGGCTGGTCTTGGAGGTGCTCTACTGAAGGAGAAGTAGTGAAATCAACTCCAAGGTAGGTGAGACCATTCTATTTGCACCAATGTTTGGTGCGCTACAACGTGGGCTTAACCCTTTCCTGAATGGTTTTGGTGCTTTGCTCTGTCGATCTCCATGAATGGCCAATCATCCCCATCCATGTCAAGGTAAACCTAATCAATTTCTTGATCAGTCTCTTGGAATTCCTTTGGGACGATGGCTACGCCATAGTGGATGATCTCCTCCAGAGCCATCCGGGAGTGATCCTTTTCACCTGATGTCTATCTCATGTGTCAGGTCGATCCAAATGTCCTCGATCTCAGAACATGGATGGGATCAATTTTTCCTTTGGGAGGTAACTCCGATAGTCAAAGGTCGGCCTTGCTGGGAAGTTATGCTTCAAATTTAGCAGCTCCAGCTCAGCATACATCTCCCATGCTTTGGCAAGTGTGGGGTAGGTGTATCGGCCAACTGTAAGGGGGAATGGAGTTCCTCCTTTCTTTCTCTTCATGCACTTCTCATGGTAAGTGATTAGCTGCCTTGATAATTCCAAGAGGATCAGCTTTGGCCCTGCATACCTTGGTAGCTTTGTTGGCTCTCCTTGAAATTCACAGCTCTGAGGTATGTGAATGTGGGGAATTGTGTGAACAATGCTCCCCATTTCTTTGGGGAAGCAATCACACTCTGGGCTGGTCCGACCGTGTCTCATGTTTGGCCTTAACAAGTAGATTACCTCATAGAAGAAGGCATCATTAATTTTGGAGAACTGGGAGATGTTGGCCTCGAGCTTTAGCTCTGGGTAGAATTCATATATTTTGACCTGGGGCCATACCCCATTTCGAGCTAAGCTTGTGAAATCCCTTGTTGCAGCAAAGCGTATACAATGTAGGAATTCATGTAGAACTTCCCAGTTGTTAGAACTTGTTGAGCTGCTTTAGGAGATGGTGTCATCTGATGATTTTCACCCCAGCCAAAATGCTGATCAGGCACATTCTTGTTCATGGTTTCAGATACCTCAACATCCATTTGTGGAAATAATGGGCATCAGGAGCCCAAATACTCTATTTAAGAAGGTGATTGTATCACTCAACTCCTCATTGAAGTCACTATGGTGGATGGTTTGTGGCCATCTTCTCACCGGCTTCTTGTTCTTTAGATAAAGCTCATTCATCATCTGCATGCATTTATCCTCATTATCATCCCATGCCTTCTTGCAGTCTTCGAGACTTATCTCTACATATTTCCTGTGATGAGGAATGCCCAGGATCATTTCAAAGTGACGAGCTATGAGGTCTATGATGGGCTGTTGTTCTTTATTTTCGACACATCTAGTGTCTTTGTTATAGCACCGGGAAACCAACATAATAAATTCATTATTTATGGCACTTACTGGCAGCCCAACTGCAAAGTGCAATCCGCTGCCCACTAGTTTGTTCATCCACGGGCCACTACTTTCCTGGTTGGTCCTCGCCCAAAAGTCATCCATGTCAATATGGCCCTAGCTCAGAATCTCTGATGTCGAGGCTGCACTCTGCATATGAGTTAGGCATCCTGACTTTCTGATACTTGTACTTCATCTCTTGTTCGACTGCTTAGCTTTAGATTTAGCTTTAGTTGGTTTCTTGCTTGATGAAGACATGTGTGAGCTCAAAGATGGATGTTGTTGTTCTGCAAGAAGAATCAAGGAGGTCCAACATAGAAGAGCCATGTCAACCATCATGTTATTCATAATAAAATCTTGCAGAATGAAGAACTAGCAATTACAAGGCTTAGGGCGCAAGGCGCAGGTTCACAACATCATGTGCAGAGACTTTTATTGCTAGGCGCACTTGGGAGGATGTCGACATGAGAAAAGTTGTGCCAATGTTGACATGAGAAAAGTTGTGCCAAGTTTAGAAAGGGCACACTTTTGAGAGGTGTTGCATGACAAAATGCAACGCCAAAGGGTAAAGCGCAGGCGCGGGTTTACAACATGCAACATCTTATGTTGGTGTTAAGGAGGTTGGCTCGTGCTTTGGGAAAATTTGCTTGGTGGGGCTGAAAAAGTTTGTGTTGCATGGGTTTAGAGAGTGCACCAAGGTGCAACTTTGAAATATGTTGCAAGAAAAAATAGTGTGCCAAGGGAAAAAGTGTGTGGCGCACATTTCAAGCACACAACATCTTATGTTGTTGTTGTGTGATTGCACTGTGCCCCACAAAAGCTGCTAAGTGTTATTTCAACTGGGCGCGGGTTAGGGTTATGCAGTTTAAGAGGGTAAAGTGCACCAAGGTGCAAGTTTGGAAGATGTTGCAAGACAAAACAGTGTGCCATGATTTAATAAGTTTAACAGTCTTGGCTTTATTTTCTTGATTTTCTCTCTCTCTCTCTTTGGATATCTCAGATGGTAAAGAGAGGGTTGGTTTGGCAAGGAAGCAGGTAGGAAAAGATGAGTTTTTGGTTTCTTCAGAGGCAGGGGTCTTCCAGATTTGTAGATCGAAGGAGAGAAAATGGCTTCAGCTGGTTTGTAGATTGTGTTAGGTGTGTTTCTTTTAATTTTTATCTTTTACACCATCCTAATACCTAACACAACAAAAACAAAAACAACAACAAGGAGAGGAGCCACTTACCCGGATTTATAAAAGACGAGGAATGACGTGGGATCCACAAGCTCAAAAAATGGCACGTGGGGGACAAGGATGGCTGACAGGTGCAGAGAAAACACTTTTTTCAATTTTCAATTCATGAAAATGACAGGTGTGGTGCCTATTTATAAGAAAACTAGCATTTATTACTTCACCAACTTCTTTTGGTGTGACTTTTAGAGCATCGACACGATAAAAAGTGCACCTTAGCGTAACTTCAAGGACGTCAACACAACATTAACAGTGCCTTAGCACACATTTTATGATGGCAACATGATATTTCCAACGCCAAAGGGCCAAAGGGGTGCAACTTTTGTGATGTTAACATAATAATGAGTGCCAAGGATTATAAGAGTGGGTGTAGATTTCGGTATGTCGACACAAGGAAAATTGCGCCTTGTAAAAAGGGGCGCAACTTCAGTCATGTCGACATGAAGATGGGTGCGAAGGATTAACAAAATTGACTAAGTTTCGCAACATCCAGATTTTTTGAAAGGAAGTTTTGGGCCATTTCGAATGTTGTCAAACTCCCCTTGGGGCCAAAATGGAAATTTTGGTATGGTTACCTACAAATTGCCCTTGTCAATTTTGCGGGATAATCAGCTGGCTCTTTCTGGGGACTATCTTTAAGTGAAACTTAAGGGTAGAGAATCCCAGATTTTCATGTGCCTATCCATTGGGTTACAGAGAGTCAAAAAAAAGGGCGACCAAAAAGGGAAAGAAAGGGAACACACAACAAATAAAAAGCAAACACACAACGAAAGCAAAGCGACAATACAAAAAAAAGCAAACTCTACTTCCTTAAGATCTTGGTGTTTTCGCTATAGGGAAGAGGGAGCTCGGTTCCGTCTAGATATGAGAGATAGAAACTATTCTCTCTGTTGAGCTACTTGATTTTGTATGGCCCTCTCCAAAGAGAGTCAAACTTCCCATGCATACCTTTCGGTTCTCTTCGTTTGTCCCACAGAAGAACAAGATCTCCCACTTGGAAACCTCTCTACTTAGCTTTCTTATTGAACAGTCTCTTAACTTGATTCTGATGTTTAGTGATCTGTTGACCAATTTCATTCACTTTTCTTCAAGCTCTATCAGTACATAATCCTCTTTTCAAGAGAATTCTGAAAAGTTTCATCTTCAATTGCTCGAGCTAAGCACAGAGCAGGAAGTTCTGCGGAAATAGGGATTTCAGCATTGATTCCATATAACACTTGAAAAGGTGACATGCCAAGAGATCTCTTTGGAGTGATATGATCTACCCACAAAGCATCGTATAGTGATTTGTGCTAGGACCACTAGTTTTCATCAACTAGCTTCCGTATGATAGTTACCAGGTTCTTGTTGCTAGATTCTGCCTGACCATTTCCTTGAGGATAATAATCAAAGGCATGAGCCAAGGTTATTCCATATCCATAACAAAAACCAATTACTTCTCATGAAGAGAAGTTGGAAGTGTTATCAACAACGATTTTGTGTGGAATGCCAAATCTCACAATAATATTCTCCTTGATGAAGTTGCAAACAACTTCAGAAGTGGCATGCTTGACAGGTATGGCCTCCACCCATTTCGTGAAGTAATCTATTCTTTGTTAGGGACGTAACTATGTCTCAGCACTCGATTGAGGATTGAATGCTCCATGAAATTGATTCCCCATTACGAATGGTTCATCAACAATGACAATCTTGAGGGGAAAAGCGATCAACTACGGTTTCCAATGAACTATTGGCAAAGTTCACATTTCCCTACCGGTGTGTGGTTGTATCCTGAAATAGCCTCTTACAATAGTACACAGGCGAATGATTTTATGTGTTGTCACGGATGAGGAGAAGTGACCACAGAAAGCTGAGTCATGAAAATTCTCCAACAATTTTACCTTACTGACTTATCTTGTCAACACATCTTAGAAAAATTTCATCAATTCAGCGTTTGTACAATCCATTATCCCATATGACATATCTTGCTGACTCGAGCTTCACCATTCACTTTTCCTTCATGGTTAGGTGAGTTGGGCACTCACCATAGGTGAGAAATACAGCGATATCAAAATGCCATTCATCGTTGGTTGTGACAAACACAACCATGGGCTACTGGATCCGCTTTCTCCGAGTTCATTTTGTTCTCCATTAACGTGATCAACTTTCTTTTCAAGTGTACTTCGAGTCTTTGTTTTCAGCCATTAGGTGACAAAGGCCATTGCCTCTTACCAACTTGGTTGGTTTGATGTCTAGATCATATTCTTGGACCTTTACGATCTAATTCCCTCGTAAGCTCCCTAACTCCTGTTGAGTCGGGATAGACTTATGCCGGTGTCAATAACAAAGACACTACTATATGAGAATTTAGAATATAGTAGCGGAAACTTTTTACTACCACAAAAAGGCATGCTTTTCTAATTGTGACATCTTGGTTCATAAGGCTTAAGAGGATATTTCATGAAAGCGATCGAGGATTCAATATTCTTGAAGTTCTTTTGAATCAAGATAGATGATACAGTATGTGCAGATGCATAACTGTACATGATGAAATCTTTGTTGAAGTTAGGACACACCAGAACAAGAGCATGAGCGACGGAGGTTTTTATGTCTTTAAATGATGTCCTACCTTCCTCACTCCATTGAAATTTTTGGGACCCTTTCATCATATTAGATATATGACGAGTCTTCTCAGCAAAATCAGGAACAAAGTGTCTAAGAAAATTTACCTTTCCGAAGAAAGAGTGAACACCAGTCTTGCTTATAGGAAAAGTAAGGCTCTGAATAGCCTTGACCCTTTCGACATCTATCTTAGTTCCTTCTCTGCTGATGACATGTCCTAGCAACTTTCCTTCGGTGACCCAAAAAATTGACTTCTTGGGATTTAATGAAATTTTGTGCTCTCGGCATCTGATCAAGAATTGTTCCAAATGATCGCAGTGATCACTTCATCTCTTGGAGAACACGGTCAGGTCATCTAGGTAAACTATGATGACTTTTTCCCATCAGGACCTTTGAATTCAAATTTCATTGCTCGTTGGAAGGTGGTGCGGTGTTGATCAAATCGAATGCCATTCTACTATAGGAAAAAGTACCCCAAGGAGTGGTGAACACTGTTTTGAACTAATCTTCGGGCATCACTTGAATTTGATTGTAACCTAAAAATTGTCAAGCATAGACAACATTTGGCCAGTTACTACTGTAGCACTTGATCAAATATTGGAAGTGGATAGTTATCTTTTAAGGATGACTGGTTCAAGTTGCAAAAGACCACGCATATGCGTATCTCGCCATTCTTCTTTCGTACATGCAAAATATTTGTAACCAGATCTTGTGATGAATTGGAAAAATAATTCTTGCATCTAGCATTTTCTCGAATTTCAACCTAGATGGTACCTTAGATTTTGGAGTTGTAATGCCTTTGTTTTTGATGGAAAGGCTTGACATCGTCCTTGAGCGGGTTTTCATGCTAAATGTTCTTTGGCTTGAAGGACTTTAGATCAGCATAAGACCATGCTAATACATCCATGTACTTTTTAGCAACTAAACAAATTTTCATTTTCCTCGAATGTACAACACTTCCCGATATTCATGGAACGAGGATGTCCCACCATACCCAAACCGATTGCATTTAGTTTCCGAGAGAAGAGGAAGGATCATCCTGTCACTTTTTCTTGACAAAGCAGTCATGATTATCAAATAACCGTTCTAAGGAAACCAGACCTTTTGGAATATTATTTCCTTTGAGCTGTATCAACCGTATCTTTTTCAGATTCATGTGTTTGGCCGAGTGAGGGACTCACGACATGCGAAGTTGATCTTTCAAAATGAATTTCTTTGAAATTTTCAGCTTTCTCCAAAAAAGTGATGATTTGGTTGTCATCTTTGAACACCTGCCAGTGCTGTGAATTATCGGCACACTTAAATGAAAAACCACTTCAATGGTATATGTATCTATTTTTAACCTTGGGTGAGGGAGCATGAGAGAGGCTGAGACGGCTAATGAATCAGCCATGTCATTTTGAGCTTGCAGAACTACTTTAATTGAGAAAGCGTCAAACTCTTTGATGTTATCCCATACTACATTGCGGTAGTTTGAGCTACGGTCATTATTCACTTGGTATATCCCTTTACCTACGATTGAAAATTAGCTTCAAGCATCACCTTGCACTCTTAGATTCTTGATTCCTTTCTCTTTTCAGATTGCATGAAAAGTAACAAAGATTCATCTTGGGTAGTATTATTAGTATTGAAGAAATGCAACTTCAAAGAAAAAGGGAAAATATCCTCTTCAGGAGATATTAGAACAGCCCCATCACCACATCCACTTGTCACACAACCGCAATCAAACTAAAATTTTCATATTTTGTTGAGATCCTCTTTTAGACGAGAACATCCATTCTATCTCGAGTCAATGGATAGGAATTAGTTCTCATCTCTCGAAGATTCAAAAAGAATATGAGCCTTAGGGTCATCGAATTGGTGACTAGATATTTCATTTTGTGATTCTGGTTCTAATGTTTGCATCACTCCTTTGATAGGGATCCTAGCTTTAGACCAGTCCATATGAATTTCCCCACCAACTTCTTTACAAAAGCTCCTCCCTAGCAATATCTCGTATCGTTGTTGGAATATCAACTAAGAGAATAGTCATTTTTACCCTTTTCTCGGGAAATACGCATGAATGCAAACTACGCATCCTTGATCTGACCAATCAATGGTACTTTTTTGGTTTCCATGGAGTAGCATCTACCAAAAGGTTTTGTAAGTGTGAGGCCCAAAGTGTGGGTGACCTTTATTGGCATAACATTATCAGAAGCTCCAGAATCAATTATACAGCTTAGTTTATGACCATTGATCAGGAGAGATAGGTAAAAAGGTTCAATTTTCCCCGATGCAGAAGTCGAGGTAACGTTTACATGAGACGTAGGAGGCGTGGGAAGAATTCCTTTTGGGGAAATAGGAGGAAGGATGGCAGCCTGGCTTTGGATATACTTAGTTAATCTTATAAGCTGCTCTGGGTTGGAATGAAGGTATTCAACTTTAGACATCTAGATCTTGGTATTTTTGGCGTGGTCAATTATGTTGAATGTGACTAAGGGTTGTGCTAACGAAGGAATGAGTCCTTCGTTCCATGTTTGTGGAGGAGGATTACTAGTCTTTATGGGATTGGAGGAAGGCTGATTTGGAGGAGAAATAGGAGGAAAATATTTCTTTACAAAATGTTTAACAGGAGGTTGAATAGGAAGGGGATTACCTCTTTTAGCAATCGTTGGCGGTGGAGCTATGACAGCCTTTTCCTTTTATTTTTCAGCAACAATATTTGCTTCTTTTCCTTGCAAGCAGTGAAAGCGCATACGATTGTTTGCTTGCATACCCTTGGGTACTATCATCACCAATCGGCACTATGATAATTCTTCACAAGAACTCCTCGTCTTATGATTATTTACTAATGCACAGCCTTTAGTTTGGTGGATGTAATCTGGAAACACAACAACAACATAACACAAGAATACCATCGAATATGATAAGACAGAATGATGACAAATCTGAAATACCAAAGTAAATTATAGTATTAACATGAAATTGTTACAATCTCACCCATGAGGCACTTCGAGTGTTATTGACTTCACTTTCCTTTCACCAAGACTATGGGAGAAACTTTACAATTACACCTCTTAATGGCTTCTTTAACACACCTTTAAGCTGATGGATTCCTTTGCACACTTCCTACAATATTTCTCACTACTTCTTCGCTTTATGCTAAATGAGGGGGTGGCCTCTCTATTTATAGAACTTCAAGCTTATCCATCTTATCTTTAAGATAGGATAATAAATCCACTCTGACGAATCATATTCCATACCTTAACTCTTATACGTACATGTAAGCTTATCTTTTAAGATAAGATAAACCTTATCATTTTATATGGGTTCCACATTTTTAGACTTTTTACAAATAAAATACACAAAATATTTATGACCTCACTCCTTGTCCTTTTACCAATATAATATTTCTAATTCCTAATCATGTAGACCCTACTTCTCTAATTACCCAAACTTTGACATTTTAACATTCTGGGACCACTTACGACAAATATTTACTTTTACAACATTCCTATTGTACTTTGGTCATTCCGTACTCCACATTATTTGGCGGCACCGTCTTGAAGGTGACGTTATCTTCTTTCAGACGCTACTACTAATTTATACTTAACAACATCCTATTCCTAATACATAAATTAATGAAATAGAAATTGTGGAGGAAAATTTTAGTGTCGACATCTTCCCCCTTCTAGCTTCTACTAAAGTCCTCGATGTAGACTATTCAGTGCTTGGAAAATCTTCAACTTGTTGTGGTTGACCCATTTTGTAATGGGAGTGCCATCCAATTCCTCCGGTCAGTACGTACCATTTTCATGCACAATGCTTCTTATTTTGTAGGGCCCCATCCATTTAGGAAGAAATTTTCTCTGTCTTCTTTTTTTGTATCGGAATCATATACTAGAACCAAGTCATTCACATGAAATGGAGACCAAAGGATCTTTTATCAAAGTATTCCTTTCGCTTCATTTTCTTCTTATGGCTTGTATCCTTTGCTTATTTCCCTCATTTCCTCTAGCAAATGAAGATGTACCAACCTTTCTTTTTTTGAATCACTTTCATCCATCCCTTCATTTTTCATAACTCTCCACGATTGGGAATATCAAACTCAATAGGAAGAGCTGGATCAATGTCATAGGCCAACTGAAATGGGAGTATCCTATCGCTGACTTTGATGTTGCCCTATATGCCCACAATCTTTGCATGAATCCTTTCATCCCACTTATGTACCTACAAGGCTGCATTTTTGCTAGAATTTGACACAACACAATTGTTCATTCCACCTATCCATTTGTGCTTGGCTTGTATGTTGTTGCCTTCCGTGCTTAGTAGAAAACTTATTGACTAGGGCTTCTACCACCTCATTAATGAAGTGGCTTCCTTGATCTGTTACAATTTCTAATGGGCAACCAAATCTGGTGACAATGCGTTCATATATGAACCTTGCCACTTCATCCATGGAAGTTGTTTTCAATGGCCTAGCTTCAACCCACTTGGTTAAATAATATGTGGCAACTACAATATACTTATTTTGGTGTGAGGTAGTTGGAAGTGGACCTACAATGTCTATTCCCCACTTTTCAAAGGGACCAAGTGGAAGAATAGGGCATAATGGAGCTGATGAAGTCTTACGGTTACCATGTGTTTGACAAATATCACATGTCTTACAATAATTATAACAATCTTTAAAAAGAGTGGGCCCGGTGATAACCGCATCCAAGATCCTTCTTATTGTAAGTTGTCCAGAGAAGTGCCCTCCACATGTACCATTGTGAAATTCTTCTAGCAGTTCCTTCCTTGATCATGTCCAATCGCCCTCTTGTCTTTTGTCCATCGGTCCTATTCGAAATAATACTCCATGCAGTAATGAATATGGACAATCGGCTTGAGTAATATTTCTCTTAGTCTTTGCATTGGCACCATCAGAAACTTGAATTCATTGAGATAATTCCAAATATCTATGTATTCACTAGGGATTGTGTCGAGGATAACAATGCTACATCGGGAAATCATCATCATCACAAGATGATCCTAAACCATCATAGGCTCGAGAGAGTGCATCTGCATTGACATGCTTCTTTCCTGGCCTATCTATAATATCAAATTCAAATTCTTGTAGCAAAATTATCCATCTTGCTATCCTCCCTGATGGGTTAGGCTTATTTACAATATATTTTAGAGCTGATGATCACATACAACTAGAAATTTTTCCCTAGCAAGTAATTTCTAAACTTCTTACAAAGCAAAAATGATGCAGAGCCTCTTTTTTTAATTACAGATATAATTTACCTCAAGCCTTTGCTCATTTGTCTGCTCCCAAAGTAAATTGGATGTTCATTCCCATTTTCATCCTTTTGGCTCAAAGTACTTCCTAGTGCTGCATCTGAGGCATCAGTGTACACAATGAATGGCTTGCTCCAATCTGGATTCTTCAAAATAGGTGAAGGCACTGGGGCTTCCTTGATTGTCCAAAAGCTTCATGCGCCTTATTTCTGGTTCATAAGTAACATCCTTCTTCAAGAATCGGGTTAGTGGTACATGCAATCTTTGAGAAATTCTTGATGAACATTCTATAGTAACCCACATGGCCTAAAAATGATCTCAACTTACTACATTCATAGGAAATGGTAAATCTTTGATTTTTGAAACTTTATCGGGATCGCATCAATACCATCTCTAGATACAACATGCCCTAACAAAGCGCTTTAGAACATCCAAAGACACACTTTGTAGGGTTTAGTGAGGCTTGTGCTTCATCTAACCTTTGAAATGTTGTCTCCATCTCAGTGCAGTGGTCCAACTTGCTCCCATAGATGCAAAAATCATCCGTAAATACTCGATGAAGGTCCCAATGTAGGGTTCGAACACCCTATTCATCAAACGCTGGAATTTTTTGGAGCATTACACAACCCAAAAGGCATAACTCTATAAGCAAGCGTTCCCCAAGGAGTGGTGAACGTGGTCTTCAGCTGATCTTTCTCTACTATACGAACTTGGTTGTATCCACTATATCCATCAATGAAACTATAGAACTCATGGCTAACTACTTCGTCCAAGATTTGATCCGAAAATGGAAGAGGGTAATGATCCTTCTTTGTTGCCTTATTGAGCTTCCGTAATCAACACAAATGCGTAGCTTCCCATTCTTTTTATTGAGATCACAATGGGAGAAACCCATTCTAAATTCTCCATGACAAATATGAATCTGCATCAAGCAACTTATCTATTTCTTCTTTTCTACGGCCTTGGAAAAATTAGGATTCATTCTATATGGCATTTTATTTATGGGCTTAGCACCATCTACCAACTCAATAGAATTTTCTACCCAACTTACTTGACGGAGTTCCTTGTAATCAAAAGTGAATATGTGTATGTACCTTTGAAAGAGTTGGAGGTAGGATTCCTTCTCACTCTCTATCACAGCATCACCAATCTTTATTTGTTGGAGACGATCATCAACTTCTTCTTCGAGATAATTTTATGGGGTCATGAGTTGGTATGGTGGAAGGATATCCATGACTGAAATATCCACCTCACTTTCTTCATCTTGATGTCCACTTCATTGGTACTCAGAGTAATCAGAGGATGTCCAATCATCAGTTTCATCACTTGAATCCACGAGTTCTCGCTTTATGATGTCGAGGATCACGTTTATCTTCACCCTCTCTCTACCACGTCCAAGTGTCATGAAACCTTCATTCCAAAGAGTTTCTTGCATGAACTCTCCTTAGCCATGGTCTTCCCAAGAGACATTGGGTATGCAATAAGCATTGCCATTTTCATCACTGAAAGTCTACCACACATACAACACCCATAACAGATATTGCCACATTTGAAACTACACCTTCGGTTTAGTTTTTCCTTTATTTAATGATCTTAACATAAGTGTTGAAGGGCGATCAATTTTTAAACCCAACATATTCATTCTGGACTCGATCATTACATTAACTATAAGCACTTGCATCAACTAAGACATCATGAATTGAAATGCCATTACATAATACCTCGGCTTGTGGAGCATAGGGATCACGCCTTTGCCTCCAAAACAGGGACCTCAACCTCCTTCCTTCGTCGAGCATTGAGTCCACTTCGCAGCTCCTCCTCTTCTCCGAAGACATAGCCAAGAGTTGACCATATGTAATATTTGCAGGCCTTTTGGATAGATCTTCCAAGATGGAGTATGTTCCTTGCCGTGAAATCGGAAAATCCCGCACACCTAACTTTCTTCTCCTATGTTTTTCTTACTAGTTTCTCCTTTCATCTTCTTAGGATCATTTCCATCTTGATTATCTTTTTCTTTCTTTCTTTTTATTACAAACACATCTACTTCATTATTTTTGCTCTTATCTACTACATCAAAAAGAATTCACAGTGCTTTTCCTTTATCATTATCTCCTTTACTGATGTAGAAGCTTTATCTAGACAATTATACTTATAATGACCCTTTTTATAACAACAACCATAACATACAACTTTAGAAATATTTCTTTTTGGACCTCTATCTCCTCCCCGAGAACTAAATTCTTTTCCTTCAAGAAGATTAATAGTTAACTAACCCATCTTTTTGAGCGAGATCTTCATACTCGTGAGATGTACTAGGAGAAATATTTGTGCTCACACCAGGAGTGGTTGTGGATTACGGACCAAAGGTGTTGGTGTAGGCTCTACTTTAGCAACAATTTCTTTGGGCTCCTCTTCCATGCTTTCTTCTTGCCTTCTTGCAATCTCCTTTGCTTGTTCAATGGTAGGCTGGGTGGTCATACTTCACTCGTTGTGATCGATCTCGGCTTCACCCCAAGAATGAAGTGCTTACATAGGAGATTATCCATGCCATTCATCAACCCATCCGCTAATCCTTCCTTCCGGATCCGGGCATCGAGCTTCCTCCTTAGCTCTAGAACACGAGCATGATAATCCCTTATCTTCTCCTTCTCTCCTTGGGATAGCTTTGTGATATCAATCATGAGATCTGCATATTTCTGTTGTTCACCAAATTCTTGAAAACTTTCAGTTAATAAATCCCATGAATTTTTCACATTATCACCTAGTGTTTCAAACCACCTAAGAGTTGAACCATCCAAAAAGGTAGGAAAAAATTCAGTCCATTGTTCCCTTCTTATGAGGCCATTACAAATACAAGATCGTTTAAACTCTTGAATGAAAGAAGAAGCATCTTCATTAGATTGAGCTGAAAAAACAAGAATCTTTCCCATTTTCAAAAGTAACCACTGTGAAATACCAACCCACAAGTACAATCAACAAGACTTATGTGCACAAATAATTGGAATCACTATACTAGAAAGTGACTTTACACCCTTTCTGGTAAAATAGAAATGACCACGGTAAACTATGGTAAAACTTGACTTCTATCGGTAAAAACTGACTTTATTGTGGTAAACACTATTCACGGTAAAAAGTGAAGTTACTGCGGTAAATACTATTCATGGTAAAAAGTGACTTTACTGCGGTAAATACTATTCCCAGCAAAAATGACTTTACCATGGTAACTACTATTCATGGCAAAAATGACTTTACCATGTAAGAATTACTATGCAGAAAAACAAGGTTACCCTCCAATTGAATTTTGACTAAGTGGGAATATCTCTCCGAAAATCCACCAACGAGGAATGGTCCGGCAAGAACGGAACCAAAATATCATCACCAATCCGGCACTATGATAATTCTTCACGGGAACTCCTCGTGCTTTATGATTATTTACTAATGCACATCCTTTAGTTTAGTGGATGTAATCTGGAAACACAACAACAACATAACACAAGAATACCATCGACTATGATAAAGACGAATGATGACAAATCTGAAATACCAAAGTAAATTATAATATTAACATGAAATTGTTACAATCTCACCCATGAGGCACTTGAGTGTTATTGACTTCACTTGCATTTCACCAGAGACTATGGGAGAAACTTTACAATTACACCTCTTAATGGCTTCTTCAACACACCTTTAAGCCCGTGGCTTCCTTTGCACACTTCCTACAATATTTCTCACTACTTCTGCTATGCTAAATGAGGGGGTGGCCTCTATTTATAGAACTTCCAAGCTTATCCATCTTATCTCTAAGATAGGATAAGAAATCCACTCTGACGAATCATATTCCATACCTTAACTCTTATATGTACATGTAAGCTTATCTTTTAAGATAAGATAAACCTTATCATTTTACATGGGTTCCACATTTTAGACTTTTTACAAATAAAATACACAAAATATTTATTGCCTCACTCCTTGTCCTTATTACCAATATAATTTTCTAATTCCTAATCATGTAGACCCTACTTCTCTAATTACCCAAACTTTGACATTTTAACATTACTCGGACCACTTACGACAAATATTTACTTTTTACAACATTCCTATTGTACTTTGACTTACGTACTCCACATTATTGGCGGCACCATACCACGATGGCATCTTATCTTCTATCGACGCTACTACTAATTATACTTAACAACATCCTATTCCTAATACATACATTAATGAAATAGAAATTATGGAGGAAAATTTTAGTGTCGGCAGATTACCCTCTTCTTCATTGATTCCTCATCTTTAAATTCCATGTACCCAATAGTATAGTCACTTTGTTGATTCACCGACATCTTGATCATCTTCACCTTGCGATGAAGGTTCTTTGTAATTTGGATCATCTTCTCCGATTTCAACCAAAGCATTAACAGGGAGGGGCTTTAATTGCTAACCTTGGAGAAGTAGCAGACAAATGCAGCCTTTAGGGGGCATTGTTGGGAGTGAGAAGTTCCTCCGTGGGATATCCTAGTAAGAAGTAGTAAGCGATGTTTGATCCAATTGTTTCTTTAACGAGAGCAATTCATTCGCCATCTTCTCGGAATGATCGATCTAATGAGGTAGCCTGAGAAGAAGTTGAAGCCTTTGATTTTGGCGGCTCTTCTTAACTCACCAGATATAAGAAGGTTGTCTTCTATCCGAATGGCCATAGCTTGAACAAGAACCAAGGTGGGTATTTGTTGTTGTAAAAGTAAGAAACTTACTTTCGAACTCGGCGTTTAAGAAGAAACACTTTTGATTCTCTAATGTCACGACATCATGGCAAGAGGCACGCGGTTAATCGGTGAATTGAAACGGTGATAAAATCGTGCATGGTTTCATTGGCTTCCTTCTTCATGTGAGTGATTCGTGATAATAACATGAATCGCGTCTTCTAAAGGCTTCAGACGCCTGTCTCAAATGTAGTCCAGTAATGTGGCCCAATTTGGTGATGGATCCGGCTAGTAAATTTTGGAACCATTCGATGCGAGGCCCTTGTAAGGTCTCAAGAAGGAGGCGTGCAATACTTCTTCATGAGTCACATCCAGAATATTGCATGACATAATAAATGCAGCTATATGCGTGTCTGTGCTTTGATTTCCACTCCCATCAAATTTCAAGAAATTCTTGTGATTTCCGCTAGGGAGGGGGTGTATGGGATGTGGCAATGCTTTAGAGGACCCATGGCATTTCCCCATCGTACGGGAAAATTGATTGCCATTTGAAAAGGGGAAAAGAACACAAGCGAAGTGTGGTTCCGGTTAGCAAAAAGAGTGTCGTAAGTCTATGTGAGGCACCCTATGAAATCCATCTCTTTCGTGAGGCGAGGCACTTGCTGTTGATCGATCCGATGAGTTCAGTGATGTGAATCGTGTTGGAGTGATATCTTTGAAATTGTGCCTTGAAGTAGATCAAAATTTGGATCAACTTCCCCATGAGCTCTTCTCTTTGTGAGCAAATGGTTAAATCCCGCTATCAGATTTGTTCGGATCGGCAACAATTAAGAGTAGATTTACGACAATATTTTTATTTGTATTTTTGATTTTCTAATTTTTCTAGAAAAAATCAGCAACATGTACTTTTTTTAATATTTAAATTTTACCCTCTTTTAATAACAACCGATTGCAGTTTTTGGCGATTATTAACAAGGATAAAAAGTGGGTTAATTTAGAAATCTGATTTTGAATATTTGACTTGAATTTTACAAGGTTTTGAAAATAACGTAAAATATCGTAATCTCAAATCTACTAAAATATACAACTTTTTGTAAAACTCGGTGAACTAAAAAGCTCCTCTATCTGGTCCAAATCTATGGATTTGTATAAGGAAATTTTCAGTTTTAATCACTTTTGCAAAAAAATTAATTTTTAACAAAGAGTTAAAATTTGCAATGTAGTGATTTTACGGTTTTTAGTTATTTCCTTAGTTCAATCCCTAGTAGAGTCAAAAACTATTGGTCCGAAAAGCTTAAGCTAGGAAGGTTATGGGGAAACAAAGCAACAAGGTGTGTAGGGCATAGCCCCTCTTTGAGAAAACAAAGTGAAAGCTGGTTTATTGTTAATCTATCAAGCAAGAATATATGCAAATCTACAATATTCTAACTTTGGGGGTTTGCGATCTCATCCCAGCAGAGGTAGTTCCAATAGAAAGGTAGGAAGGAACAAAGGGTAGATCTCAAGGAAGAAAAAAATGAATTCCAAGATAGAAAGGTGGGAAGGTTTATGCTTTGGGTGGTAGAAAAGAGCCAAACTTACTTGCATAAACAATTAAAGCAATCTTGATGAACAAATGACAATAATAGGGATGAATCCGATAGAATAAAAACATAGATCTAACTAAGAAAGATCTCGATGCAAATAACACACATATGGAGCACAAAGTCTAAATACATATATTAATATTTGTTATGTTACAAAAAGTACAAAGTCTTTCTCTCCTCACTTATTTTTTTCATACAAAATGTCCCTCTTGAATACAACAAGTATTCAAGTATTTATAGAAGGAGAAGAAGAAAAAAAGACAAAAAGAAAACCAACCAGTATTTACAAAATATCTTACAAGATATTTTAAAATATCTAAAAAGTGAAAAGTTGACTTTTAAAAGTTTTGGGATGACAACATCCCATGGTGCAACATGGATGATGTCATTGTAAATTCCAACAATCTTTTAAATATTTTACAAAAATGATCAAAGCATACACAAGAGGAGAACTACTCCTCATCATCCCTTTGCTCAAACATGGTGTCTTGCTTTTGATCGGGAGAGTCAATGTGACACCTGCACTTGATATTCCATAAACTTGATGATCATTGGTTGAAGTTGATCATGATCAGACCTTTAAAATGGTCGCCAATGACCCGCAAGTTTTTTTCTCGTTCTTGAGCTTGTCAGTAACTCGGTGAAAGTTTCACATGAATCGATCAAAAATCTAATGAATTCACATGAAGTAGGCCAAGAATTTATTGATTAATTCTCATTCGAAAGTGACCTCTTGTGCCAAACCTTGAATGACTATAGCCTTGAGGTGCTGGAATGTATCATTTGCTTCCCTCAAGGTGTAAGATTCATTGAGCATCCCTGGAGACATCTTTGTAACTGTCTACTCCATGTTGTATCATGCATATAGGGCTTCATCCTTGATTTTATCTATCCTCTCTAGGATATATTCCATTTGATCAACCCGGTAATCTAAAGTGTGAGATATTTTTTATGTGCACGCGGGTTATCGATAACGCTTGACCTTTAGTAGGTCATCAAAGCGATCAAAAAATGGCTTGAAATGTTTCATCTTTGCAACCTAGCATTATCAACTCCTCGGAGAGGTAACTTGCTACTATTTGTATCTCTTTATTTGCTTGGGTTATATCTGATAAAGCATTGTGAATTTCACAATCATTTCATGACCATCTCTCGAGGATCCGCTCTACCTGGGAGGATCTTTGCTGCACCTTGTTCTCCAATATTAGCATATTCATTTATTTTATCCCGAGCTAAGAACTTTAATGGGTTCGGTGGCAATCACGGGAGGAGCGTTGCCTATTTTCTAAAATGCTTGGAGGAGATGTTTGTTTTGTTCTTTGAGTATTCTCTTCTCCTCTTTTACTTCTTGGAGCTTCTTGCAGAGAGCATCCACCTTGCAAACATGGCTTCTCCTTGCAGGCTTTCAGATGAGGTTCCCATGGTGACTTGAGTCATTGTGAAGTCTCGTGGGAGACAGATCCTTCTTTTCCTTGGTGGGATCCGGAGTAAGCAATCTCCATGACCCTCTCACTGAAGTGCTCTTCTAAAAGTGAGTTATCACTTTACGCTTCTTAGGTCCCTTCTTCGGAATGACGGAGAAGTCAATGGGTGGGATGGTAACCTTTTATTATGCTGGCCTAGATGGTGAGATATCCAAATAGGACTTATGATAGTGGGAGTAGAGAAATGAAGAAGAAATGGGAGTGAGAGGGGAGTAAGCGCAGAGGCCTCGGGAAAAATGTTAAAACACTCGGTGGTGGCATTGTCAAGGAGTCCGAACGCATTATGCTAGTGGGGCCTCGGGAGTTACTCTGAGTAGAAGAAAAGTACATTGAAGTATAAGGGATCTACAATTGGATGGAGGGAACACTAGGTGACATATCCGTGAGAGAGGAGAAGATGGAAGAGGTGGGAGATGGAAGGGAGGAAGGCAGAGGAGAAGACACATCCATAGGAATAGATGTTTTGATGACAAGAGGATGAGAAGAAATGGAAGAAGGAACATTGGGTACCTCTGCAGTTGTAGTTGTGATAACATCCTTGGTGGATGTATCCGTTGAAACCTCTGTGTTTCTTCTTCTTTACCTAGAGAAACTAGGTCGACTATTTGCTTCTCAGAAGTAGAAGGAAGGCCTTCAGGAGCTTCTTCTTGTTTTCTCAATTCACCCTCCTTGTCTTTCCTTTTCCTTTCGGTACATGGGGCCGAGTCTTGGAGAGCTCTACCTAAAGGAGAAGTAGTGAAATCAACTCCAGGGTAGGTGAGTCCATTCTGTTTGCACCAATGTTCGGTGTGTTGCAACGTGGGCTTAACAATTTCCTTAATGGTTTTTGGTGCCCCGGCTCGCCAATCTCCGCGAATGGCCAATCATCCCCATCCA
>CM031236.1:693933908-694051519 GCA_018340775.1 Taxus wallichiana var. yunnanensis | reverse complement strand
ATGCACACATATTAATAAGGGAATGCATACTCTTTGAAGGGTGCTAGGCATTAAAGTACATATTTCAATGTTATTTTGTAATTTGTAAAAGCTTTTGTTCTTGATGTGTTAACTCCTTACATGTTTAATTGAGATTAACTTTTGTTTTATGGGGTATATCTTCATTTTTTTCTAATTTGGTTTTTTAAGGTTAATGAATGTTACATTCTTGTTTATGAGATTAGAGTCTGTATGATCTTCCCTCACACTTTTAGGTGATCTTGGGAATTAGAAATGATTTCTACATCTTATCTATGCTTTGAAAAACACCCCATTACACTTATTACTAAGGGAATGAATGTCAAATTGGCTAAAATTAACAAATTGTGCACTTAAGTGTTTGTCCATTTCTAGTTAAATAGTTCGATTCTATGTCGTATATGCTCTTCTTTTACATCTTAGGATGATCTTGAGAATCAGAAATGATGTCTTATCCTATTTTTTGGTTGTGGAAAACTACTAAAATATTTATGTAGGACCTAAAAATCTTACCAAATAAAGGAGAATCGAAAAAAATCTCTAACACGACATCTGTTGCAGGTTTCCAAACAAGAAATGACTAAACCAAAATTCTAAAAGATAAAAACACACCATATTCATCACATTATATGTGCAGGTTCGGATAAGGGTACACCCCATCCGCTTAAAACTAAGACATAACCCCTTTGACATAAGCCTTAAGCTACAACAATGGGGGTGGTCCTAGGAACCCTAAAGTAGTCCACACAAGTGGGAACCTTGTGGAAAAAATAGGAAGTACTCTACACACCTACTTGACTAGCTTACACTTCAAAGTTATCGTATTACATCCCTAGTGAGAATACAACTGAACACATTCATTTCTCATTGTATTTTAAGGGGGTAAAGTAAAGCCGAGATACTCCAAGACTATTCAGTGTGACTTTCTTGGTAAATCAAGCTCGCAAGGGTATCTTGTGACACCTAGTTGAGGGAACCACCTAGGAAATCCATTTTGTCTTGGAGCCAACTTGACCGTATCAAGCCAATCATTGTTGTAAAGAGCCTTCACAAATTCATAACTTTCTTAGAGCTAAATTTTTTTTTCAAACAAAAGGATATTCCACTAAATTTAAAACTACGCATCATTCACCATGAAATTTGTGAAGCATTACTTTTTCTTAGTTTTTCACTTGCCATAAGGCGAGGTGAAACTCTACCGAAGTGAGGCCAAACACTTTTCAACCTCACTTGATCTACTTCCTTTTCTTTCTTTTGACATTTTTTGATCAAAATAAGAGCAACCATACGTGTGTTATCAATCGATCATGTCCACCACTTTTGCACCCATTTACATTTGTCCTTGCTTGAGACTAGATGGTAAACATTGAAAGTGTGTTGGTACATTTTCATATCTTGATAGCCATTTGATCTTGATACCCAAGTCAAGATCATCATTGTAGTTAGGATTGATTCTTCACTCGATTCTCCTTTGAAGTGTTATGTTTCTTGTATCGTATCACAAAAATTTTGATACTTACATCTTGTTTCTTGCAAACTCAACCTAAGTGTCTAGATTGTAACGTTATGCTATGCACACATTAAAAATTCCTTGGTATACTTTAGCCTTGGTTTTATTTCAAACATTACCTTGATTTTGAAAGGTGTTTTTGTTACCTTGTGCACATCATACTAATATTATTTTGATACTAATACCTTAATTTTCCACAAATTTTGGTTAATGTATCTTAGTGGTATTATTACATTGTTCATATTCATAACCCCCACTTTTGAGATTTAGGTCTTGCTTGGACTTAAACTTTTTAAGTATAATTTTCTTGGAAATCACATCAACCTCGTTATTACTTATGCCTTGTTTATTTTGAACTTGACATAAGTGGTGACATTTTGTTGATCATCTTAAATGTCAAACTACCATTTGGAAACATTTAGGAAGTACTTTCATTGATTGATTGGTTTAGAAACAAACCTTGTGTGATTGTGTCTTATGATTATTCATCATTTTGACTTATCCATTTAGGACAATCACTTTGATCCCTTGATTCATTGACATTCATTATTCTTTGGAATATTGACATTATTTTTGTGTCCTTAGTAAACATCTCATTCTAGGTTTTCACTTAGGTTTGATTATACCCTTGAAAAATTAAAAAAAACACCTTAGTGAAATTCTCATTTTCCATGGCCCCCATAACAAGAATGGGATCCAAAAGAAAAGCATGGGAAACATCAACACAAACAAGGTCAAATCCCTTTATTGGTCATGATTTAGGACCTTTATTCTCCATAGAGAAGGAAGAGGATGAAATGGTAAACCATAGTGGTGATGAGTTGGATCACCACATGTGGAGTTTGAATTTAACCCTTCCCAATTAGATGAGTTCTCTTTCTAAAAAAGATAGAGTGTTTGTGAGAGTTATGGAATTAGGTGCTAGAATGCCAACAGAACATGAAACTATTCCACCTACAAATAATGTTAATGAGGAAGAACGCCCCTCATTAATATGGATGAAATTTTAGGACATGGACATGCTTCCACCTCAAACAATGGAAACAACAACATGGGTGGTTTTAAAATTCCACTCATCAGAATACCACATAGGGTAAGAGTGGAACATGAAAAATGAGGAACAACCCCTCTCCATGAAAATGAAGAGGAACCTCATAATGAAGAAGTCACTATATAAAACAAAAAATTCAACACCTTAGTCAAAAATTATCTTTTCTAGCATCCCATGTACAAAAAGAGACAAACAAAAATGTACATCGGGAGAAACCTAAGGTTAGAAATAGTGAGCTTCACACGAAAACCAAGAGGGAGAAACGTCAAAAAATAGTCGTGTGTATATGCCAACTTCCCCCACTAAGGAGAAACTTCTTTCACAAGAGTTACAATCTATGAAATAAATGCTCACAAGCCTTCAAGAAAGAAATGTAGGACATAACAAAAAGTATCAATATGAAGAGTTATGTCCTTATCCATTTGATAAGCTATGTTGCGTATACCTTTTCCTAAGAAATTTGATTTCCCAAAATTTGATAAATACAAAGGAAAGGTGATCCACGGGATCATGTAAAATATTTTTACATGGCATGCCAAGAAGTGGCGTACAATGATAATTACCTCATACGACTATTTCCAAGAAGTCTAGGGGACAAGCCTTAGAGTGGTTCCTTCACTTACCTCATGGGTCTATCTTCACATGGCCTAGAACTAGCAAAAATTTTTTTATCATTTCTCATTTAATGTTGAAAGTGACATAACCATGTCAAACCTATGTAATGCCAAACAATGACCAAATGAAACCTTTGCAAGTTTCCTACAAAGATGGGGGGCTAGCTAGTCGCTTCCCTTGCTTGATCCTGAAAAACAACTCGTTAGCATATTTGTACCAAAATTAAATCTAAACATTTCCTTTCATCTACAAATGCATTGTTTTTGAAACTTTGAAGAGGTTATCAAGAAGGGTACATAAATAGAAAAGGCTCTAATCGCAAAAGGGACACTCAAACCATTTTCAAAAGACAATCAATCTTCAAAACCTATGGACAAGCCCAAAATATTTAATAAAAACAAGAATGTCGTAGGAGATGGAATCACGGATTCTAAATGCATACAAGCAGTCCAAGTTGGTCCACCTTTTAAATTGACCAAAGGGCCAATCCAACCACTAGTTAAACATAGAGCGTTCACTCCCTCATAGACTCCTTTCCACAATTTAAAACAACTAGATGCAGTGAACATGGTGACAATATCCCACAATGATACCTTTTGATGATAATGCACCTAAACCTTCATGGTATAAGGAACATGAGTATTGTGATTTCCATCATGTAAAAGGACATAAGACGGAAAAATGTTTAAGACTACACCACTTCATCCAAGATCTTATCGATAGTGGGGAGATAGAATTCGATTCACCAGAATCAAATCAAATGCCAAATCAAAAGATGGGAATATTCAAAGAGCCTTTCCCAAAACATGGTAAACTAGGTGAGAAAAATTTGGATCAGGGAGAGTCTTCCCAAAGCTATAAAGCCACAAATTATGTTTATACCAAAAATGATAACAATCAATATGACTCACTTATTAGATGTGTTTGCTCTTCGAGACAGAGCGTGTCAATACCATTAAGATCAAAGGGAGAATATTACATTTTGGTAACAAGGCATGCTCATCTCATGATCCCGAACCTCCTCTGTCTACCCCTCAGGATAGTAGTATAATATCCTAGACCAACTTGAGAAGACATCTACTAATATTTCAATCTTAGATCTTCTTAAAATATCAAACGTACATAAGGACATCCTTTATAAAACTCTCCAGGGGTTAGGAGTGTCAACTGAAGTATATCCTTCTCACCTACACCTATGGGTGGAAAATATTACACCAAGTGAACACATTACATTTAACCACAATGAAATCCCTAATGAAGATCATACACATAACCTTCCTCTTTACATAGAATTATTTGTTACTCATTTGAAAGATAAAGAGGGTGCTTGTGGACAATGGGTCAAGGTTAAACATATGCATGTTGAAGCTAATTAAATAGTTGGGATGCACATAAGAAGATATAGAGTCCCACATTATCACCATAACCACATACGATAATGTAGAATGGGAATCAGTGGGTACAATAACACTGTCGATGGAAGTAGGGCCCACTTGTCACAACAACATGAAGTTTCATGTCTTAGACTTGGAGATTCCATACAATATGATTCTTTGTTCACCCATGGATTCATGCCATGTAGGCCATACCATCGACATTTCACTAATGTATCAAATTGAAACATGAGGGACACATTATTACTATTCAATGATATCCAAACCCTTCACCCACTACGTAGATATCTCAATATCTTTGTGTGTAGGAATGCATATGAATGTCCCTCCAACAATATTTTTTCCCCCTTCAATCAGAATCTCTTGAGTCACGAGTATATTCAGACTCTCTCAGTTCTTGTGCTCATGGTGCTTCTACATCTACCTCTCCCTTTGATTCATGGGAGATGAAAATTCTTGAGTACAGTTGTGGAGAATATAATATTCAACAGGATCTCCTAGTCTCAGATCTATCCTTGTCACCTAAAACAAGAGGAAAACCCAACTACCACTTCAAATGACCTCAACATGAACAAACAATTGGGACATTCTTACTTGGTGGTCTTCTTTTAGAAGAGAAATTTTGGACCCTCCTACAATTTGGGTCCCTGAGGACACTAAGCCTATATGCTATAAAATCCTAGAATACACAAAATCTAGTAGAATGATGTATTCCATGGGTTACAAAGGACTTGGATGTGGAAATTTTGAACAAGGGATAAGAGAATTAGTCCCACTTCCACATTTCAAAATAGAACGGTATGGTATTAGTATTCAGCCCTATGGGGCACACCCCATGGACCAAGATGTTACCTACTCTAAACATGAGGATAGCTTTGTTTATTCATGGATAGTGACATAGATTCCCACCATAACCAATATGAGATATTTCCTCTATGAACCTTTTATGGATACCATTATCCTTACCATAACCCCTACCAATCCAAAAATTGACCTTGTATACCCTACCCTTGTCGATTGGGACAACAACAACACATGTGCTATCTGGACCTCTTTGAGAACGATGAGGCTATTGCATAATTTATGGGCATACGTGACACTATTCCTATTAGAGACCACAAGAAGGGTTTCTTCATTGACCTGGATACCTATGCATACTTTGGGAGGAGGATGAGCTTCATGGTTAGAAAAATATAAGAAAAATGAGGGAAAATTTTCCTCTACAAAGCCTTAGCAAAAATATAAGTCCAAGTCACATGTGAAAACCTCTTTGAGGCACTGGCTGACCAACAAATAAAAAAATCAATGGATAAAATAAGTGACCATATGAGGGTGAAAATATCAATGAGATGACACCCTTAGAATAATATCTCAACCTCCCCCAATCCTATGTGTATGGAGGATATGTCAAAGATGTTTGTGGAAGAAACTATTGACGTTAATATTGGAATGGAAGAGAAACCAAAGATAGTCAAGCTGGGAGCTTCAGCTTTCAAAATAGAACAAAAACTTTCACTATGCTTCTCAGAGAATTTGTGGACATATTCACATGGTCTTATGTGGATATGTTGGGCTTAGATCCATCTTTGGTGGTGCATAACTTAGTTGTGCATGCAGACACAAAGCCCATTAAACAAAAGCTATGGAAAATGCATCCACGAGTGGCCCTTCTAGTCAAAGAAGAGTTAGAAAAATTGTTGATAGGGTTTATCAGACCCATTGACTACTCAGAGTGGATATCTAACATAGTTCAGTTCAAAAGAAACCTATTGGAATCAGAATTTGCACTAACTTTTGAGACATCAACAAGGCATGTCCTAAAGATGATTTTCCCTACCCAACATCGACATGATTGTCGATTTCGACTACAGGCTATGAAATGCTATCTCTTATGGATGGATTTTTTGGCTATAACCAAATCAAAATAGCAGAGGAAGATCAACATAAGATGGCCTTTACAACCCCTTGGGGACATTCTATTATCAGGTAATGCCCTTTGGCCTTAAAAATTCGATGTAACTTATCAAAGGGTGATGACCGTAATATTCCATGACATGCTTAATGACATCATGGAGGACTATGTGGATGATATCCTAGGAAAATAAAAGATAAGAGAAGACCATCTTGAGGTCTTGAGGTGCATTTTTGAATGTCTCAAGAATATAAGGTCAGGTTAAATCCAAGGAAGTGTGTCTTTGGGTGTTATCGGGAAGCTACTAGGCTTCATTATATCAAGAAGAGGGATCGAGGTAGACCCTGCTAAAGTAACTACTATTATTGAAATGCCTCCTCCTAAGAACATTAAGTAGCTACGTAACTTGTAAGGAAAAATACAAGCCATCTGCCACTTTATCTCATAGCTTGTTGAAAAATGTCACTCCTTCACCCATTTTCTTAAAAAGATGTTGACTTCATTTGGGGACCAAAGAAATAACAAGCCTTTTCCTTGCTCAAGAAATACTTGGAAAATATTCTAATCCTCATGCCACCAACCCCAGGTGAGCCACTTTTGTTATATATATCTATAACCCAATTTACTATTGGCACT
This sequence comes from Taxus wallichiana var. yunnanensis, assembly GCA_018340775.1. Lineage (NCBI taxonomy): Eukaryota > Viridiplantae > Streptophyta > Pinopsida > Cupressales > Taxaceae > Taxus > Taxus wallichiana. Next base: position 694,044,383 of record CM031236.1, on the reverse strand, counting down.
TTGCTTACTTAGTATGACCTAAGCCAAAAGAAAAATTAGTGTACTATCTCATCCATACCCTAATTTCATATGAGCTCAACTATCCCCAAATCAAAAAAATCTTATTTGGTCATTGTTTTTACCTTCCAAAAACTTCGCCATTATCTATTGAATAATAAAACCAAGCTTATATCCAAAGTTGACCCACTCAAATACCTATTATCAAAACCCTCCCTTACTGGTAGGATGGCTAATTGGATCATCCTACTCAATGAATTTGATATTGAGTATGTACACCAAAATTTAGTAAAAGGATAGGTGCTCATAGACCAACCAATTGGTGGAGGCACCCTTACCAAGAATAGATCCTATGTGTTTGGACCTTCTAAACACATCATTAATGTACATTGAAGAATCTTTCATATGGCAAGTACATTTTGATGGATCATTTACTTTCCATGGTTTAGGGGTAGGTGTAGTGCTAATCACTCCTACAAGAGACCCCATACCCCAAGCCTTCCATGTCTTAGATTTCCATGCACAAATAACATTGTAGAATATGAAGTGCTCATCATTGGGATGAAGTTGCTATAAAATGGAATATCCACCACCTTAAGGTCATTGGTGATTCACAACTGATTATCAAGCAAGTCAATGATGAATACAAAGTCAAGGATGACAAACTCATCCCATATAAAAGGTTGGTAGAAACTCTAAAATAATATTTTGTGTGCATCACCTTTGAACAAATTCCAAGGGCACAAAATAGGTCTTGCAGATGCAATGGAAATAGTGGGTTCTATGCTATATGGATTCCACCAGAGAACAATGATATTCATTTTTTTGTTGAAAATCTACGTCAACTTGTATATGACATGTTGGAATCATTCCAGCATGTGAGGTTGTTGGTCCCTTCTCCCCATGGTATGAACCCATCTTTAACTACCTCCAAAGTGGTACCTTTCCTCCCAACATCACCCATTCTGAAAAATAAATCCTTATCCATAAAATAGCTCATTACACCCTCCTAGGAGGCACCCTCTACCATCGTGGCTATGATGGGAATTTGTTGCATTGTTTAGATGTAAAGAGTTAGTATGAGCAATCAAGGAGGTACATGAAGGAGTGTGTGGAGCCCATACAAATGGGATGGTTTTAGCAAAGAAGTTATTAAGGGTAGGCTATTATTGGCCTACCATGGAGACAAATTGTTGCAATTATGTAAAGAAGTGTGTGTTATGCCAAAAGTATGGGAACTTCATCCATGTGTCGTCACAACCTTTATAGCCAATCACAACACCATGGCCATTCTCTAAATGGGGATTGGACCTAATAGGGAAACTTACCCCTACTTCATCCGATGGTCATACACACATTATAATGGCACATAATACTTCACCAAGTGGGTGGAGGTTGTTCCATTGACATATGTTACAGGTGCTCAAATATCAAAGTTCATCATGAACCACCTCATTTTCGTTATGGCATTCCTTCGCCATTGTCGTTGAAAATGGAAAATATTTCAAGAACAAGATGGTGAAATCTCTATGTCAACACTTTCAGATATGATTAAAGTGGTCCACACCATATTACCCTCAAGGTAATGGGAAAAGTAGAGGCCACTAATAAAACACTTGTTCAAATCATGGAGAAGATGGTGAGTAAAATAGTTGTAATTGGCATTTACAAATTCATCCTTGCCCTCTGGGCTTATAGGACCTCCATTCACACCCCTACTAGTGTGACACCTTATTCCCTAGTATTTGGAACTGAATCCATCATCCCCTAGAAATAGAGCTTCCCTCCCTAAGAATATCTCTTAGGGACTATCTAGATAAAGATGAGGATTACAAAGTGGCTAGACTGGCAGAACTGGAGCTACTAGATGAAAGGTGCATCCGCACACTCAACCATCTCAAAGTGTATCAAAAAAGAGTTTCACGGAGCTAAAAAAAGAATCATACCTTGTTAGTTTGAGGTAGGAGATTTGGTGTTGAAAGAAAACCAATTCAACACAAGTGAAGAGAGAAAAGAAAGGAAAGTTCAAACCTCATTGGTTAGGACCCTATGTCATTATGGCCAAATTTGGGTCAAGAGCATACAAATTTCCTATCTGATGGAGATGAGTTATGAGAGCCCATGAACACATGCACCTCAAGTGGTTATATGCTTGAACATGGCAAAAATAAGAAAACAACCAAAAAGTAAAAAAATATGAAAAAAAAAAAAAAAAAAAAAAAAAAAAAGAGAAAACAATGTCATCCAAATGTGAAAACCACATAATTGTGGCACTTTGGATAGGTCCCTTGGTGAAAACTGATTTCCAACACCTTGGGAGGATTTGTTGTTCACAAGCATCTTGCATCTAGGGGTAACTTTACTTATCTTAGAGCTAGTTCTACACCTGCATCTGAGATTCTTTGTGAGCCTATCTGTCAAAGCCTTGATCCGGTTAGTTCTCCTCTTGTTTGTAGTGAAGAGATTGCCTTTATATATTCCCATCTAATGTTGGGGGAATCTTCACATCTTCACCTTCTTGTTTATAACATGTGGCATCTACCTTTGTATATTCCCATATAACGTTGGGGCATCCATGTTTCTTGGTTTCTTATACATAACTTTGGAAAACTATTAGAAAACACAAAAACATTCAAATATGTTGAAAATCACCAAAACCCCAAAACATTAGAAAACCAAAAATATAAAAAAAATAGAAAATTGTTTCACAAAATCCCAAAAACAACACAAAACACATTGAAAATAGTCTTACAAAAACATAGTAGTAGTTTACTTGCTTTGTTTCCTTGTTTATTTCTTGTTTTATTTATTGTGTGTACATTGTTTGTATAGTTTTTCTTGCTTGTACATTTGTATAGTGTGTTGCTTAAACATACCTTTTAGATTGATATTTTCTTGCTTAGATTAGATTCATTCTTATTTGTACATATGAGTGTGTTTTTACATGCTTGTTTATAATTGTGCATAGTTGTGTTGTTAAGTTGTTTAGTATGTATATTTGGTAGATTTGTTAACTTTTGTTTGTGCTTGTTTGTTCATTACTTGTACATTATTTGTTTATCACATCATCATCATATCATCACATCTAACATCATATACATCATATATCAATAAAATGCTAAGTCTACATCATACATGTATGCTAAGCTAATCATCACATATCATATCATCAATGGGGCAAAGAGGGGTCAAAATATCAAAATCTATCCCCCCACACCAATATCATAAATATCATCAAGTGGACTAATCAAAAGCATCTCATGTACAAATACAAATGATATCATCTAAGGATATATCATAAATCAAAAACATGTGATACATATACAACAACATCATAATATAGAGTCAATCATCATAATCATCATACATGTCAAAATCAAATGTCCATATACATATGTGTCTCAAAGTATATCATCTAGATACAAAATCTGCCATCATAGGATATGAATCAAATGAGCCTTCATCATGAGGCATAATAAAAAATGATACATCATATACATCGATCAAAACTGAGCCTTCATAAGAGGCATACATCAACATACATATGTATGTATACAATCAAAAATGAGTCATGTCTAACTCGATCCCTCATGGGGACTAGGTGGCCTATGATTTGGAGGAGGACCCATAACTTGTGAACCATGTTGGCCTGAATACTTCCATGTCCTTCCCTTTCGAGCTTCTCAACCGATCTACCCGATACTTGATGGCCTCTAAGATCTACTCGAATGATGGCTATAGTATAACTGGGTGCTCTCTTTGGCCCTCTGGAACAACCTCATAATACAAAAGATGATGTAATAAGATGCTCTCCCTCACCTATTTCCAAATACCTATGTGTGAAGTTTCATCACCAGATCCATCAAATGCATCAGAATGAGGTTATCTCTCTATAGAAATTATAGCAACCTCATCCTGGCACACTATCCGCTCGCCTCGAGCTGATTTCACTCTGCAATGATAGCATGTACCGTACCTATCCCTACCTCGGCACTCACTGCTCCTCTCTATAATCACTACTTGTAACTATTCCCTAGCCTATTCTCTCTCTATAGTCAACTATTGTACTTGGGCCATATAATCCTATGTAATTGCTTTATTAGGTCTGTGACCTATAACATCAAGGCGACCATCTATTAAATCCATAGAACCACACCCCCAATCCATCTCCACCATCTCCTTCACCACCACCCCCTCCACCTCTCTGGTAGACTATGTGGTGGTGGGCCACCAACCGGGCCCTATTGTGGTACTCCTCTTTATGGTGTACCCTGGTGGTGCTCTCTCTAAATAGGCACCTCTCTGTAATGGTGCCTATATCCCAACCCGGTATGCCCACTGGGGCATCGTATCTTGGCTAAAACTGGGGATTTGTCTTTTCTAGAATCTACCTTCCCCTGTCCTATCATTGTAATGGTGGAGGACCCCACCACCACCACTATCATCATGACCTAACCATCAAATCCATCATCATCATCATCATCATCGTCCCATCATCACTCATCACTACTAAAATCCTTCGGAGGTGGCCTAAACCCTACATCCCATGTGGCCTATGAAATGGTGAGATGATGAGGTAAAATTGTCATGTACTAGGGTGCATATACTATGTAGTAACTCCTATTATCCCTAATTTGTCTCAACAAAACCCAATGCTGTGGCACCATCTGATCAAAACTAGCTCGGGCCTAACTATCTAGATCATGGCCCCATGTCAAATCTCTTCTATGCTTGATGGGCATACCACATATCGGGATGAGGTACATCTTACACTCACTTGTGAACTATCACTAACACATCGATCTACTCTGGTAAAACACTATAATATATCCCGAGTTCTAATCAAGAAATTTATCAACCATAGCTATACTCAACTCATATATCCTCAACCCACTGATAATGGTGGTAGGGCCTCCACACTATCATATGCTACTGAATATCATCAAAAACTCTTTGTGGTAGTGATAAGTATCCCCCATGTGCCCATGGATATCATCTCAATTGGGACCCATCCCATCACTGATGGATCATCTAGATCCTGAACTTGTAGAGCATATGATGGATGACCAATGGCTATGTGATCCCATGCCCATATCTGTAATAGTGTGGTAGACCCATGGTCTTTTGATCATGGTATGTAATCAAGTGTAAATCCCAATATAGATGTGCCAATATGCACTGGCCTTAGTAGTATATCTCTCACCGAAACAATCTCATATAACACCAATGAGGCCTAAGTGGAAAATAAGTACATGTCTTGTCGAAGAAGTAAAAAGCCACTGAAAAGAGCCATCAAATACACGGGCATGCAATATAGCCTGGATATATGCAATACATCAATGAAAATGCACCATCATACCTCAAAGAGGTATATCATCATCAAAAACCTCAATAAGGTAGTTTATAATCTCAACATCATCACTAATATACTCAATTAACTTCCCAATGAATGGAAGCTCTCAATATATGCCAGACATCCTCCAAAGTAATAATCATCTCTCTCCAAGTAGGGAGCCAAAAGCACTGAATCTCACTATGCCACCTCTCAACTAAGGCTATGAGTAGCCATGGTCTAGGGTAATCTGTCTGTTGCATCATGCCATGTGAGCTAACCCTGTGACCTCTAACAAGATGTTCCATCATCCTACCTATCTCTCGATGGAAGCTCACCTCTAAGGTAACAAGACAAGCCATGTCACTCTCTAGTCTATAATGTTGATAGTCATCTCTACAAAATAACACAACACATGTTAACAATTTATTTTCTTCTATCTATCTTCTTATATTCTTCTAAGTACTAACTCATATTTTCACCTATCCTATCATAAACTAACATTCTTCTAAAAATATCCTGTATTTTCCTAAGTTTGAATTTCCTCTAAGTTCCTAGCACATGTGTGCCTTTTGGGAAAGTGTGCATCCCTTTTTAGCATGTGTGTGTCATATATGACACCTTCACACTCATGTTTTCATATGTACGCACAACCTAACTACCCCCATGTGGCTTACACGTGCAAGTCCTTTAGGATGCTTGTGCATACATTCTAACATGTACACCTACACGTACACATTTTCCCCGCCCTAGACACATACACACCCATTTTTATATAATACACACACACGCACACAATTTTCAATATGTGCAACATGTATTTTGATGCACATACATTTTAGACACTTACGCCCCTAGGGCATGCACACACATTTTTAACCTCTAATTAACCTAATAAATTTAATTAAATGCTAAAATTAACAAAGAGGGATAGGGTACTCATGAAGGGTCCATCTTCCTCATCTTGTACGTACTCCTAAATGGTGTCACCATGCCTCCTATGGTTTTGTATTCTCACCATCTCACTCATAGCTCACAGTGTCTCACGGTAAAATATTAGTAGGTTTGGTAAAAAATGAACTATTCGCGATGATTTACCCCCTTTGGAGGGGTATATTTATCTATTTTAACCCACCATGCTACCCCCGGGGCATGTTTTGACCACCGTGGTCATTCTAAATTTTTCTTCTACCTTCCATGATGTTTATTTTTAAATAAATACTCATTTTTCACTCATTTTCATCCCATCGGGCATATTTTTGCTACCAAGCACTGTTACTTCTCCCTATGGAATTTTTCTTTCTTTTAGGTGATCCTCCCTCATCTAATTTTTCTAAAAAATAAAAATCACTAAAAATTTACAAAAAAAAATCAAAAAATAAATTTAAAATTCAATCAAAAACTCCAAAAATTCAAAAATTTACAAAAATTGGTAAAAAGCTCGTACATGGCTGAAATTTGTGTCACACACATGGTATTCATCTCATATCTTGCTGTCATTTTCATGTGTTCTAGAACCAAATGACTCATGGATCACCTGGATCTACAACCATTTACAAAGTTATACTACTTTCTTTGTTTTTACTCTGGGGCACATCGAGTTTTCCTAGTACTATTTTGTAGCACACAAAACTTTATCATTAGACCCGCATCCTTCATCAATTCCCTCGGATATATCCTTGCTTAGGGCATCATTTTTAACCCTTGTCATTAATCATGAACATTTGGGATCTTCATTTGATAACAAAACATTTGTGCAACCATCTTGACCATTGTTGGTTTGAGTATGTGTGTTTTTACTTATTTCCTGTTAAAAAGCTTGTTTACTTCTCGTATTGCATTAGATTCTATATGTTGCATTGAGTTGGTGTTTTTAAGCAATGAAAAATTTTTCATATTATGGATTTTCATGTCATTCTACACTTTTTTCATATGCTTATATTTTTAATAAGGACCGATGACGTAGATCACTAGCAATATGATGACACAAAAAATGTTTTTAAATACATTAGATGAAAGCTAGTTCTTTTCTCTCCATCTTCATTTTTCTTCTATATCATTCTCCTATCAATGTTATTCTTCTGCTTCACTTAGGGCATCTTCTTCCCCTCCCATTCTTATTTCATTTCCTTCATCTTTTTGATCATCAATCGACCTCTTTCATCACCCCATCGACACTCGAGGGGGCATCCTCACTCCACTAATTTTTCTTCTATCTCTTCAAAATTCATGTGTTTATACTTTTCTACTATCTTTGAAGTGGTGTCACTTATGCCACCCCAAAGAGGGGAAAATGTAGACACCTATAATTTGGATCGAGAAATTTAAATACTTAAATTACACTAATTATCCCCTTTCCCAAAATTGATGACATATCGTCAATAACACACATTTTCTCTTCTATCATCATCGCTGATTAATTATATTACGCTAATTAATTAACTCTTTATTACCACTGATTAATTATATTATGCTAATTAATTAACTCTTCTATCACTCAAGATGTTGATTAATGACCTTCCATTAATTAGTGTTCCTTTCTATCTAGATTAATTAATTATTCTTAATTAATTAACTTCCCCTTTTGTTTAATCAATAAGTCATCATTTATTGGATTAAAATCCCTCATAACCCAAATCATGCTAACTTTTCTAAAATCTTCTATAATCTACACCTACCTATTAGTTAATCACTCTTGATTAATTAATACACCCCCTCAACTCCCATGAATCACTAATGATATATTAAATCTCCCCTAAAGCAAAATTAAAGTATGCTTATCCATAACTAACCTAGCTTTGCTATTATCCCACATACAATAGGATGAAAATCTTCTTCAAACCAATGGGTTATATAAGGAACCCTCCTCCTACCTTTCTTCTTACACCTTTGCATGCATATAGCATAAACTATAGGCATTTTTATCTTTGAGCATCCTCCATTAGTGTTGAGCTAGGTATCTTCATCTTGCATTTCATCCATCCAAGATTTTGAGTCATATGGAGAGAATCAAGATGGTCTTGTAGCCATGTCTTGATGAGACTCCATTCTTGGGATCAAACAAACCCTTGGTATATTTCTAGATAAAGAGTAGAGGATAATGCTTAACAAATTTCCTTCAAATCTACATATTTAGTCTCTTTAAGCTCTAAAGCATGATGATCTAGGTTTAGTTAGCATTTTTTGGAACTATTAGGTTATTTTCAATTCTCTTAGCTTAGCTAACTAATACATGGATACATAAGGTGTTGGTTTATTCTTGAGTGTAAGTAGAGATCGAATCTGCGGTGGTTGCAGGTACCCAAGAAAAGGAGAAATCATGTTATGTTTTGTTTTAACATGTCATATTTGAAAGAAATTCCATTATAAATAATAAATTAACAATATTTTTATAAATAAAAATATCATTTATTGAATTTTGTGACGAGTGTGGAATTATTAGCATTTTGGGATATTTGGAAAATGGGCATTTGGTCATGGGTGTTAACTTAATTCAAGATTATTTATTGTTAAGGGGGTGGATGTATATGCTAACTAGAAATGAATTGATCTTTTATAGTGTGCTCCGATGTGAAATTAATGAATGAGCCTCTTGTGTGTTATACTAATTACTTGGGAATTCGTAGGAAAGAAACCTAATCAAACAGATGACCTTAGAGTAAAATTTTTGTATGGTATACCCTTTTGTCCGATCACCTTCTTAATGTAGAAAACTAAAATTTTAAGGATGAGCCTAGATCCTTATACTCATTGGAACCTCCTAGGTTAGAGGAAATATGATCACGAATTTAGGTTACCGTAGTAGAAACATGTATTTTATCGATAATGTCATGAAACCACCCTATAGAAATGGTAATTATTAAACATTTTCTATAGTATGCGGGTTTTTCCTAGGAATTATATTTTTGTGTGTTGAAGTTTTGTGGGATGCTTTTGTTTATGGTATATAGCCTCTTTGACATGTGGGACATAAGGTCTAAGAAACAAAATTCTTTGGTTGTGTTGAGGTTAAGCATAGAGGGATAAGCAATGAACGCATTACTTAGTATCGTTTGGGAAAATAGGAAATATAAATTTTAATATTGATGGGTGATTAAGAAAGATTTGGATAATCGTAAAGTGAGGTAGTTCCCTCATGTTAGTACTTCAAGAGAATCCAACTTCAAACCTAATACAAACCCTTTTAACTCGACACATGAGTAGAATCATGGTTCTTAGGTGAAAAAGATAGAAATTGATTTTTGAAATACATCTTAGAGGATTTGGTTATGCATGTATTTCATATCTAACTTCATCCGTTGAATTGATTAGTTAGAACATGATAGTAAGAGTTAATTATGGATAATAGAAAAATTATAATTAACGCTTAGTCTTTGAAATTGTATTCATGAGATGTTGTTCCAGGAGAAAAGTGAAATTCAGAGCTTTCTTATAACTTGATTAAGCCTTCTTATGTTGTGGGAATAAATATAAAATACTTCATGTGAGATCGAGCATTCGAGAAAACATAAAAAAATATTTGGAAAAAATAAACTCATGACTAGTAAACATTAATATGAACTCAACCAATTATTAAAATATTAAAAAATATGGAGCTTTAATCCTTTAAACTATATACCTCTTCCCTCTCGACCTTATACTAGTTCCTATTTCATAATGAAAGTAAAAAAAATTCCAAGTAAATATATTTTTGAAGAACTAACCCTTAGTGTAAGAATTTTTTTAGGGGAATCATATGTGTTTAAAATTATTCTAATGAACAATTGAGTTATACCTATTAATTACAATAATATAAATAAACCAAATTAAATGGAACCATTGTAAGTTAAATGTTAAACAAAATAAAAGAACTATAGTCTACAGAAAAAGAGAATGTATGCTTACATGTTAGATGTTTTTCAAATATTTAAGGTTAAATAATGAAATATGATGGTAATAAAGATGTAACCGTGAAAATGTTATGTTGTGGAAGGTGTTTATTTGTGAGTTTATATTGTGGTTGGATTTTTTTGTACTTGTTCATTTGGGAAAATGAGGAATTTATGTGCATCTTGTATTATAATGTGGTATGTTTTCTTCTTTTTGGGGTGATGTTTCATCATTGATTTTGGATGGATAAGGTGTTGCTTTAGTGAAGGAAGGAATAATGGGAAATGTGTTTTGTTTAGGAAACAAAGGAATTCGTGGATAATTTAGAGGATGGATAACCACGTGTTATAATCGAGAGATAAGGATCAAGTTAAATTTGATGTGGTGTGTTTACTTTGGAGTAACCAAAGGCTATCCAATATTCCTTCTTCGAGTGATAAGGGGTGGTTACAATGATGACCTCTCCCTATTGTAAGCCTCGTAATTAGGCTTGGTAATGTGTGTCACCTCTACTTGTGTAATTTCTCATCATGTTGTACATGTGGGTTTATGTTGGTGTAAACATCTCTTGGATGTTGAGTTATTCTTGTGACCCTATGTGTTGTCATTCAAGTTGTATCAAGTAAATGAAAACAAAAATATATATCCCGGTTTATTTTTCTTGTTTCGAGTCATGCATTTTTTTGGGTGTTACATGTTGGGTCATGTTGGGAGCTTTTTCACACTCTTTATCTTCATATTTCCATGTCGATGTAGATTTTCTAAGTTTTTAGGGAATTTTTCAAAGAGAGGATAATATCTTGAGAGCTTTTCACACGTGGCACTTTTGGATTCACACAAGGCTTAAGTTTTAAATTTTGTAGAGTAGGGTGCTGGAATTTTAAAAGGTTTTCATCTCCAAATGTAAAGTTTTCAAATTTTTAACACCATACTTCATTCATAATAGATGAAAAGGCCATTGGTCATTCATTTAGTAGGAAAATGTCCTCTTTTATCCATCATAAATTTTGCCAAAATGATTACCACACTTTATTTTTAAGTAATTGATTTTGATTTCAAGGACTTAGAGGATTTTTATGGAGTTATGCACATTTTTAGGGCACCCTTTTGGTTTAAAATATTAAAATTATCTTACCTTATTTTTCTCTCAATGCATACAAGATAAATCAATAAGGAACAAGTCTTGTCAACCTGAATTTTTTTCCTTTTGGTTTTACATTGGAATGAGGTTGTCAACTTTAATCATTTGGAATAATGGATGAGGGAAATAAATGGCATCTCGAAACCTTTGCACTTAATCAAGTTTTAGGTCTTTCACCACTCACGAGATGGATGTTTGACATGTGGTTGGGTTAACAAGTGGCAATGATCAGCATTAAAAATTGTCTTAAGGCTTTGTTCTAAACTATTGAAATTTTTAATGGTTGATTTAATACAAGTGCCTAAAGAGGAAACCTTTAGATAATAGACTCTCAAAGTATTCCCATAGAGCTACTCATGGGTTAAAGTTCCTTGCTTTAATGTTATCTATCTTATAGTGCTTTGATGAATGACAAGAAACAAGGAAGGAAATGTGGCAACCATCACTATCCGTGGTTTTCATGAAGATGCCTAAGGTTAAAAATCCTTGCTTCATACCATATAGGCCACCGATGGAGGACATGTGGCATATCCTTCATAGATGGCGGTAATTAGTTAAATGTCATACTCTCAAATATTCTCTCCTAGCCCCTTTTCTATATGAAATATTGAAGCTTTTATGAAAGACATGTGAAAGAGATGATAAATGGCAGAAACCAAGTGTATTATGAGATTTGCTAAAGTGGTTTTCCTATGAGATTAAATTTGACATTCTTTCTTAGTGTTAATCAAAGATAAAGGATTTCACAATGGCATGAAATCAGGCCTTATTTTTTTCTCAAATATTTTGACTCAAACCTCCATTTAACCTATAACTAGTAGTATTTGAAAAGGTGTTTCAAATGGCTACACTTTTAGCTTAGTTTTAGAGAAGATGGCTGAGAGATCTAAGAGATTTTCATGATAGGGTTTTGGTTGTCTTTTGATGTATAAATGGATCAAATGTTGCCCAAATCACTTCTAGATGATTTTGGAGAGATTTTTGTTTCCTTCTATAAGATTCGTTTGAGTTTTTAATTACCTTGTGGTCCCACAAAAATAAAATGGAGTACCTAAACAATTTTTTGAGCAAGTGATGAGTTGTTGTAATGGTCTCGAGTTTTTAATTTGAATCAAAATCACCAAATGATAACTTTTTCTTCTCTAATCCTCTTGATCTCGTGCGGTTGCATTATTTTTTCTCATAGAACAATCATCAAAAAAATATTTTCTCATTTCTTACATATGAAGGCATCAAGATAATTAAAATCAAATCTTCTTCCAAACACTTGAGGCTTTAGGGATAGGGTTTATCTCAAACTCTTCCTAGCTCTCATGGATCATCATAACACTTTAGATATCCTTGTAATATGCCAAAGAGTGGTTTTGGGAAGATCTTATTAAGATTAAGCATCTTTCATACCTCCATGAGCTCTGAATTGGATAAGGATGAAGGAATGGGAAGTTCTCTAGCTTCTTCAACATATTCCTCATTCTTATCTTCTCTTCTCTCATAGACTCTTCCTTGTTCTATATATGTGAAATCAAGCACATTTGTAAATTTTTTTCCTCCTCCTTGAAAATAAGGCCACTATGCTCTTTTGGGGGCTTGTTTTTTAAGTGCCTTTGACCCCTATTTTGGGATTTGTAAATGAATGATCACCTTATCTTATGTTTATATCAGACTATGTATACCTTCTAGCTCTTAATATAATCATGGTTGTAGCTTATATTTTCCCTTTATCCTTGTATTAATTTTTTTTGTTACCTCTTTTCTATCTCCATTTCCTATTACTTGTGGCATCCGGCAGGTTTTAATTCATTTGTGTCTTAATGTTTATATTGTGATTTTGATTTAGATGCATGTTTTGGTTTTAGCTAATATCTACCCTCTAGATATGTATTTTTTCTTCTCACTTGTTGAACTCATACATGGAGGATGATCTGATTTTTATTTGATGCATCACCATGTTTTATTTCATTTCTTTTCTCCTATAATTAGTAGATTAGAGTAGAGTAGTGATTAGTGTAGGAATCTAGCCTTCTTTGAAGGTTTTCCTCAAGGAGCCAAAAGTCCCACACCTTGGAGGCATTCCCATATTTTCATTGAGATAACCAAGTCCTCCAAATTTGGTGATATTACATGGTGCATACATTTCAGTGACAATAATAACATAAAGAATATATTGATTTTTAGCATTTCGTTGAGTGAATGGATTAAACTATTATTTACTTAAGTATTTTTTCAACCAGCCTCAAAGTATTGTCTAGAAATGTTTTTCCTAAACAAACTAAGGTATATAATTTTTCTTCAATAATGCCTCTTCTTTTCAATTATTTTAGCCATATGTTGGTGATAAAAATTTTGATATGAAAAATTAGAAGTTTCCACCAACATTCACGAGGTTACACCCTATGCATTGAATGGTGTAGCTCCCATTATTGAATGTAAACTAATCTATTCCTATCTAAATGTTGTGGGTTGGATAAATAGGTTGGGGATCACACAAGAACACTCCACTAAACCTATGGAAAAGTTCTTATACAGGGTACAAGGGAGGAAATTATAGTGATGAGGGGTGAAGGAGAGAAATTAGGAAGGAAGGTTATTATTGTGAGTAGGCAAATTACAGAGTTCACACCCAATAACCAGAGTAGTTTGAAATTCAATATAGAGGAAAGCAACAATAAATCTATTAGAGAGATAAAAAAACCCACACAAAAACACATATATCGCAAATATTAAGGACTATTCATGGAAGATAGAAAGCTCTTTTTTATCACTATGCTTACAAAGTGCATAAAAGAGAGAAATAGAGGAACACATAGGAAAATGGGAATGGAAGAAATGTAGCTTTTATTCCTTTTGTAGTGATGAAATACAAAGCATAAATCAATATACCACAATTCACAATTGCTACCAAAGAACTAAAATTTCAATATCCTTTGGAATGGAGAATCCATCCCAATTTATAACAATGTGAATTGAACTCTCATATTCTCTCACATGACACTTCACACTCTTATTACACGGTGACCTTTAAATTTCCCCTAGAAGAGACAAATTAAGTATTTCTCTTATAATTTTGAGAAAATACTTTTAAAATTTACAAATATGTCACTTAAGTGAATAGGAAAAAATACAATGATTATGCCCAACAAATAATTAGAAAGGAGGTAGAGAAGAGGAGAATGAGGAGAGAAGAGAAGGAATGCTCCAAATCATGGATGAAGGTTCCTCCTTTGTTGACAAAGATATGCTCTATGAAGAAGTTGAAGATGATAAGATGGCTCTTGATAACCCTACAAAATTATGCACTAATGAAAATCCTCAATGAATACTAGTTGACACCTTTCCCCTTTTGAAAACTCTTGAAATGATGAACCTTCGCCACACTGCTTGAACACACTGAGAAGAGGAGTGATGAGAATCTGAGAAGTAGACCACTAAGAATACTAGAAGATGAATCCCCTTATTGAGAAAATCCTTTTGATCCTTGAGACACTATCACATCTTTATGATCAACCATTCACATGAGAGGAATTTGATACACTTTGTTCACAAAATCATGATCTTGGTTCTTCCGCATGGGGAACACTTTTGATGGGTGAAGCATGAGACAAAAACCTTCCAACGATAGAGGAAGGAAAGAAGAATGAAACCAATTCCTTCAACCTTTTTATCATGCACCCTATGTGAAATGAGTTGAAATGGCCTTTGGTACAAAATTGGCAATTTTCTCATTTTGACACTCTTTTCTCACCGCATCGGGAATGTGGGATTGACTTGAAAATAGAGAGAAGAGATCCTATGAGTGCCGAGACCATTATAGGATGAGTGAAGGAATGAAATATTATCACTTTTTTCTCATTTAATCCATTTAATATTTTTATAATGTTTACCATTATGGTCTTATTTAGCCAATTTATTGCCATTTTTGTTAATCTTGCCAATTTTGAGTGTCTCGATCATGAGGGAATGAAATAAGGAGTATGAATGCATATTTTTCTTATAATTACTATTTTTAGTATGTGATCCCATAGATACTTAATAAAAATATAAATTTTATTCCCGGTGTTCAATTTGAATGAAACCACATGCATAAGTTTACATAATCATTTTGAAAGCTCTGCTCTAATTTTGAGAGGTTTTGCTTTCCAAATTGTTGTAGATATGAGAAAAGGTGGTTTTTTGGGAAATGTCATTTTGAAATAAAAAAATAGATGAGGTAATGAATGAGGATATTAAAATATTATTCTTTAATTCATTTTCACAAATAATATATCAGTTCAAATCTCATGGAAATCGAGTTCGGGAACATGAGTTATGAGAAAAACAAGATTTTGACATTTAGGCATGGGAAGAGTTTTTTGTGTTTGAATGTTATGAACCAGCTTTAAAAATTTATTTAATGTCTACCAAGGAGTTTAATTTATGTTTTAAGTTGTTATTTCAAGTTGTGAGTGGATGGTTTCATGGAGTGGAGGATGGAGGGAGGAAGCACATGAGAGTTAAGGACTTAGCCATTTTTGGTTTTTCAATCAACTTGCTCATGGGTGAATTTTTATGTCCCAATTGTCACCTTGGGATGATATATAAGGGACATAAAATTTCACCTTATCCCTATGATTACAAGTGGTGATCATTGGTTTTTGTTGATGAACGAGGGAGAAAAACTAGTCTTTTAAACACCTAGGAGCCGAGTTTGGGTCATGTGAGAGATATATGGGAACAAGGGGGAGACAAAAAAATTTGTGTCCCCATTAATACCCTTGTAATTGGATGAAATGGACAAAAAAATTACCTTGTCACTATGGTGAAAATTGGTAAGTTGAGGTTTCATGAGTAGGGGCTAGAAAATTGGAAAAAGAGCTTACTGAGGCTTCCCATGGTCATGTGATGGGTCCAGAGATCAACTGGGCATGGGGTGAATTTTTGTGCCCCATTTTTCCCTTTGGGTTGGTACAAAAGGGAAAATAAAGTGTGCCTTATCCTCATGTTAACACTTGGCATTGGAAAAATTGGCTAAGTATGGAAGGCTTACCTTGGGATAGACCTTGAAGACGAAGTTGTCGAAGCTTCGGGAGGAATTTTTGGGAACTTCATTATATGATTTTGAGTCCAATTTTTTTTTTTTAAATAATTGTATGTGTCCCATTATCTTATTCATCTTACAAATTTCTAAACAATATCCTTTTTCTGGGACCGCAGGTGTGCCTACAAAAACATATTATGGAAAGAAGCAATTTAGTCTTGTGAAATATATGAAAGCACCATAATTTACATAAATGAATCATATTTCCAAAAGTATATTTTTTTAATTATAACTCATTCCATAACTCCTTGAAATCATCTTTCGAAGCTCTAGCACTATTTTGAACTATGCAAGCTCCTTCACCTTCAAAAACCCGCTTTCACTAAACTTGTTCCTAAACCTCAAAATATTTCCTAAACTTCCTAAATCAATTTCAATATAATATTAGCTCTTTTGATACCACTTCTTGATGAATTTAGGCCTTCAAATTTTCTATGTATAATGCACACCACCTTAGAAAGGCTAAAAATAATCATTTCTAAGTTTACTAAGAAATTTTCCTTGAGAGGAATTGTCTCGAGAATAGATTCATGAACTTGTTTTCATATTTCCAACACATGGGAAACATCATAACAACACATACGAGCTTTAAAACTATGGGGATAGGACATGACATAGAGGTAAAACTAATCCAAAGGGATTATCAAGAGGGTTTAAGGAAGACTGGGGGAAATTTTCAATCTTGGAAATTTTCATGTTGCAAACTTATTTTATGAAAATAGTTAGCTCTAGCTTGGGGAATTTTTCTAGATCAAGCAGTATAGAAAGTGAGGAAAGAGTAAGGAACCCAGAATCTCAATACACAACATGTA
This sequence comes from Taxus wallichiana var. yunnanensis, assembly GCA_018340775.1. Classification (NCBI taxonomy): domain Eukaryota; kingdom Viridiplantae; phylum Streptophyta; class Pinopsida; order Cupressales; family Taxaceae; genus Taxus; species Taxus wallichiana. Next base: position 694,027,158 of record CM031236.1, on the reverse strand, counting down.
CATTCCTTATCCATTGGGCTATAGAGTCACTACATCGATATACAATACAACTTCATTTATTGAGCACACACATGACAAGAAAAAACACACGGAAACAAGAAAGGAAACACACACAACACAAAGAGTAAAATAACCTAATTCATCTATGTACATGCGGGGAAAACCCTTTTAATGAAGCATAGATTTGAACTAAGTGATTACCCATAAAAAGTATCATCAAATGCCTTTCTTCCACAAATCCATTGAAAGGTTCATTAAATTATGAACCTATCCTCATTTTCTTGGTAAATCTAACATGATTACTAGTGTAATTAATGATCCACCTATTTAATTCATTTCCTTTGTCCCTTTTGAAATTTCTTTCACATCCTTTTTTTCTTTAATTCTTAGATTCATTCCATTTTTGATTCTTCACCACCAAGCTATGTATATGGTTCTTAATTATTCTTTACTTACAATTTCCAATAAGATTTTTTTCTTCATTGTGTATCTACTTCATGACCATCACTTCCATAGCTTTATTCTTAGTATATTTCTCATAAACTTTGGAATTATCATCCACCTCTTTATTTTCTTCATTTCTTAATTAGATCAAGAAATCTTCTTTCTTGCACTCCTTTTCACAACATGTTTCCCTATGTAATGTGGTATGTGGATTGTATCATTACTTTGGAAGGATAATGATCTCAAGGTTGGGAATACAATTTGGAAATTTTCAACTTTATCCTTTTCCATTTTGGGCTTTTTCATCCATTTTTATGTTGAGAGTATCTTTCTCTTTGGTAGGGTGAGCACTGAAAGGTTGAAGTCCATTAACAATGTTTATCTCCATAGGATGAAACAATATACCATTTCTCCATTTATTTTTTTTAAGAAAATTTTCATCCTCATGATAAATAAACAAGAAAAATATTGGAGTTGAAATGTTATCATTATCATTTCCCCATTCTCGCTCACCAAGAACCAAGAAATCCATTTCTGTGATGAAATCATCATCTCCTTGAGTATGTTCAAGTTCAAGAGGTGGAAACATGTTGTCATTCTTACATTTCTTGTCATCTTCTTCCAATGAGAAAGAGAAGCTTTCAATTTCACCAACACACTCATCATATAGAAACCCACACTGAGCATCAAGATTTAAAACATTGAGCTTACATGTCAAGAAGTTCCTGAGTATCACTCCTCCTTAATCCATGTATTGTTATTTACTTCAAAATACTTTGTTGTAAATCAAGGCTCTCATCACCATCATCAACATCCAATGGAGCAACTTCATTTATGCTCTCATCCCATGAAAAGTACACACTCTCAAATTATAAATTTATTAAATCATCATTATACTCATTGACTGGATTTGTGATGCTTGAGAATTCTTCTATCAACATGGGAAGTTTGAGATCATCCTCAAAGGTCATGTAAAAGTTTCCAAATCTAGAATTTTGACATGGGACATCTGTTGTTGGGTCATTTGGATTTTTAATGGTATACTTCATTTTTTATGGGGAAAAGTTTCTTTTCTTTACCATTGACCATAATGATGGCATGTAACCAATAAATTTTTATATATCCTCCATCATCTTGATAGAAACTTTGGCCCAATAACATACCGTATGAGGTAGGCATGTCTGTTACAAGGATTCTCATTATGATTTTTTGTCAAGGGATCTTCCAATGCTACCTCGGAATTTTTTATTTTTCCAACAAGAGGTAATTGTTTCAACTCCATGGAGAGACACTGACTAGAGGTAGGGGAAAGGGAGAGATCGAGGGATTTAACAAATTTTTCAAGCATGACATTGTTCAAGAACCGGAGTCAATGATGAAATTGTTTATATTATATGTTGACTAATAGCGCTATGTAGAAAGTCTCTAACTTTATAGAGGTGGAGGGAATGGAGGAAAAACAATTCAAAGATGGATTTGATTAATATTCACGAGATGATTCTTTGGAGGTGGCATCTTTAGGGCATGAGATAAGGATACTTCCTTTGATATGTTGAAATATTTTCTCAAGTTCTTAGGATGAGTTCTCAAGTACTCAAATTTGGAAATTTGGACTTTGGATATTTTGAAATGATCAATGATATAAAAGGATGAAGAGGTGGTGTGAACATCATGGGTTATGTAAGATTTTACATGGACATTCTTAGGAATTGTAGAAATTTATTTTTCAAGAGAGGTTGAAGGAGACTTACTTGAAGAGGAAGAAGGATTCTTGGTTGAAGTGATCTCATGTTTCTTCTCGTTAACCCTATTGAAGTGAAATTCGATGATCCTCATTTCATTTTCATTTTTCGTAGAGTGGCCATTTGAGAATTCAATTTCTTAGCTTGGGTAGTAGAAGAATGGCCTTATTTTTCCTTTTTCGATTGAGTCACTGCATATGATTAATTATATATGGATTCTTCATCATCAAGTGTGCATTCAAAAAACTGATCCGAGAACATTAAATTTTTCCTTCATCTTCAACTTCATATTCAAAGTTTTATTATTCTTCATTTTAATTTCTCTCACACATTGCATTGACTAGTGTAGCCTCCAAGGAAATCCTTTGGGTGCTCCTACAATGTGATTTCATATTTGGTTTACATGAGATGTTCATTGAGAAACCTCCCTTTTTAGCATTATCAACTAGTTTTCTAATTTCGCAACATCGATTAGTTATCTCATCTTTGGAACTTTGGGTTTTATCTTTCATTAAAGGATTCTTGATCTTACCCGACAAGATGAGGTCATATTCCACCTTGACATTAATTTATATAGTGTTTTTCAAATCTCGTGGTAAAACTCTCCGTAGAAAGAAACTTACTTCAAGTAATTGAGAATTCACAGAGAACATATTTAGGTTATCCATAGTGGGAAGAGTAAGCGGGATTTTTTTACCAACCTATTGAATTTCACCACAAATTCTCTCATGGAATCTTGAGGCTCATTCTTTATCCGAGTCACTTGAGCAAGAAGGACATGGGAATCTTGAGCATTTTGAACCTCTCTTTAAAATTCTTTTTGATGTCATCCCAATTGGATATTGAGTGTGATGGCAAGTAGTAGAACCAATCTATTATCATATCTTGTAAATTTTACAGAACAAATACACAATGACATCTTCATGTTGTGCTCCAAGGATTCCACAAGTTGTGATAAAAGTTGTGATGTGATCATCAGGACATTATTTTTCGTATCCATAGAACTTTGGAAACTTCTTTCTTGATCCTTGTGGAAGCTCATGAAGTGGTGGAGCCAAAGCCAATGGACCAATATTCTATCCCCATGGTATGGGTGTTTTTGTTTTAATTTCTTCCTCCTCTCTTTCTTCTTCGTGTGGAATGAGGACTAGTGATTCAACAACTGGCTCTTTAGTATGACCTTCAAGAGGATTATCATGGGAACTTTTATTCTTATTATGGGGTAATAAGAGGAATTCTAAAATCATCTCTTTATTTTTCCTTGAATGTGGGGTCAAAAATTCCACCTACACGATCAACTCAGGTGTATTGTCTTTCTTTCGCCATATTTTCTTTAAGTGGTTTATAAAAAGATTTTTTATCATTCAAGTACTTTTTTGTTGGATTTTTTGAGTTATTTTATTTTTTTATTTTACAGAGATATTTTTGTGTACACAAGGGTGTATCTCTCCCCAGTGGAGTCACAAAAAAATTTTGGTGAGAAAATTTTTGATATGAAAAATTAGGTGTTTTTTCCATCGTTCTGGGCTACACCCCTTTGGATTAAAGGTGCAACTCCCATTATTTAATGTAAACTAATCTATTCCTATCTAAATGTTGTGAATTGGTGAAATAGGTTGAGGATCACACAGAACACTCCACTGAACCTATGGAAAAGTTCTTATATGGGGTACAAGGGAGGAAATTACAACGATGAGGGTGAAGGAGAGAAATTAGGAAAGGAAGGTTATTGTTATGAGTAGGCCAATTGTAGAGTTCACACAAATAAGTAGATTAGTTCGACATTCAATATAGAGGAAGAAACAATGAATATATTAATGATACAAACAAAAACCCACATAAATACACAGTTCTCTGAGGCCTATTCATCAAAGATACAAAGCTCTTTTTTATCACTATGCTTACAAAGTGTATAAAAGAGAGAAATAGAGGAACACATAGGAAAATGGGAATGGAAGAAATGTAGCTTTTATTCCTTGTGTAGTGATGAAATAAAAACATCAATCAATCTACCACAATTCACAATTGCTACCAAGAACTAAAATTTTCAAGATCATTCATCCCAATTTATAGTAATGTGAATTGACCTCTCATCTTCCCCACATGACTCTTCACGTTCCTATTCCACTTGTGACCTTTCAATTTCCCCTAGAAGAGACAAATTAATTATTTCTCTTATAATTTTGATAAAATACTTTTACAATTTACAAATATGTCACTTAAGTGAATAGGAAAAATATGATGATTACACCTAATGAAGAATTAGAAAGGAGGTAGAGAAGAGGAGAATGGGAGAGAAAAGAAGGAATGCTCCAAATCATGGATGAAGATGCCTCCAACGTTGAAGAAAATATTCTTCAAAGAAATTGAAGATGACAATATATCTCTTGATGACCCTCCACAATGATGCACTAATGAAAATATTTTATGAAGACCACTTGAACACCTTTCCCCCTTTTGAAAACTCTTGAAATGATGAACCTTTGCCACACCGCTGAAAACACGTCATAAGAGGAGTGATGAGAACCTAAGAAGTAAACCACCGAGAATAGTAGAAGATGACTCCATTTAATGAGAAAATCCTCCTAATCCCTAATATATTGTCACCTCTTTATGATCAACCATTCACATGAGAGAAATTGGATGCACTTTGTTCACATAATCATGATCTTGGTTCTACCACTGCATGGAACATTGATGATGGGTGAAGCATAAGATAAAAACATTCTGATCATGGAGAAAGGAAAGAATAATGAGACCAATTCCTTCCACATTTGATCATGTACCCTATGTGAAATTAATTTAAATGGCCTTTGATACAAAATTGGCAATTTTCTCATTTTGACACTCTTTGCTCGCCACATCGGGGAATGTAGGAATTAGCTTGAAAATAGAGAGAAGAGTTGTTGTGAGTGCCGAGAACATTATAGGATGAGTGAAGGATTGAAATGTGATCACTTTTATCTCATTTCACCCATTTACTATTTTTATAATATTCACCATTATGGTCTCATTTAGCCAATTTTGTTGTCATTTTTTTCAATCTTGCCAATTTTGAGTGTCTCGATCATGAGGGAATGAAATAAGGAGTATGAATGCACATTTTTCTCGGACTTACTATTTTTATTATATGTTCCCATAGAGACTTAATAAAAATATAAATTGGTCTTCCTAGTGTTGGATTCAAATGAAACCACTTGTAGAAGTTTACATAATTCATTTGAAGCTCGCTCTATTTTCAAGAGATTTCACTTGCGATTGTTGTAGAGATTTGAGAAAAGGTTGTTTTTTTGTGGGAAAATTCACATTGCCATAAAAAATATATGAGGGCATAAAATATGGTATGAAAATACTCTTATTGAAGGATTTAACAAAAAGAATCCATCAGTTCAAATCTCATGGAAATTGAAGTTCGTGAACATGAGTTATGAGCAAAATGAGATTTCAACATCTAGGGCATGGGAGGAGTTTTTTATTTTTGAATTTTATGAACCAGCTTTAAATAGTTCTTTAATGGCTTCAAGGAGTTTAATTCATGATTTTAAGTTGTTCTTTAAAATTGTGAGTGGTGGTGAGCATAAGTGGATGCATTCGTGGAGTGGAGGATGGAGGGAGGAAGCACATGAGAGTTAAGGACAAGATGGAAGGGACAATAAAATTTTCCTTGTCCCTATGATGACAAGTGAAAATCATTGGTTCATTGGAAGATGATGGAGAAAATCTACTTTTTTAGCACATGGGAGCCGAGTTTGGGTCGTGTGATGGACCATATGGGAGAAAGGGGGAGGGGCACATTTTTATGTCCCCATTATCCCATTAGAATGGGAAAAAGGGATAGAAAAGTGTTCCTTATCCCTATGGTGACAAGTGGAAAGCCGAGGTTTGGTGGAGCAGGTCTAGAAAATTGGAAAAAATGGCTTACTAAGGCTTCCTAAGGTCATGTGATGGGTCTAAGAGCTCAATCGGGCATGGGGTGCATTATGGTGTCCCCATTTCCCCTTAGGATGAGAAAAAAGGGACAAAAATTACACCTTATGTTAGGAATACTTTTTTTAGTGCATAACATAAGTGTTGATATTTACCTATGGTAAATTAGTCAATGTGAAATGTAATCTGTTAATGAGTAAATATGAGTGGTTAGTAAGTGGTTAGTGAGTTCGATGGGTAATAAAATAATTATTAATGTTTTATTATATAGTCGGGTGAATTTGTTGTATGTGAAGACAAATATAGTTGAAGATATTGTTACTCTAATACTCCTATATAATGGATGACATGTAATGGTGCAGCATAAAGGATATTTTATAATATTGTATGTTGAATTAATACTATATTATTTCGTGTGGAGTTTGATTTTTGTAATCTATGTGTGTTAAATATGAGTTTATAGACCCATTGATAAATGTTTAGGTATAATAAGAGTGAGATATAACTTCATTTGGCATCAAAGTGTCATTAGTCTATTTTCTATAATGGATTTTTGAAATAAGCTTAGGGCAGCCTTAAGATCCTTGGCATGCTTGATTGCATCCTTACATTGGACATGCATCGAATATGGTGGCACTTTGCTTGATTTAGACTTAGCAACTTGAGCTTGACATAGTCTTGAAATAGGTCGGTCCTTGCATGAGGAGGTTACCATCACTATTCATATTCTATTATGTGTGGTTGTGATCAAACGGTGCATTAGATTTAGATCAATGTTTTTATTTTCATTATTCATAATTGTTTTATGAAAATAGTCTCAGCCTTTGTGGACTCCCGAGAACATGGTGAGCTCTCACGGCTTGCAATCCAATTTTCTTGGGTCAAGTGTGCATTTGAGGACCTTGAGTTATGATTTCCATCAAGCACCATTCAATGGTTTCAACGGAGGTTCAAAAAATCATGTGGCTTCTAATACAAGAGCAAGTAGTAAGCATTCAATGAGGCTTATTTCTTAAGAATTTTTTTGATATTTTCTATCCTCTTTGATAATGGAAACATATGTAGCACCACTTGATAAGTTCAATGGTGTCAATTTTCACACATGGAAAGTGAAAATTCAGATGCAACTTATGAATAAGAATTTGTGGAGGATTGTAAATGGGCAAGAAACATTACCATCAAATGCAGCAAAAGAATTAGAATGGAAAACAAGGGATGATAAAGCCAAATCCATTATTGGCTTAGCTCTTTCAGATACTAAATTGCATTATGTTGATCTTGAGAAACCATCAAAGGAATATTTTTGGTGCAAAAGTTGTAAATGCAAATTTTTCTTTAAAACTTCATTGTTTAGATTCAAAATGGATGATGGGGTCACCATGTCTAGTCATATTAATGATTTCAGATCTCTCACTAGAAAATTAGTAGAAGTTAGTGCTCTTGTTTATAACATCCTCATTTTAGACAATAGAACAAGTCAATTTTTTTTTTTTTTTGATAATTGCATCCTGGTTCTAAATACATAATTTAGAACTCACAAATCAAATAACCATTCTTATAATGATAACCATATGCAGCTGTAATGACTCGGAGTACCTCCGATCTATTCATTCCATGACTCGGTAATCTACCGATCTATTCATGAGTAATAAGAGTTGGCGTTTTTATTTAACACTTCACTCTTGCGGTTCTCTTCCCTATTCTGGGATTCAGAATGCTCTGTCCAAGGAACCTAACTGAATAACTGTTACCATTATTCATCGGCATCTCATCCCTTAGACCAGGTGACTCAGGACAACGCAATCAGCAGCTTGCGATACTTTGGCCAAAGATTTGAAACATACTGCTTATGTCTCGTATTCCTTAACGGCATACTCGTCAATCTGGAATACGTCCTTCACCCCATTCTATGTTATGTAGAATGTCTTATACCGACTTCTGTCAGTCCCTATTATCCCAAGTTAATCACTCGGGAACGGATTAGTAAGGTGACCACGTTATATGGATGCTCCCGAGGACTAGGGATAAGATGACATACTGGGTCAATCCTAATTAAACCAGTGTGTCAAGATACCCCGAGTCTCCTAGGCAGCCATATAATGCGACCACATACCTAATCGGTCCCAAAGTAACTTGTACGAGTTAAAAGTGTAAATCTTAACGATCAATGCAAAGGATGTCGTCATAAGTCACCTGCATTGTGGTATCTTCGAGAAGATCCTAATCTTCTTGAAGGTACAACCCTGCAGTTGTCTTATGCCGTCAACCTTTAAATCCGCCTCGAAAAGATCTACTTATTAATAAGCGTTACGCACATAGAGTTAAATTACATTAAAGACGTTCCCCTAAGGTTAGCCTTTCCCGATCCCTGGATTCTTCATCTTAGGATGACCTTCCTCAATAAAACCCATTCACGGTGGAGATATTAAGGCCAAGGTCTCATCAAGGAGTTCTTAGAATATACATAATTCTAAAACAACGAAATCGGTCAATATCTCATAGACTTCACATGAGATTGACATCTGAACCCCATTAGGTTTATATCAGTTTTCATAACTGAATTACTATCATACTATTTGTATCAAGATATAAATGATTAAGAATCCAATTAAATGTTGTCCTGTCATAATCAAGACTAGGGATCAATAATTTAGTTCATCTTGTTTAGCGTTCTGCTTGGGTTTACTTTAACCCTATCTTCCCAAAAAGACAGTGAACTAAATTTCAATTTAGCTTTCGATAGAACATACAAGAACTACTAAACACTCATAAGAATTCAATCACATATTCTTGTAAGATTTCATTGGTATTCACAAAAGTCACCAATTATACAATGATAACAATACTCTCACGACATAAGAACCGGAGAAATACTAACTATCAAGATAGAAATACAATCACATAAGTATCAAATATCCATTTCCATTCCTTTTGGTACTAATCAAATACATTTTATGCATTCAAATCATACTTGATACATTACTCAACTCGAAAAGGAACATCTTTCCTTATATGGTACATTTAGAAAATCAAGCGGTAATTCATTATAAAATCAATTTAAAAATATGATCATCCTATCGATCCGCATGCTTTTACCACTTACGGCATCCATCTCGCAAAAATTGTCAACATGGGTCAGTTCAATGAACTGAGCATGATAAGCACTAACCTTTAAAACAATTGCAATACATCAATTGTTTTCATTAAACACCCTGTTTAAATGAGATCAAATCATTAAAACGTTAGTGACCAAGAAGACAAATGCATCTAACCAACTATCCATCTGAATCCCAAGGACAGCAACATCAGACGGATTATATATTCAACATAATAAATAAATAACCTTTCATGATTCCATCAGCATGATAGAACAATTCCAAAAGTTAGATAAACAATTATATCAACCTATACTTTATAACAGAAGAGAAATAAACGAATAATACTTATTTCCTTCAGATCTAGCTCATGACTGTACCATCTTTTCAAGAGCAAGGCATTCACTTAATACACAAGCAAATAAATCAGTCGAGACCATCAACAGCACCACTGTTTTGTTAAAGCTTACAAGAAAGAAACTACAGTACAGTAGCCCTCATGCCAAACAACGGTGTCTATCAACAAGCAGACTCAGTATGTCCTCACGCAAGAAGCGACAGACAAGAAGATATTAAATGCCGTTACCTGTTAAGGTGAAATCGACTACTCCTAAACTCAATCAAGCTCAGAAATGGATATCTATGCACAGAAGACGTAACACGCCAACAATACCTTATGACAACCTTCAACTCATTCAAGTCCTTTCTACACTGTAAGGCTTTTAGACCCAAGGTCGAATTCAAAGGATCTCTTCTGTTATCGCAGTCAACAAGAGACTCGAAATCATTTTAGCAATGACAATTCCCTATGACTATGCAGAGAGATTTTTAAATGAAATCCACGCAACATGCACAGCCACATCTATCTGGAATGTAATCAGAAAGAAAACATAACATAACATAACATAGTCACTTCTGAACGCATCCAGAGTTGAAAGTATGTTATTCACGACCTACTTTATAAAAGCCATAATACATAATGTCAAGTTATTTTAAGAAATCCAACAAAGCCAAAAACATTACATGTTCATACTCAAGCTTATACAGATACAGTGACACAGATTACCAATCAAGGATTTAAAACTAAATCCGTATATTAGTATTCACAATATAGCTTTTACAGAAGCCGATATACAAGATATCTTTCCAAACTCAAGGAACCCAACAGTGTCGAAACAATAGTAACTAAGCAAGCTTAATTTGAGACAGGTACTATAGTTACCTAGAAAGGATTCCACTGAACCCGAGTAACAGTATATCAAATAAATAATAAACAATGATTCCCAACTGTGCCAACAATGATAAACATTAAAAATCAGGCTTAAACAAATCACTGATTTCGTAACAAGAATTCCAACTGAATCTCTCCAATATTCTCGAACAAGCTTACACAGAAGGAAACGTAACAGTACAACCAGGGAGTCTGTACCAAAATTTATTACAAATAACAGAGGTCGTATGACCTGTTACTTCTTCTAGACTCCAACGAAACTCAAATTACCAATATTCAAAGATATATAAAGCTTCCACAGTGGTCCATAGTGCACGAATCATTCAATGGACTCTACAGAGTCGTTTCAATATAATAAATATATATATATATATAAACGGGTTGAATCCCCTTAACCTTCACGAAAGGGAAAAACAACTCCAGTGAGGTCGTAATGAATACTGTAACACAATATGTTACCTCTTCACAATAACTATAAAATTCATAACGAAACCCAACAAAAATCCATAACCACCACTAAATAATAACCACGACATAGCTTACAAAAAGTTCAATTTTAACTGAACAATCAAACAAATGTCCATCAGTATCCCTTCCGACAAGTACCCACAACAAGCAACAACGGCAAGTATCAACAACAAGCATCGACTTCGAGTATAAATCAACAAGCATCACAGTGGCCTGTACCCATCACAAGAACAATTTATGGGCTCTCGCAGAGCAGGCCGAGCATACCTTCTTTTCATATATTTCACATATAAAAGCCGGAATGCAAAACACAAAGAAATATAGCAACAGTTCGAATATAATAAACACCCATCAAGGGTTAAATTGAAAAGCCGAACCAGCATGAAGATACAGTGTCGAAAATCACACAAGGATACCATAGAAACCATCTATTTCCATAAATCATTTGAACAGAGTTGTTCTAATGAAATCATTTGAAGAAGAGCAAGATTTTTAAAAGTTAGGGCCTAACATGCCTGGATATTTGCTCAAAATTCCGAAGCAGACCACTGAAAGAGCTCGGACTTTCTTTTCCTTTTCCAAGTTAGAGCCACCAACAAAATTTTGCTATTTCCATGACATATATATTTTCCTTGCCAGAGGAAAGAGCTAGATACGCTCATACTCGCCATGCAACACCAAGAAGACTGGTGCGAAGAACCAGTGAACAGGCAGAGGGAAAACCGGAATTCGTGATAAGCCAAACAAACCATTAACTTTCCAATTTGCATGCCTTCTCGTGAAATCCGAGCTCGACTACCGAGCTCATTAATTGCATTTACTCCCAATTTCCCGCTCAAACTCCACTGCCACCGACCGCCATAGTTGGCGATAGACAAATGAAATTCCAAGACCATTTCCAATTTTGGTGACCTGCCACGTCGGCTCAAGATAGCCGTTATAAAACCTCCACCAAATTACCTGTCTTTCATACTTATCCACGCATTTAATAACATAGAAACTGCCGCCCATGGTTCGCACCCCTTCCATAGGTCCCCTTATTATTTGCTCAATAGTTAGGTTAGTAACTTAGGTTAGGATTTAGGATAACACCTAGTCTAACCACTTAGCACATAGATACTAACTTAGAACATTAGCTCTTAGCCTAGGTCTAGGTTAGATTAACACTAATCTAACCCCTAGGTTAAGTTTAGTTTTAGGTTACTAACATTAATAATTCCAGTTAGGTCTAACATTTCATATACTCAGAAAAAGACCTACAACATGCATTCTCGAACAGGGTTCACTCCTGTACTGCCATTAGGCTATAGAATTATATGCAACTGAATTATTACCTGGTCCACGACCAAGACCTTCCAGATATACTTCGATATCGGGAACCATTCCATTTCACATGATCAACCTGAGTTAGACTCGGGATTGGCTTATTCAATGAATTCAGAACCTGCAACCCTGTGAAAGGTTTATAATTTTAATTCATCATGAAAAACTTAAAGCACCACTTGGATCAATACCACCGATCCAAGGCTAGGTCTTATAGATGAATAACTTCATAATTCGCTTACGAGATCAGATTAAACTTAGATGTAAAATGAAATAAATAAAAGATTCTAATCTTATTCTCGACTACCAAAGATCCGCAATCTGCAAAGAAGATACAAGACATATCAAGCATGACTTCTCAATCAAAGGAACACATCCTTTTACTAAAGAAATCACATATCAACACTTGCATGCTTAGGAGGAAGTAACAACAATTTAGGGTGTTACATTGTTGATGATGAGGATACAAAACCATATCACTGAATAATTTTCCTCCCAAATACAAGAATGTAGTTTTTACTCTTGGTCAAATGTCTTCTAAAACTCTAGAAGACATGATTTCAGCTCTCCTATGTGAAGAGAAGATAACCAAGGAAGATGATGAAGAATAAAAGTCCTTTACACTAAAAGAAAGCATAAGAATTTTCCAAAAATGAAGGAGAAGTTGAATGCTACTACTGCAAGAAGAAGGGGCATACTTCTATGTTGTGCAAAGCTCATGCTCGAGATGTGCTAAGTGGAAAAATTGGCAATGAAGCCAATATAGCAGCAAATGAAGAATCATCAAGAGAAGAGGAACCTAAACCAGAGGAATGTGGATACGTGTCTAAATACTTCTTGTACTAAGAATTCATTGACTAGATGATGGAGGATACACAGAGGATGGAGGAAAATTGGCATCCTCTCATTAGTCACCCCTAATGAGACTCGCATATAGTGATTTGGTGATGTGTGTGAGTGTGTGTTTATTTCATTTGATTTTAGTGTGGTGTTTTCATAATAATGTGTTATGGAGACTTCACATTGTGGGGGGGAAATAACACAATGTTTTAGTTTTATGAGTTGGATGATATGTTTTACACTATCATGGATTCTAAAATGTTATCTCTCGGAAGAGAAACTATGATGAGGGCTGAAGAATGCACTGGAACATCATGATATGGTTGTAGGTAAACCATTTGAAAACCTTCACCCCTTTTTGGTTTGTGGTCAACCACTAGAAAACCACCTCACTCTCAATTTTTGGTTAACTAATGGAAAACCAACTTTTGGTTTGTGATAATCCAAAGGAAATCACATGATCGTGAAATCAAGTGCAGTGTAACATGGACGTTTTCCCCATGTTAGCACTAAGGGGTTAATGTTAGGAATAATTTGGTTTACTTCATAACATAAGTGTTGATATTTACCTATGGTAAATTAGTCAATGTGAAATGTAATTATTAGTGAGTGAATATGAATGGTTAGTAAGTGGTTAGTGAATTAAGGTAATAAAAAAATTATTATTTTTTAAGTTTTATTAGTCAAACCAAAGGAGGGAAACTGATCTAGATTATTTTTGAATGATGAGAAGTATATAAAAGGTAATTTTTTTAGTTCATTTGTGAACTAGTTGTGCATGGGGGAAATATGACTAAAGAGAAAGAGTGTAATAGGTATGCATGCATGATTTGAGAGATCATAAAGTGTGTTATAGGTTGATGAATTATTGATAACATATGTGCAAGGATTTAAAGAAAATATAAGTTGTGAAATAATAAGATAAAATGATTTGAAGGAATGATGGTTTGAACAAAGTGTGTGAGCTGAATTTGTGATCTCCATTAGTTGTGGCAGAAAATAAATCGAGATCTTCATATACAGGTGGTTGAGTTGGTGTTTGATCACTCAGGGGGTTGTATCCTCCTAGTGGAGTGGGTGCTCCTTTTGGGGTTTGTGCGTCACTAAATTTGAAACATGACACCATAATTTTTTTGTTTCAAAGTGGTTTTTCTTTCCGCAAGGGTTTCCCACTTAAATATTGTGTCTATGTGTTCTCTCTTATGTGTTATGGTTATTTGAATGTATTGTGCACACCTAATAAGCTATTGTTGAATGTATATGAATGGATGAATGTTAATGAATGTTGAAATTAATGGTAAATGAAATAAGAAATTTGTAGGACTAATTCAACCCCTATGAGTCCATTGTGCTTCCAACAAAACCATGATAAAGAGGTACATCAATGACCAAATAAATTGGTGTCATTACAATTTATCATTATTTTCTTTCCTTTATCTAATTTTTAGCATTCATATCTACATAATTACAATGAAATAAAGATGACACATAATAATGTCTCTTTTTTGGTGAAATGCCATTTCATTCATTTCCTTAAAATTGTTAAATTTATCTCTTCACATGGGCCTCATAATTATCTTCATCACCGCCAAGAAGATTGCTTCAAATTTACAATCTAAAGAAGTTTGGTCTAATATTTGATTTGTAGTTATCTCTCTCATACATAGATAGCCTCCCTCTTGGATGTGAAATCACATATGATCTTTATATTGCATAAAATAATTTATTTTCTTATTCATTACATAATATTTTGGTTTTGTTTGAAGAATGGTTAGAGAATTTCCTAGGGAGACTTCAAAAAGGATGTGTACATGATGAGTGAAGTATTATTGGCTTGGATAATAGATTCAACTTCCCAATTTGAGACTATGTGGGTGTTGCTCCATATAATATAATCCATGAGAGCTTCCCTACAAAAATACCTCTCCACCGATCTTGTATCTCGAACTAATAAGCAATGATGATGACACAATAGATATTTTCACCCATTATATGCATGTCAATATCAACTAGTCACTCATAAAGATGTTCATAAATAATAGTTATCCACCACATAGTTTCCATATATTTGTATCACATCAATATAATTATGCCATCATAAGGGAGCACAACATCATAATGGTTTTCAATAAATTGGACTTGGTTTAAATAGAGTATGTATGGTATTTAAAAGAATATAATAGAAAGCTCATACCTCCTCCTTTACACAACCCCTGTTGGAGCTCAAAATTGCACCCTAGATATGATCATTGAGGATCATGAATTCTGAGGCAACATGGGACTGTCTCTTAGTTGTGGAACTCGCTAACTAAGACAGAGACATCCAAATAATTTTGGATTCCTCTTCCTATTTCTAATGTTACACTACTCCTACTACCGCTGGAAATTAAGTTATCTAATCCTAAAATAAATCTCCAAGCAAAAAGGATATAAGGAATTGCATAAATTAAATATTACACTACATGAGGTGATTCACCAAAAGAGGGTGAAGAGACATTATGAACTCGGAAAATGAAGAAAAACAACAAGTAGAGAGAATATATGGATACCACAATCCCAAAAAAATTTCTAGCCTTCAATTTCTTGCAACAAAACAGATTTGAATCTTACGTAATGAACAAAAGATACAAAAAAATGAGAGGAAAGAAAATTGCAAGAAAATATAAGCTAGAGATGATTTAGAGTCACAAAACCAATATTTTATTACTTTGGATGAATGCATAGTACATTATAATGGATATATTAGGAAAGATTCACCATGAATACATTTAAATATGTGGTTTTATAACAATAAAAAAATGCAACTCCTTGGGAGATAATACACAAGTATTACATCGCTGCTCAATAATGTCCTACCATTATAAATGATCTTTTCATTACAACATATAGGAGAAAGTGAGAGGGAGAGGAGAGAAACCTAAGAATCCACTTGATCTATCAACATTCATATGAAAAGATCCATGAGCACCCTCACACTTCTATGCCCAATGTTCTACACCTTGTGGAAGAAGAAAAGACCAAAATAATTCATTTATGGAGGTCGAGGAAATAAGGAAATGCATTTTTAGAAGCAAGACCGTATTTTCCATTTTACCTCATCTATCTCCATCAAAACAATATGTTAGGACTCCATGTGGTATGGATCAAAATATCTTTCCAAAGTGATATAAAAATCTTGAAAAATGGGCAACTGGTCAAAAGATGTGAGCTCGTGGATCTCGGGAGTGTTGTTTTTCCCATTTAGAGAAAACTTGGGTTTTAGGGACAAAAGATATGTTACGATCACTAAAATATAGCTTCCCTCCACTTTTTAAATTTAATTTTTCATTTTTTAACCTTAAGAATCAGATATATATGATGATTTGATCCCTCATGGAACATGTGCTTCAACTCCTTGTTCTACCGCAACTCTATTTACCAAAGACAACACTCCCTTCTCCTTTTTATTTATCGTAGAGAGATTAATTAACCGTGAGCAATTGTGATCATCGGGAGCTGTGTCATTTGAGTCATGAATATCCATAACTCCCATAACATCTCTCTCTAACTCGGTGCCAACTCGGTATCAACTTGGTGAGTTGATCGAGCTCACCCTTTGCCTTCAATTTCTCCGATTTGCAAGTTGACCTTGGGTGTGGAGAAGAAAGGCTATGGAGAAACCGGGTCTTAAGTTCCTTACGGGCTTGAAAGTTCCGCAACTCCCACATTGAAATCTATATAATTTATGAGATTCATTAGGTATGGGTAATTATGTCATTCAGGTTATGAATCTCTACAACTCTAATAACATCTCTCCAACTCAACGCTAACTCGGTATCAACTCGGAAAGTTAGCTAAGGTCACCCATTGCCTCCATTTTCTATGACCTACAGTGTTGACCTTGGGTGCAGAGAATAAAGGTCATGGAGGAACTAGGTCTTAAGTTCCTTATGGGCCTAAAATTCCTACAAATCCCGCATTAAACTCTATATTTACCTTGGTGAGCTCGTTGAGCCATCTCTTGTCTCTTTGACTTTGACTACAACCCCATTGGTGAATGTGGGCACCGACACCCCTCATGTCCTTGTTTTCTTTGAGCCCGATAATTCCGCAACATACACTCTACCTCCCTACCTTTTTATCATGGATCCCTTGCCCATGTGGGGAACTCCCACTCTCAGAACATGTACCGTGCTAAGCCCAAGTACATGTAAACCGTCCTCCTTCCACAATAAATTGGAGTCGCTCCCCATACCTTGTATCTACCATTTTGGGCCTTTAGAGAACCCAAGACTCAAAGGAACTTGTGCAAGTGTTCCTCAAGCCAAAAATGTAGCATAACACTTTGTAAAATACCATTTTTCTCCTATTCTCAATTTTAACCAAAATTTCACTAACTCAAATTTTTTTAGGACATGGGAGTTAGAGAAAATATAGCAAAGTACTCCACATCTAATATTTTCCGATTTTGACCATTTTCACTGAAATTTGGCTAAGTATAGGATTTTCAAAGCCTAGAAGAAGGGGAATACCTAAAAATTGCTTCCAAAGTTTCAAGAACATGAAGATTATCAATTTCTTACTAGATTCATCATCGAAAAATCCACCGACCGCTCAAGTCCAAATTCTTCCCTGTTGCTCATTTTTTTGCAATGTGTAAAAATAGACAACATTTTTAGCAACTTATAGGGGCCATCTACCTACTAGATGAGCTGATCGAGCCTAAAGCATTTATTTGGGCATGGTGTTAATCTAGTAAACTTGAAACTAATCCCAAACTTGAAGAAAAACCCTTGAATATGCATGAAGTGCTATTTGGGCATGGAACTAACTTTCAAGCCCACATTTTCCATTTTTCATTGTAAGAATTTTCAAAATTAAGATTTATGAGAGTGGAAAATTTTTTTGAATTTGATATTTTACTCTTGTATCCATTGCAAGCAATGAAGAAACTAAAACAAAGAGCACTCCCACCTCAAATACATACCACTTGGATTAAAACTTGCAATCGATCTTATTGGACCTAAGTAGATAACCTCTAAAAATTGCCCCAAGATCTGGTTTTAGTTGCTCTGCATTTGATTTTCATGAAATTTGTAGCTGATCCCCGACACTTCAAAACTCCTTCCCGTAAAATATTCTCTCAAGCCATGGTGAAAACTATCCAACAAGACCATCCACAAGTAAAAAAACTATGCAAAGCACTTAGGGAAAAGAAACCTACTCTACCAACAATATAATGTGTTAAAAGCACTTAGAGGAATTGAAATCCTAAACTACTATGTACAAGATGTAATGAAATATCTAATGAGAGGGTTTGAGATGAATCATGTTGACTAGGATTTGAAACACATTCCCATCAAGATCAGATAACTCAAATGAGTTAGCTTCCTTACAAGAAGTGATGATGTATGGTCCACTCCAGATTACATCAAACTTGGAGTGTCTCCCTGGTTTAGCTCGGTCTACATCCCATTTCAAGACTAGATCTCTAACCTTGAACATTTGAAACCTAGACCTTTTTTCAAACCATTGTTTGGTGGATGTTTGATGTTGTTCTAACATGAGAATATCAGCATTACTTAGTTCTTCAAGCTCTACTAATTGTGTCATTCTTACTTCTCTTTGATCCATATCTTCAAATTCCAATTGTTGAGCTAACTCTAGTGAAGGAAACTCAAGTGACAATGGAAGTATGGCTTATTTACCATTTACAAGCTTAAATGGAGAAGTACGAATTTCTTTCTTCATTGTTACCTTATCACGCCCAAAGAGCATTTCTCACCTTTGTGTGCCACTACCTTTGATTGATGTCCATTGTCCTCTTCATGATCCTAATCAGATTCTTGTTAGTAGACTCTTGTGATGCCCCAAAATATTTACTCACAAAGTAACTATTTAAGAGGTAGAAAATTATGGAATAATTTTTTTTGTTAGGTTTAGAAAGGATTAATGGGAAACAAGTTTCAATTTTATGTTATTTACTTGGTTACTATGCATCGTTGTGCGACGCCACTATGTTTTACCCATTTGTGAGTTAATCATATTTTAACCCATTAATCTATTTAATTATATTCTTGCACACAAGTAAATTATTATCATTTGATTAGAGGATATAAGCAATATATTAGCTTAAAGATTTTCCTAGCTATTATCCACTTCGTCCACATTCGATCGTAGGGTACAACTTTCTTACCCTTAGTTGGTCATTATTTCCTTAACTAATGAGTTTTCAAGGAGTGTGTTAGTCAAATAATTATGGGATTTGGATATTTATTTTACCTCGCTTTAGAAACATAGGTAAAAATAATAATTATTATAATCCTATTAAATAACGGATCATGTTTACACCATAAGAGGTCCATTATAATATTTTACAAGGTACATATAATTATCCGATTTTGTAATATTGTAATATTATATAATATGATATTATAAAGTTATAGATGTTATATTATTAAATTTTACAAACATTATAATCCTCTTGACAATATTAAAATGAATGAACCTCATATCTAATGTTATACACCTTATAAACATAATTTAAACACTATAATATTATATCATTATTATATTATATATAATAATACTATTATACGTAATATAATATTATAGATATTATAACTATGATATTATTAACATTACAAGTATTTAATAATAATATTCTTATTTATATAGATCAAAATGTATATAATACAATATTATAATCCTCATATTCTATATTATATAACATCTCTTACTTTATATATGTTTATATATACTAACAATATATAATACATATATCTTACTATACTCTATATAATATAAGGTATAATAAAATATATAAAGTGGTCTCAACCTAAAAGATATACTGTAAGAGATTCTATAAGCATTATTATTTAATAACATTCCTTTATATAATTTACAATTATAACCTAATTCCTTAACTACCTCACCACAAAGCAAAAGAGCTTAGGGCTCATGTATTTTGTTGTTTGACTATTTATTTTTGGGGTTTGTTTGTAGGTAAGGGGAAAGGAAGGGATAATGGAGGGGAAATGGAGGATGGGGAAGCTGATGTTGAGAGAGAAAGAGAGAGAAAAACCATGATAGGCTGGTTCTCGGTGGTAAGTATGTGGTCGCGGTCTATTTGGCCGTGCCCCCACAACATATGCCTTTTTTTTTTAAAAATTATTATGCCGAAGGCGTTCCCCTATGTGAAAGGCCTTTACGGATGTTTCGTGATTGTGTTGAATTTGACGGGTGTTTTGACGTTTTTTGCATGGGATTAAATTTAAAGGCCTTTTTGACATTTTCCTTTTTGAAAGTTGTTTTTAGTTTTTCCCTAGTTACATGCTAAATGTAGGGTATTTTCAAAAGGCTTTCTTGGTGCATCCCAATCGATTCTCACCAAGTCTCAAGTCAATAACTTTATTTTTTTGGTTTGATGTAGTGTGTTCCTCAAACGAAGCATGCGACGATCTAGAGGGGAATTCCTTTCTATGCATCTTCATGGACGGGTAGGTCACAACTTGAAAGGCCTTGAAATCTTGCAGCCGTGGAATTTTTAAAAAAATTCCATAGCTATGGAATGTGACTATCCGATCTCGTGTCCACTTGTTAATTTTTGTTTGTAATTTGGAGTCGAATATTCAAAATATATCGAGGTTTTTGTGTCCAAATTGCTAATCCTAGTTGTAGTTTTAACTTTTATAAGGTCAAAACTCAAGAATTTGGGGTAATTTAGAATCCAAAAACAACGTTTCCAACTTTAACATCGAGAGAAATCATTAGCCCAAATGTTATGGCCATCAACAACTCCTGTATACAATACCTTATCAGCTAGAAAGCCAACCTCCTTGATAAGTCTCAAGGTCATGCTCCATGAACAAGATCAAATCCAATTGCTGAAATACCCTTCAATCCAATAATGGTCCTGAAAGGGACAAATTTTCACAACATTAGATATTGTAAATAGTACCAATGTAACTATGCATATTATATACAAAAATTGATAGCATGAAAACAAAAATGTTTCATGCAAATCTCAAATATTAAGCCAACAGGGAACTTTTGTATATTAGCCTAATATTTAGGTATAATTTACTAAGGTTCAGAATAGGCAAATGAAAGAGTCCTACTTGTAAGTCCCAGCAGGGATATCCGCAAAGTAAGTCTCTACTAAGAGTTTGATGTCAGTTGCTTCCTCCAAATAAGAATATGCCTTAGAGAATGCCTCCAACTAATGTGACTCGAGGTCCATTACAAGAGATGGTTCATCCATCTGGACCAAAGTTGCACCGCCACCTTCAACTCAGGCACAACTTCCTTGAATACATAGAATTTCCCAGAACAAACAAAATAGTGATTTAATATAAAAAAAAAAAAGTCAAGGATAGAAATCAAAAGATATTTTCTTCAACCTGAAATCCTATAGAATGTTAGAACTAGCTTGTAAGTTTTAATGTTCCTTGGCTAATTTTACAGATTGCCAAATATGGTATGAGTAGTGATGCAAGTATTACTTACTTCTAAATTGAAGAATTGAATCGAGCAAGGAAAGGGGATTGAAGGTCTTTGACACATCCTTTTCAGGATTTGACAAAGAACAAGTATGACACTGGTCCAACAAGCATGGGCACTGTATCAATGCCAAGCTACATGCAACAGAGCATAACCAAGTGAGTCGAAAAATTTATAATCAAACTCAAGAACTCTTAATTTAGACTCAAATTCAATACCTTATGCATGGTTGAAGATCCCTCATATAAAAATCAAAGTGAAGTAAATTTTAAATATCCAAGGCTCTATAAACTATATTTTTGACAACCAAGCCTCTACAAACTAAATTTAAGACTACACGCTCTATACCTAAATTGTAGACAACTAAGGTTCTAAAGCATCCTAAGTGGATAAGGCCTTTCATAGGTGATGTGTAATAGAGCAATGATCTTTCTTTAAAATCTCAAAAATAGCATGGCATGCATAAAATCAATCCCACTAGATTGTCCTAAGAAATATGAAGTAATTATTGAAATAAGAAATCAAATATAGAGCCATCTCCAAAAACTATTTTACAAAGAGCTAATAGTTTGTTTCAATCCAAAGAAAACTTCCTAATTTCAACATTTTAACAAAACCAAGAAGAGCTAATGAATGTGGGTATTTTCTACAGGTCCTAGATGTTGTAGATCAAGTTAAATATTCTCGAGGATGAAGATAGACCCACATAAACATATAAGCCAATTAGTTGAATCCATGGTTAGAAAAAAATCAATACTCATTGAGTATTTTTTTGAGACTTAATTAGTACCCAATGAAGAAAATATTGTTTGGCTCAAAGTTTGATTCATCTGATCTTGATGCTTTTGGGGTTTTGCAGGGCCGAAAGGAAAACAAAATTGATGTGGATGGTGGGAACAATAGTGTGGTAGGTATCCAGACATTTTTTTATCTATATTTTTGGGGTGAAATGCATTTATGAAATAGTTGATCACTATTTTACATTTTATATGTGATCGATATAATGTTGAAGCAGCTTTCCAGTGCATAGCCAAGAATGCATTAAAGAATTAGCGTGAAGAGGAGATGTTAGTAAAACCTATTGCCTTGTGTCATTTCTAATTTTATGCTAGGATGATGTAATTTCAGTGATATTTATTGTGTTGGAAATATGTATATCTATTTATACCTTTTTAGTACTGCTGATTTTTGTTTGCTGACATTAGTTTATTTGTGCTCGTGGGTTTTCCCCTTGCATTATTATTTTTTTATGTTCTAATCCAGCGATTTTAATGTATCCCTATTTTTTCCCGTGGTTGATCTTATCCTTTTTGTTTTGTAGATATCTCCCAGATACAATTGATGTCTTTGCTAGGAGGTTGCAAAGATTGTCAAGATGTGAGTGTTAGTTTCTTAGGTGTCACACAAGACTCTGGGTGTTGCATATAACCTTTTACAATGAATCTGGCCTTTGGGAGGGTGATCCAATATTGTTTTGTGTATTCAGTGTAGTGGTAAAATTGTATTCTAGATAAATTTTAATTAAAATGTACCTTTGTTTTGCATTCTCCCACCTCTAAGTTCCAGAGATTGGTTGTTCCTTTATTTTGTTTGATTCAAATGATGACCAGTTTGGCGTGAGAACATATATTGCATTGTATGTTGGTATTCTATCATGATTATTTGAAACCATGGCTACAATTATTCTTTAATCCTGTATCATTCAATAATAAGTGAATTGATTCTCAACTTCCAATCTCCAAATATAAAATGTGGTGTGCATTTATCATTATTGCATTGTTTCTTGGGTATTTCTATGTTAATGTAAAGAACTGATCCAATTTTATTGGAAAGTTCTTACAACATTTTGTTATCCTTTCATACATACACTTTCTTCTTTCATGAAGGTTTTCTATTTGGTTGATGGCATGCATGCTTTCCCACAGTATATTTGTATGGATTGTATGATCCAGTTGTGTGCGTAGTTTAATTTATGGATAAAGCCTGTAATACTTTTGCATGATGTCATTTAGTTCAATTAGTGTTGTAAAAGCATGATGAATGTTTTTATCAAAAACTATTTTTTAATTCTGTCCATTTCATTTGTTGTGTGAATTATTTTTTTCAGGTGGGGTAGTTTATGCTTTTTTCTGCCTATTTTTTAAAACTAGTAACATTGTTCATTTGGGTGAAAACTTAATAGGTCATTTTCCCGATGGAATTTGATCATTTTATCTGTTTCATCATTCTCTTTATGAAGGGGAATCCCTTTTCTCAATGCCAAAAATTCATTATCTTAAGCACACCTTTTAAACATTGTAAATATTATGTCCTTTACCTCCTATAAGGATCCTAAAAAGGGTAATCACATCTTCATCTAATCAAATGATATAAGAGGACTTATCCATCTCTTAGAATGCTATGGTGTTCTTTCAATAAGAAAAGGTTGCTAATTATGGTTTGTTGTTCATAATTTGTAGAGGAGAGTTTGGTAGCCATCTCGTAGAATCTTGAGTGAATTGGGTTAGGTTAATTTTCATCTTAGTGAATTCGGTCAAGTGAATTTGCATCTTAGTTGTATGAATTTCTAAAAAATTTGAAATGTATGAAAGGAATGATAACCAGATCATACCAAGCCAAGAACACAGATGCTAATCAAACACCATGATCAAAAAGATGAAAGCAATTCACCATAATAGTTGTAGACACCAAATTTGTGTCTTACGACCCCCTGTGCCCCGCATCTCATTTCGCAACCTAACCTCATCACCTAAACCTTACACAATTATTTATTAATTATCTTATAATTAATAAATCCACATCACCATACCTGCCACCTCATTTTGCCACCTCATCATGACCTAGTATTAACCCTAAACTAACCTAATTAAGACCTATAACTTGGTCCACATCCACACCTATGATTAATTACTCCTCACCCGCACCCAAACTCGACCTCATAATGACTTGACAAAGCCCACAACTAAACCCTCGAGAGACAAGTGAAGAAACGAGAAGAGTTTGCAGAAAAGGACATCAAGCCAAAGACTACAACGGAATAACAAAGCCCCCGGTGACACTCATCCGAGCATCGAAGAGGAGATATCACATCTTGGATTGTCGATCATCCCACTTGATCTGTCCTTCGTCTATCACGTCCCGGAACCTCGCATCTCCATCAGAACGAGTAAGTAGTGTCTCATATGTTTCTAAGCACCATTTCTTGAGCCTGTGGATTGATAGTAATTATAGGCTCATTCCTAGATCTACCACCTACCAGACCCCGCACCGAATCTTCATCCATACATCTTTATATTGCCCGTAAGACCATTTTATCACACTCGAGCCTTCCCTATCCTCCCATTATTCCCTTAGCCATCCACCAATCTTAATAACCCTACGATCACCTCAGCAACCAACCTCCATCCGTAGCACTTAGATTGTCATCTGGTGTCGTTTATCCCCACTCGGCGCAGTTCTCTAACCACGGTCGTCGGTTATCCAATGACCGCGTCCGTCACTGTGACTCATACCCCAAAACCCTTTTCTCGCCTATTTGTCACCTAACAACCCCAGATCCAGTCTGGTTTATCCCTATAACTCAACCTGAATGTATCAATGACCAGTAATCAAAAAACAACGTGACGCTTTATTATTGATAGTTTAGCTTCTATTGCTTTGTAACGAGATACCTAAATCGTGATTTTGCAATAGCTTTCTTTGTTATCATTTGTGTTAATTCGTATTAAAAGGGGAACTGACCACCTTCGAAAGGAAGTTTTATATTTCCTGGGCCTAAGGCAGCTCCCTCATTTATTGTCTAATTAAAATCTGGTGGTCTTGTATTCTTACTTGCAGGTAGTCCTTCCAAGACAAAAAGGAGTTCTTCGCAGTCGATCTGATCTTTCTCTACAGTGTACGCAAGACACCATCTCAACATTCAACAGGTATTCCTCCTAGCCCTAACCCTTATCTGTTTCTCAAAGGAATGAAAGGATAGAAGCAAGTCTATTCTCACCGCCGAAATATTCCGCTTGTGAAACATTTTTGCACGCATTTAGTGGGACCCATTTCGGTTTCTTTTTTTCTTGCTTGCTTTCATTTAGGAGCATACTTGTTGTTGTTGTTTTGTTATATTTAGTAAAAGAATTTGTCTTGCTTTCCTAGTTTTGCATTAGTGAAAGTCATCTTATTTGTTTCATCGAATATCATTTTCAATTTGGGTTTAAAACATGTGCATTACATTCTTGCTTGTTGTTTTCAATTCTAGTGAACGTAGACTAAGTAATGTGTCATACACGTAGGGTGATTTCCACGGTGATTGACAGAAATTAATCTTACTTTCACCGCACAACACATACCGAATCACTTCATAATTAACACAACAGCTCAAAACATCCCCCTTTTCCATGTATTCCTCCGCCCAATTGAGGTAACCTTATAAGCCAAAACAAAATTGACATTTACCCTAAGTCTTTTGTTTAGGATTGACATCATCCTCGCTGCCTAAAGGCATAAGCCCAAATTGATTAAAATTAACCCTAGGGTTAGTCTCGTTAATTTGTTTGTGCGTTCTTGCTTGTTTTCGCTTCTGTTTCTCTCGTCATACATCAATTTTCGTGATCACTACAGAGCAGTTTGGTAGGCATACTAATCACTGTTAACACCAAATCAACAACTTCTTACTGCTTCTTACACCAGTTCTATTATACCGACATCGGTTAGCTTACCGACGGCTATAGTCTGACCGACATCGGTTATCCTACCGATATCGGCATACATCTTTTACAGTTCCTGACAAACCAGCAACCTACCAATTTCAAACATCTTGTTGTCTGTTTCTGTTCCTGATAGATTGAAACCCTACTATGTACTCCTGTCCATGGTTGTTATCACTCGAAAGCAAGCCACCGCCATGGTTTCACATGCTTGCTCTGTGCCTTTGCCTGAATCACCCCCTTCACATTCTGTGGGGAATCCTACGGACACCAGCGAGGTTCCTAAAATTCCTGTAGGAGATAAAGAATTTGCCAAATTTCTGGATGCTAATCCTAGCACTGTACAATACTATTTGTCTCATGCCTCGACCATACACCCGATGGGCCAACTCCTTGTTGGCATGCCTCAAGATAGCTGCTCATTTAGCTCCTTCTCCGCCCCGATAACTCCACTTTGCCTTCCGCATCCTTAGTCCCGTCTCCTACCTCGGCAGCCTTCAGGGGTTCATACGGCACATTGGCTTTCTTTGGTTAATCTTGGGGCTAACATGTCATTACCGCCGATCGCTCCTACCTCGTCTCTCTCTTGCAGAATGTTCTGCTTCATGACTTGCTCTCTCGCCACCTATCCACACGAGCTTTCCTTCTCAAGCTCCGCCCACCTTTTCATTTCCACACACATATCCAGGTAACCTCAATAAATTTATATAGGACATCCCTATTTCGGTTGCCTCAACACATTCATCCTCCATACCTTATCAACATTTAACCCCACCATTGTAGCAAAGGTGGCCCTTGGCCCAATTTGCCTCCGTTTACCACAACCACATCATCATCTCATCCAACTACTAATTTACTTAAACAAATGATGGACAAAATGCAAAACGGAGGCTTCTGCTTCAGAAGTCGTAGCGCGCTGACATACAAGCAAGTTTGTCGAGCCTATCCACCCTTCAGCCTCCCCTTCATTCATATCCTCCTCAATGGGAATTACCAAAATTTACCCGTTTTAATAGTAAGGAGGACCCTCAACAACACTTTGCGATCATTTAGACATGCCTCGCTATCCGATTTCTCACGACGACGCTTTACTACTCCGCACCTTTCCCATGTCCTTATCGGGATCCACCTTGAGTGGTAAGTTGCTTTAACCCAAAGACTCAATCTTCTCTTTTAACTAGCTAGCCCAATCTTTCTTGGATCATTTCTCCATTAACATTGCAAGAAAGTATCTATCACCAAGCTCTATGCCATCCGACAATTTGAAGATGAATCTATCGCAGATTTCGCTGGACGATGGCGAGGCCTTATCAACCAACTTACGTATGCCTTGCCTCAGACCGAACTTATCAAACTATTTATGCGGGCCTACGCTAAGCACATCTCTCCTACCCTCCAAATTCAAACTTTCCGTACATTTGACGAGGCCTTTACTATGGCTCGAAAACTAGAGATTCGAGCCTTAGAGGAAGAGAAATTGCGGTTGCGCAACAAAAACCCCACTTTCCAAACCCAAGATTCCACCAACAAACCTAACACCACCAATCCTCACCCATCGACTGCTTCGAAATCAAAAGGGGTCGTGCACGCGGTGATGGTCAAATCCCAACCACCGTCTAATACCCCGCCAAAAACCACCTATAAGTATAAAGCAGAGCCCATCAACTACACTCCCTTGGGAGAAACATATGGTGTGATATTGGAAAATTACTTAAAGCAGAGCCATTACCTTACCTCTGTTAAACTTCACTCCGGTTTGATTCCACTCACACCATACCTTCTTGCTACAAAGAAAATGACTTCAGAACTTCCACCACGTGAAGGGACATAGTCATGAAAACTGCAAGATGTTGAAAACATAGTGCAGAAATGGTTGATGCGGGGATATAGCCTCAATAATCCTAACGCCCTGCTAAACGAAATTTAAAAATATTCAACAAACCATTCCCAAATCATTCTTCTAACAAGAACATAAATCAAGATATCTTAGCCAAGGAGAGTGTTCATGAGATCCATGCAGTCTTTGATTCCCAGCCAAAGACCTCTATCGAACAAATTCTGAATCAAGCCTCTTCCCTAACGCAGAAACCAAACCTTTCCGTTCCTTTACCCATCAAGGAATTAACTGCCCAGAGTTCCCTTCTCACAAATGAGCCTTCTTATACCACATCCTTGCAAGACTGTGAGCGGATGTTATCTAATTTATCTATTTCCCAAACGTCTCCTTCTACCATTCTTGTTGTACAAGAGGAAGGCTCGCCACTTCTTTTGTCATCCTTAGACGAGAAACCTCTTGAACCGACATCACCACATTCTTTAAACATGATGGATCCTCTCAAACACGCCCTCCTACCTATTAGTCCTTCATCACCTAAATCTTTTCAGCAACCGGTTGACCTCTTAACGCCCATTGATACAGTGCCTCATCTACCCCCTGTATCACACCCATAGTGGACCGGAATCACAACCC
Organism: Taxus wallichiana var. yunnanensis; assembly: GCA_018340775.1. Lineage (NCBI taxonomy): Eukaryota > Viridiplantae > Streptophyta > Pinopsida > Cupressales > Taxaceae > Taxus > Taxus wallichiana. The sequence goes on along the minus strand of CM031236.1, from coordinate 693,998,440 downwards.
ACCTTTCTTCCATACAAAAGTTCCTATTCACACGTGAGGACCTGTCATTCCCGTAAGATAGATGTGTCCTATGGGAACGCTTGAGTATGCCATATTCTACTTAAATGTAGATGACCGATCCAGATGCTTCTACCATATACCCAAAGTGTTTACAGAAGCTTAAAATGCCTATGTCCTCATCTTCACCCCCCTCATCTCTACCAAATACCTCATCCACTTCTATTAACCTAACCAAATCTTCCCCTATGCTTGGGACCTCACCAATACCTAGTCTAACACACCCACCTAAGTGGCTTGATTTATCTAAAAATAAAGCCGTCCATCCCATTAGGAGACAGACCCAATCTCCTCAATCTATGCCGCTATCACAACTCAAACCCTCGTCGTCACACCTACCTTCCATATTGGGACCCCATCCCTCTACCTTACATCAATATATCATACCTCCTACGTTTTCTTTAAAGTGACCTACGCCTTCTGCACCCATACAGAGATCTAAGGGTATATCAACACCTGCTACCCCTCGTATCTGTCCACCCATCAACCCTAAAAAAATTCATCATCAAAGGACTTGTTTGCCATCACTCCTCTTTTGCCACCATTGTTTTCGGATACCACGTTATCTGAGCCTCATCATCTAACCGCCTAAACGTAGCTTCGCACCAAAGAAACCACGTTTAGTTAAAACCATGTATCAATACCCCTTGGCTAAACCACCACCCGCACAAACCAACCATACCCAAACATTACCAAAACCCACCCAACCAATACCTTCATCTTCCTCCGATTTTGACCCACTCAAAGGATCTTACGCCAAAATCCTTGTTATGTTGGTAGAGAATGTGACCATTTCTCTACCCCCACTTAGACCTTATGACCCATCTAAACCTCGACCTATAGGTTATGATGAGTCTAAAATCTATGCTTACAACCGCACACCAGACATGATGTAGAGGGATGCAAAGCTTTAAAAGCCATCCTTCATCGACACCTCTCTCGGATATAAGGGTTAAGAAAGATAACTTACGAAGGGAGAGACCTTTAGCTTCAATTCCCTCTCCTATACCACCTGTTCCCGCCTCACCAAGATCTATCATTATTACAGCCCCACCTCTCGAAGACCATGACCTATCCCTACCGTCTTCCTCCTCTCATATTCACGAGATCAATATGATTAGTGTTGCTACTCGAGGGCAGAAAAACAATGGGAAAGCGAAAGAAAACACACCTGCGGCATCTCTTTCTCCGTCCACCATCCCGATTGCACCACCACCTAAAGTGGTTATTCGTGGACCTGCCTACCCCATCTCTAATGGAATTTCCCACCGAACCATGATCAAACAGCTTCACCAATCGCCTGTAAAAATGACACTGTATGATCTCATTCAGACTTTTGAATCTCATCGACAAGCTCTCGTTGAAATCCTTCAAGGGATAGAGGTCTTACCTAATGAAACCTTGCCTGTTACCTCTATTCTAACACCCAATCACGTTTTTTGCTCACCAAACAATCTATCTCCCCAACCACTTCGTTTATCAGACAAAGCAAGCCGCCTTTGTCGGTTTCTCAGAAGACGAAATTATCGACTTTGTGTGAAGATCCTAACCTCGCTTCTTTTCATTTCAGCTTACATTCGGGACATTCGGGTCCATTTTGTTATGATTGATGGGGAAAGCTAGCCTTTAAACATCATATCTTCAAAATCCTTCCAACAAATGAATATCCCTTCTAGTTGCATGTGTGCCAACCCCATCATGTCATGGTCATTCAATGATGCTATTACTTCTACCTTATGCACTATTATCCTTAACATTCGTGTAGGACCATGTACTTTACCGAACTCTTCTATGTCCTTGACGGAGAGTTCCAATACAATATATTGTTAGCCGCTCTTGGATCCGGGCATGGGATGCATTCCTCCACCTTACATAGATGCATAAAATTTGAGTACGAGGGGAAGTCCTACACCTGTAAAATCTGATCCTCCCCCTTCAAAACTTGCAATATGTTGTATCGCCCTAATGATGTGCTTGTACCGGCCACCAAGACACCCATTCATCCAACCCACCATCCACTTCCAATGCACCTACACCTTCAACCAATGAAATCGCCATTACGAATATCACTTCCTTTCCCGCAGATAACATCCCAACCTCCAACCCCTTAGTAGATGTTTTTCAATGCCTTACGCGCGGGGGAATATCGCCGTATAACGTTAGATCTTTCCATACCCCACTGGGAGTATGGACAAGTTACATGCACATCCCACCTACGACCTGCCGCGTGGGGAGGTAATCTTACGGACCACCCATGCCACACCAACCTAACGTATGGGGGTGTTGACGCATCCTCTGTTACCCCCGAACCTCCTCTTGGTGTGGTTCCCTTCCAATCTGATTTTCAATACTTAACAAATCGTCGTTTCGCCCTCACCTTCTTGACTTGTTGTGTTTGGAAAGGCTTTGGTTTTGGTCTTTATAAACAAAGCCGACATACACTCATTCCCGTGACTACACACAAACACAATGATCGTAGTGGTCTCAGTTTTCTAAAACACTTACACCGAGAAACCTCATGTCAATTATATCTCGGAGGATGACGACGTCACCCCTACCAAATCATCATCACCCATTTTTCCATCATCACCCACAGTCGATAGACCTCGAATCTATCCCTCCTAACTTTTTTTTCATAAATGCTATCTTCATAGGTCCTCTCACTTATCAACGGGATAATGAGGACCCATATTCTCTTCCCCTTCGTATCCGGACATGATCGAAGAAGATTCGCTTTGATTAATGTTGTTGAGTGCCAGGATGATGACTCCATCCTCACTTACCTTGGGGCGACCACTCCTATATTCAACGCGCCTTACCGCTCGAAACTCAAACCATGTTGAATGAGTCAACTATAGAAATCAACATCCACATAGAGGAGGATCCTCACGTTGTGAAGATCGGACAATCCCTTAACACATCAGAACAAGCCACCTTTACTACCTTTCTCCGTACCGCAACCAAGCTTTCGCTTGGTCCTACGCTGACATGCCAGGAATTGATCCTACCATTGCTATCCATAACATCACCCTAAACCCCGATTCCAAACCAGTCAAACAAAAATTGAGAAAAATGCATCCACACATTGCCCTCTTGGTCAAATAAGAGCTTCAACGGCTTCTTTCTGCTTTCCTTCATCTTGCCTATTGACTATCCTCAATGGATTTCTAACATCGCACTCGCTACTAAAGCGACACTGGGGACTTTTGATATGCACGGATTTCCGAGACCTTAACCTTGCTTGCCCCAAGGATGATTTCCCCCTCCCAAGTATTGATCAACTTGTTGATCTCACTCGCGGGCCATGAAATGCTTTCTCTCATGGATGGCTTTTAGGGATACAATCAAATTTTGTAGCCCGCCGATCAACATAAAACGCCTTCATAACTCCTTCGGGAACCTTTTGTTATCGTGTCATGCCGTTTGGCCTTAAGAATGCCGGTGCCACCTATCGCGAGGCTATGACCTACATTTTTCATGACATTATGCACACTATCCTCGAGGATTATGTCGATGATCTTCTTGGAAAATCTAAACATCGCAGTTGAACATCTTGATGTTTTAACCATTATTTTCGATCGCCTGTTGCAATATTCAGTCCGCTTCAACCAAAGAAATGTGTCTTTGGTGTTCTTTTCGGAAAACTTATTGGCTTTATCGTCTCTTTGCATGGCATTGAGGTCGATCCATCTAAAGTCAAAGCTATCCTAGAAATGCCCCCACCCAAAAACCTCAAACAATTACGTAGTTTGTAGGGTAAACTTCAATCCATCCGGCATTTCATCTCCCAACTCTCGGATCAATGTCAAACTTTCCATCACCTTCTTAAAAAGGACATTGCCTTTCAATGGAGTAAAGAGTGTCACCAAGCCTTTGAAGCTCTCAAAGCCTATCTCTTGCAGCCACCCGTGCTTATTCCACCTCAGGATGATCGCCCTTTCTACCTTTACCTTTCTACCACTGACCATGCTATAGGAGCCATGCTCGCACATCGGGACTCGGCACATCGAGAACAAGCCGTTTATTATATAAGTCGTACTCTCGTGGATTACGAGACTAGGTATACACATGTAGAAAAATTGTGCCTAGCCCTATCATTCATAGCCACCAAACTCCGACATTACCTCTTGAATCACAAAACTTTTGTCATCACCATCACGGACCCCATTCATTATATGTATGCCAAACCACATCTAAACTAACCAATGCATCGCCCGATGGCTTATACTCCTCGCCGACCTCGACCTTGAGTTTGTAAAAGAAGTCAATCAAAGGACAAAATATTGCGGACCAACTTGAGGAGGCCCTTTACTCGGGGAACAATTTACCAATTTTAATTTCCGACGAACTCATCGCCACTCTTTCACTCAGGGAAGAGTCGTATCCAATGACCCTCTTCTTCGATGGATCCAAATGCCGCCACAGAGGGCCGGTGTTGTTCTCATTCCTCTTGACGCTGAGCCTATGCCTCTTTCATTCCAGCTCGATTTCCCCTGCACTAATAATACAGCGGAATACGAGGCCCTTGTTTTGGGTCTCCAGGTTGCGTTACACTTAGGTGTCAAATCTATTAATATTTTTGGCGACTCTCAATTGGTAGTCAATCAAGTTATGGGCATCTACCAATGTAAAAATGAGGAACTTCAAAAGTACAAACATTACGTGGATTCACTTTTGACCTCATTTACTCGTTATTCTATCCGGCACTCATTCCCGCTCCACTAACAAATTTGCGGATACTATGGCTTGCTTAGCCTCGCAAATTCCTGCCTCACCAACTGACTCTGACATATTCATCTTGGTCCAACAACTCTTTGCCCCATCTTACTCAAAGACCGTTGTTTGTATGATAAATAATGTGTCTCGCTAATTTTGAGATACCTGGTACCACCAATTTCACGACTACCTTACAACCTCTGTTCTCCCACCTGACCTAACTAGTACCGGAAAACGCACTTTTCTTAAACATGTTTCTCGTTATGTCATCATGGGGGGACTCCTTTATAAACGTGGCTTTGATGGTATCCTCCTTCGATGTCTAACTCGGCGCAGAGGTCACCTATACCATCCAACAGGTCCATGACGGTATTTGTGGCGGACATTTTAGTGGCCTTGCTGTGGCTAAACGAATCCTTTGCCTAGGTTATTATTGGCCTACTCTTAATAACGACTGCTACGAATATGTTAAGCATTGTGTTATGTGTCAACAACATGCCAACCTTCAACATACTCCTAGCCATCCGCTACAGGTCACACGAGATCTTTGGCCTTTCTCACAATGGGGTTTAGACCTTATTGGTGAGATCCACCCACCCTCTTCGCAACATCACCGTTGGATAATCACAGCAACCGAATATTACACAAAATGGGTGGAGGCCATTCCACTCATTTAATCAAAAAGAAAACATTGTCGAATTGTTAACCATCACATTATCTCGCTCGCTTTTGGTATTCCTCATCGCCTAATAAATGATAATGGTAAATCTTTTAAAAATAAGTTGTTACAAAACCTTGTGACAACTTTGGTATCAAACTTTGTTTCTCATCACCTTACTATCCACGTGCCAATGGTCAAGTGAATCTTCTAATAAAACCCTAACCAAAATCCTCATGAAAGTTGTCAATGAGTCTAGAAGAAATTGGCATGATCACATTCCCTTTGCCCTTTGGGCTTATCGCACTCAGCATTCGTACCTCCACTAATGTCACACCATTTTCTTTGGTATATGGTACCGAGGCGGTCTTGCCTCTCGAAATACAAATACCCCTCCCTCAGAATATCTCTTCAGGATATTCTCACCAATGATGATTTCCACCAAGAGCGGTTAGCCCAATTAGAGCTTCTTGACGAGCGTTGTCTTACGGCTCTTGATCACCTTCAAATCTACCAAAAACGCATCAAGCGTGCTTATGACAAATGACTTCATGAGCGTACCTTTAAGGTTGGTGATCTTGTCCTCAAAGAGAATCAACATGTAACCAAACTAGAAAAGAGAAAACGTGGAAAATTTACTCCTAATTGGATTGGGCCTTACATTATCACTCACACTTATGGATCAGGAACTTATCGTTTAGCTTCGCTTAATGGTAAATATGAGCCTGAGCCCCTTAATGCCTTGCATCTTCGACCATTCTACTGTTGAAATTAGTGTTATATCACTTCTTATCTACCTTACGCTCGTCCCTTGAGCTCATTTACCACCGCATACACTTTGTTTCTTACATCGCAAAATCAAATCAAGCTCACATGGTTTGATTGTCACCTCCCCTTTTTAGTCTAGTCCATGACTTCAAAGTATCAAAATAACACATTCTTAATTAAACACTTATGGGATTTTCTTGAGTCAAACTTCCTACAAAAACTAGATGCTTTATGCTCAACGGACATCTAGACCTCTAAATTATACAATAGACTACTCCTCAAGGACAAAATGACTATATGCCAAACTATTGCTACTATTATATATAGATTGCTCCGAAGGACGCTATATACATAAATACTACATCTCGCTACTATAAATAGACTACTCCTCAAGGACAGCTATACATAGTCAGCCTTTATCAGAAGCTTCTCGCATTGATCAGCTTCAGAAGACCTCAAGAACAACAAAATACATATCCCATGTAGACTTCCCGCATCGATCAGTCTATATCCAGAAAAATAAAATAAAAATAAAAGCAGTATTTCATAACACTTTTGAGTCATGGACTTGTCTATTTAGGTTTGGTTCTCTTTTGTCAGAATAATCATCTTATAATAAGTTCTCTGCATCCTCGCCCACATCAACCACCTCACCTCACCATTTGTCAAAGCAACAAAACTCAAGGGACGTGACGTATATCCGATATATTGTGATTATACCACTCTTTTCACCTATCGACTTCTCGTCTATGCAAGGTACCTAGGGGTTCAACTTCATTCTACGTTATTATGTGGTTTGTTTGGCTCTTCTCAACTATGGGACACTTTTTCCTCTTTTGCTCGACTCTAGGATTATGTGTTGACCTTAATCAGGATACGGTTCCCTACCACTTGGGTAGGCTAACTTTCACTTCACCTATACCTATACCAACATCACCAATTCCTTACCAACACCAACAACATTACCCTACCAATATCAATATTTTTACCATCCAACAAATTGCCTAACCATACCTAAATTGCCTAAATTCACCTTTCCTTCGTTCTAAGGGAGAACCGCACGGCCTAAGGCCCCTCCTTGCTTTGTGCAATGGGCTATGTAGGCAGACTTAGGAGACATGGAGTCTCCCAAGGTTAGCTCGACCATCCCCTACCATACACCTATCATGTGTTGTAAATATAAATATTTTTGTGTATTTCTATTTGACAACATGCATCTTTATCCTTTCTCAAAACAAACAAAACCAACATTTAAAACACAACCATTCTTATTATTATCATCACTCAAAACAACATACATATTTAGTTTTATTTTAGATGTTAAACAAATACATCTTCTCTATCATCGACTCGCAGGTCGGCATCCTTATTTATTCTTATATTCCTATGAAATTCACTTAGACCCTTGCACCTCCTCCCGAATCGTGTGGTGATCGTGATCGTCGATCCTCTCGCCTGGCCTCTCCATCCTCAAAGGTGCCACGCCATTGGTTCCTCCATTGATCCACCAACATCTCCTCGTAACATACGAATACATCCTCTCACGTGGAGGAATCTTGCCTCCAGTCTCTCCACTCATAACTGAGAAACTTCTAACAATCCCATTGTCTCATTCACCTGTGTTTGAAGCTGGTGAGCCAACTCCTGCAGACGATCTCTCCACTATAATCACAGCTATGTCTCGGTTGCTCACGTGCACCTCGCAGCTCTACTACCCACCATACTCTATAGGCCTCTGTCGTTCCCGCATCCATTACCCTACGATCACTGCTATCTCTTCTGGCCCTTCTGGAGGTGTAGGCCGGGGAGGTGAGAATGCTACCTCGGCATCGATCCTCATGTATGGTCTATATGTCATCGGTATATCCTGAACGAACCCAAATTGTCGCCGCACGCGATCTAGAGGAATTCTCTCGTACTCACCCGGCCTGTGCCCTGCGATCCATCTCAATCGCTCTACACCCCTCAACTCCTCAGCTATGTGCTCCGTCACCATATAGTTCCCGTAAGGCCTCCAAAATATCGTAATCGTCAACATCTCCCATACTGTCTATAATACTCGATGTCATCTATCACGGCCTGGGATCTCGCTTCTTGTTCTGTCTGGACCCATCGTCTGAATCCCAACCTTTGCACTCCTGCCTCTCCCGACTCGATGGGTCGGCCTATTGGACACACACAAACAATATGCTCATAGGCCCAACAATGTAATAAGTACGAACAATCTAGTGTCGTCCTGTGTTTTCGCTTGCAGGCCCATAAACCCCTATATAACTCTGCCAGATATGCGGGTGCCCATGCAAAAGTCACGCTCATTTCTATCATTTCCCAAATAACACTCATCAATGCTTTGGGAAATCTTCCACCCTCCACCCTCGGTAATGCATAATACCCCACCGCTATCATTAATAGCACGGCCAACCTTGTTTCCTCAGGGTGTGTTGCATACATTGTACCATACGTAAATGATAAACCTCGCTGTGTCAAATCTCGTGCAGCTGACCCAAATACTGCTGTTATCGCTGCCCGCCCCACGCTAGGCAACACCGATACACTTGGGAGTCTCAAAATACGGAACACATCTTCCAAAGTCACCTGTCATCTCCCGGTTGGTAGATAGAAGGTATTCTTTCTCGGATTCCATCTCTCAATCAACACCGACAACACAAAGATGGTTACGCATGTGATTCTTGAATAATAGCAGATTCCACTTAACTCGAAATGATTTATCAATGCCCATTCAGTGGTGTTACATCCGCTTGAATTTGTGACAAATAACGCTGCACGAGTATCATTCATCCTTAACCCTGCTTCTGCCTGCATACATCAAAACGACACATAATTATTCGAAAGAACAAATCTCTACGGGTTTTTTCTCAAGTTCTGGAAACTCTTACAGTGACCGATATCGGTTATGAATAACCGATATCGGTATGCTAACCGATACCGGTTCCTTCTAAACGATACCGGTCACTGTCAAAAATATACCTACCCTGCTTAAAAACATACACCTACGATAATTATTTTGCCCGTTTACTCCTATTTATACCTAAAAACATACGTGACCACCCTGTTTACCTACCCCAATAGCACTCACCCCATCCCCAACCCTTGCCTATCACCTTTTCTTTCTCATCTTTCCCCACTTACACTTCTTTCATCCTATTCACAAAACATGCAAGAATCAAATTACAACCAAACAGTTTACCTCTCGGGATGTAGCAGCTTGGGGCGGAACATGTCTTCCCCCTCATCCCTGCCTGCTGGATGCTTCTCCTCGTTCAGCCATGTTCACCACCCTTTTCAAATATAACTTGTCTTTCTACCTTCTGAATCTCAGCCCACGCTCACTTCACCTGTCTCTTTCCTCCTTGTCACTCAAAATTCTTTCATGCAATTACCTGTAGCAGTCATCAAACAGCGTCGCATTCACATATTTAACTTGTTGCATGACTCTAAAAATAAGAATGCTAAAAATAAGAACTTAAGTTCGCACAACCTGTAGTTCTATTTTTAGGGAAATAATTCGTGCATAACCCTTGTTGCTTAAACCTAAGCCGTTTCTTCGTTTTTGCAAATTTTTGTGGCGCCCGTCCCTTTTTCCTGCATAAACAACACCATTATCTATAATTTTTCATCAAATCCATATCTCATCACAATTTCATCAACATCATCTATCCATATTACAAAAACAACCAAGCCATCAACAAACAATATCAAAAACCATCAATCTATACACCATTTGGATCCAATTCAGCAGCTACATACGTTCAATTTCACAAACCAGCGACAAAACACATCCAACATTTCATAAACACAACATGTCAATTAAACTCATCATCTATATATACATACATCCCATCAACAAAAGACATCAACACCATCAATATATAAACCATGTGGATCAAACTCATCATACATTAAATATCACAAACCATCGACAAAACACTTAACACATTTTAAACACAGCATGTAGGTCAAAATCATCATATCTATATATCAAAAGTTTCAAATATACAATGTGCCCTGCATAGGGGCCTCTGTGATCTCAGCATCATACAAAGCCGGCACGCAGGCCGCAACAACTGTCCAAATATCGACTCGGCTCGCAGGCCGGTCTCTCATATCAAAATATACTCGGCTCGCAGGCCGGTATATACAATAAATGAATAAATAAATGAAAGAATCATATATGGGCACGCAGGCCTCTCTATACATAGCCGGTTCGTCAGACCGGTGCCTCTATCTAATATCCATCTACAAACAAAACATCTCTCTCCGACCCAGGGATCCCTCAGCTCTCCCCACCGCCTTTGCTGTCTCCTCTGCGGGTCCTCGTGCGCTATCATCTCCTCCTGTACAGACCCACCGGCTGTGGCTGCACCACCCTGGGATCTCTGGCTACGCGAGGTCTCCGCTCTATGCACCGCATATGGCTGATAGTCAGCCGGTACCATCAAGAACATCCTGATAATACCGAGCCTCCGCTCTCGCCTCCATATAGCGGGCCCGTGCCACCATCGCTGCTGGGGCTGGTCCCCCGACTCCTAATAATAGTGCCCCTATGTTGGTGCCGCTGGTGGTGCCTGTGGCTACGCCGGTGGTGGTGCTGGTACTGCGTGCTGTGCTTTGGTGCATTTGGTGGTACTGTGGTGGTACTGTGCACCTTTGGTGGTACCTGTGGTGCTACTATACTGTGGGCTCAAGCTAACCGCCTCGTAAGACACCTATCTGTGCCTGTGTGGCAGCAAGCTACCTGTAACAACTATACCTGCCCTCTGAGCTGGTCCCTCTCTACTCTAACAGCCGCTAAGTCTGGCTGTGCGGGCTGTGCTCTCCTCGCGGCTCTCTCCCTACCCACCATACCAAAATGATCCTGTACACCCGTCATCCATCAGTATCGCCTCGCCGCCGCTCGGCTACCCAATCTGGGTCCATAGGCTGTGGTGTAGGTAGTGGAGCCTCTACATCATCCCTCACGTGACGAGGGAAGGGAGGTGGCTCATCCTGCCGTGAGTTCCCAGCCTATCGTCGTACCCTCTCTGGGTATCGCCAGTACTCTCCCTCAGCCCGTCCCGCTATCTATAATGTATCTGGATCCACCGTGAATCGTGATTGGGCTCCTCTCATAGGTGATGACTCTGTAAGGTCTCCATACAATATCTACAACTGCCAAGCCCTCAATACATGCCAGTAATATGCCACATCTCGTCCGGCGAGAATGGCTCGTGGGCACGGCCCACGACCCCTCAACCACCCTCGGAAGCCATATATGTAGATCACCTATGGCCCCTGCCGCTTTGGGCAGCCCTACTGGTCTAATGCATATGATATGCTCATATGCCCAACAGTGTAACAAAAACGTAGAGAAAATCCCGAATCACCTCATCCGGCGATAGCCCCACAACTCTCGGTATAACTGCACTAGGTATACTGGTGCCCAAGCATAACATGTATGCTCCTCGACCATCTCGTGTAACACCCCCATCAATGCCCGTGGAAAGCAGCCTCCCTCTGAGTCCGGGAGGGCGAAGCATGTAATCCGATCATCATCAACATGGCAAGCCATGTCTCATGTTAGTGGGCACGGTACATATCCCCATACGTGATGCTCGTGGCTGTGATACGCCATACAGCGCGGCCGCATCCCCCGAATACATGTAAGATGCTGTCCATGGTTGTCTCTCGCATCCACCGGAAAGCGCCTCTCCATCAATCGGTAATCTAAGGATGCGATACACATCCTCCAATGTAATGGTCATCTCTCGAGCCGGAGATGGAACACATTGTCGCGGATCCCATCTCTCGATGAGGGCGACCATCAAACCGTGATCCCTATTGATCACCTATACCACTGGACTCGCCGAGTCCCACCTCGCGCATAATGCCCCACCTTTGCCTGCCGACACATGTGGCCACATCCATCTCATCTCAACAGCGGGGCCATCTCGCCCCACATCGTCGCCGCCGAGGTGCTGTAAAACCAACTCACTACATTAGCCCTACTCTTTATCACAACATCTACTTATACCCTCTATACCCCCTTTTTTACCCCCCGACCACACCCCGACTCTCTAACACACACCTCTACCCACCTATCTTCTCCAATATCCCCCTCCATCTTCACACCCAACACACAAAACCCAATCATAAACAACAACAAACAACCCAACACGCCGACCCCAACAAGCACTTAACACCCAAAACCACGAGAAGACCATGCGATAAAAATAGCACATCTCGCTGGGACCGGTACAGTCACCATAACCGATCCCGGTCCCCTTTCCACCGACGCCGGTCAACATTAGGCCGACACTGGTCACCGTACAAACCCACCTCGCCGAAAGTTCTTGACCGATGCTTGGCCGCTAGTGACTAGCATCGGTCACTGAAAAATAGCCGAGCCGAACCCGACGTGGCCCCCAAAGCATTTTTTCCCTATTTCTCCCTATATACCCACCCAAACACCCTAAAAACCTACCCACCCTGCCGCCTTGGCCTATTTCACCTATCTACCCTCTCCTTTTTTCAAATAATTTCCATTTATTAATTATTTTCTAAAAACCTTACATTCCTACCCAAAACCCAAATCCAGCTTAACACAATCAAATTCACACAATGAAGGGTTTCGAACCTACCGGTACGACGACACGTCATCGTGGTGGGATGGGTGGTGGTGGTCTAGCTGGTCCAGCACCTCCTACTCCTCCACGGCTATGCCATGGCTATAAACTCTCTTTTCTTTGGGTCCTCCACCAATCAAATGCTGCCTCCTACTCACTAGGGTCCACCAACCACTCACTTCTCCACTCAAATAGTGCCACCTCAACCAACAAATGCTCCAATCTCAACAATACACCTCAGACAACTCAAATTGGGTTTCAAATTGACAATATGACAATGACCGGCCGTATTTTTTCTTTTTATAGGTTTTCGACTATAACCGATACCGGTTATATTGTGCCCTAAGGAACCGGTATCGGTCAGGTAACCGATATCGGTCATGGACAATCGATATCGGTTTTATCCCACCTCTTCCCCAATTTCTACCCTTCTTTACTAATCGCCCTTTCTCACAACCTCGCTTATATCCACCTTGGCTGAAAACCCTTTGTTACCTACCATTTGGCCCGACCCAAGGCCGTAACCAACCAATTTGGCCCGACCCAAGGCCCTAACCTACCATTTGGCCCGACCCAAGGCCGTAACCAACCAATTTGGCCCGACCCAAGGCCGTAACCAACCAATTTGGCCCGACCTAAGGCCGTAACCAACCAATTTTGCTGACCCAAGGTCGTAAAAGCAACCAATTTGCTTCGACCCAAGGCCGTAACCTACCACCATTTGGCCCAACCCAAGGCCGTAACCAACCAATTTGGCCGACCAAGGCCGTAACCAACCAATTTATCCTAACGCAAGGCCATAACCTACCATTTGGCCCGACCAAGGCCATAACCTACCATTTGGCCCGACCGTGCCGTAAATTAACCAATTTGGCCCGACCAAGGCCGAACCAACCAATTTGGCCCGACCCAAGGCCGTAACCAACCATTTGGCCCGACCCAAGGCCGTAACCAACCATTTGGCCCGACCCAAGGCCGTACCCACCATTTGGCCCGACCCAAGACCGCACCCAACCATTTGGCCCGACCTAAGGCCGCACCAATTAAATACCTCGCCCAACATCAACACAATACACTTTTATCCACCCATCATGTCACTTTTTGTTCAATCGAGCTCACCTGTTCGTGTTTTAGCATGATTAGGGTCCTTGACTTGATCAGTCGACCAACTTTTCCTAGACCAAGACCGTGACATTTATCTCAACCAAACCAACCATTTGAGTCGCCAAACATGCCTAAACATTCCCGTACCTTACCCGTTATATCCCTGACTACTTCCTATGCCTTGGATACCAGGATTATATCACCCTTGTTTGGATAAACTATCGACCTTTGCCTATGAATTGCTTGTTTGCTCTTCAAATCATGTACCCTGGTCGCACTACTACATTTCAACGTGCGTCTACTTCCTTGGACCTACCCCACCATCTTACCATCATATAAACACCATTTACCCTTTATCAACCCTATCCCTGATTTCACGCTGCCTCAATCTATGATAGATTTGAGGGGGATTACCTATACCCTTAACAGGGGTAACCACTTCTTATTATTGTCCGTGCAGCTTTAACAAAGACAAGCTACATGACAACAAGGGGCTAATGTAGACACCAAATTTGTGTCTTACGACCCCCTGTGCCCCGCATCTCATTTCGCAACCTAACCTCATCACCTAAACCTTACACAATTATTTATTAATTACCTTATAATTAATAAATCCACATCGCCATACCTGCCACCTCATTTCGCCACCTCATCATGACCTAGTCTTAACCCTAAACACAATTATTTATTAATTATCTTATAATGTTTCTATATTATTTTATAATTTAAGAATTTTAATCCATGCTTAATCAAACTAAACACGTTAATTTAGAATGATCATATATAAGCTTCTAGAGCTAATGAGTTAGTTGACATATATATCTTTTTCCTTTCGCAAATCTAAAAATAAATGAATTAGTACTATATTTTTTGCATTCCACTAGCCTAATTCACACATATATATTTACAATAAATAAACTATTTTTCTAATGCTTTCTTAATGGAGAGAAATAAGATTTTCAAATATACTATTCTAAGCATTCTTCCAAATACAAGTTGTAAACCTGATTGAGGGAATTAATATTTTGATAACATTATTAGTTAAACAAAGAAAATTTAGTGAATAGGGATTTCATTCAACAAATAACTTCATTACTCATTTCCACCACCTTACACAAGTGAACAAAATGTAAGATAACTCTCTAATTTACTTAATTCCTAAAATAGAATGCTTCTCAAATTTTACAACATACATGAACCCACAAGGAAAAGTAAGAGAGAGAGAGAGAGAGAGAGAGAGAGAGAGAGAGATGACTCTATTTCATTTCACAAACCTTTTCAAATACAACTTTTTAACACCAAGAATATTAACAATAAATCATTTATTTTCCATTCATTGGAGTGGTATACAATTGTATAAATAATGTTTTTAGAAAATAGAGAGAGATAAAAGTAAAATTCATTTTTATTTCCCATTAACCATATCAAATACAATTTTCAACACCATTTTTCTCACATGAAAATTTCAATGTCACATAAAAACATACCTTTCCACTTACATCACAATGCCCTCGGTACTCACAAAATTGAACTTTCACAACACTTAACAAGATTCTTGAATGGCTCAAGGGCATAAGTTGCATGAAAACCAATAATAAACTTCTATTCACAACTTCATTCCACTTCAAAACACTTCTCCACAACACTTTTATATCAAACAAATAGAGGAGTCCAGGTGACACTTACTATCAACCATATAATGAGGGACGATCTCATCTCCATTGCCCCACAAGTTCCCTAACTCACAAAGGGCTCAAAATTAACAAATGAGCTTCAAAATGAATCCCACACCCAAAACACACACAACCAAACAAACCAAGTTCATAATAATCAAGTAAGCAAAGGTAAAAACAACCAGGTATGCAACCACAAAAAAATTCAATACACATGATCAAACCATATATGGTTTGAAATGGAGAAATAATATACCACCATATACCACTTATCACTCCACTAAGAGAGGGTAGCTAGCCCTTGGTTCCTCTAAAATAATAAAACATAAAATGGATCCACACTTATACCTCCCATTCCCACAACCACTTATAGTTCCATTAGGAATAGTTTCCCCTCCCCTTGGTTCCTCCAAAACAAAACCTAAATAGGGAACATATCCCTCACTTTGAAACACTTTTTATCCCTCCAGTGGTAAAACACATTCCCTTACACACAACACCACTTGCATGCCCCAAAGTGGAATCATGCAAGATTCTACACAACACTTATTCAACAACTAGCATGTACCTAAGTGGGTAATAAAAATTATAATTCCAAAAATAGTTTAAGGAATAGAAATCACACTATAATTAGACAAGTAAATGGGTAAGGCATACCTAATAGATACTTGTCCCAAAATAATCTTCGATCAAGCATTCCAATAATTCTTCCAAGAAAATCAAATTTGGCAACACTTCTATAAGACCAAGTGATCTCCCCTAAAACAAGGCACAAGACTCCAATTTATAGAAAAACTCAAGGTAGAGGATCTCATAGGATCATGCCATGTGGCATGCTCCATCCCCAAAAGTAACCCCAAATCCCCAAACATGACATCAAATCCCTTACACAATCACATGGGTCATCCTTACAAACCATCAATTCACTTTTTGACATGACTTAACCCATACTCATCCCATTTCCCAAAATGTCACTTCATCAAAACATCATAAATAATCTCAAATCTCAAAAAGTAAAAAGGTAAGAAAATTACTTACAAGATCTCATCTTGAAAAGAGAGAAAGATCACAAGCCATAAATGATGTACAAAAGAGCCTTTAAGTGGCCAAAGTGTCATAAAAAGGTACACCTACCCTATGGGAGTTTTTGGAGTTTGGTACAAGGTTTAATTTGCCCTACACACCTTCCAAAATTTCCTTGAAATGCCAAATTTGATTTTTCTATAAATGGAAAACTTTTCAATCCTCAAAACATGGGTCAAACATATTAAAAAGTAAAAAGTGGGTTCAATTTAACAAACCAACTCACAAGATAATTAAATCAAATTATCAAACATAAGCAACTAGTCATTCTAAAGGTTAAAACAAAGGAATTTAATATTTAAATCAAAGACTAAAAACAACATTCAAAACTAAGGTCACTTTTACACAATAACATTCCTCAACCAATTCCGATCCCAAGTGACCCATTGTTGGCCAATGAGCCCCATGTGAGTTAGTCCCCCTTCATCCTCTTTTGTTTGTTTTATTTTATTTTTTGGTACTAGTCTTTTGGGTTCCTATTCATCATCTATACACTCAAAAATACATCATACCTTCCCGAAATGATACATATAAATTAATTCTAACTATTACACACCCACACACACAAAACAATTTACACACAATTCATACATATCAATTTCTCATCATCAATTAAGTTCACCATAATTTCCATGATTGTAAATTTCTAGTAGAACACAAAAATCATTTTCACTAATTATAATCTACTTATTATTTTTTATTTATCATTCAATCCAATAAAAAAACAAGCACACGTACTAAATTCCAACAATTTACTTTTTCGAATAAGTTTACATAATTTAATAACTACCAACATAATTCGTGATAGCAAGCTACATAAAAATATATGAAATTTGATAATCATGTCATCCAAACCATGTATACTATATCAAATCAATGATATATCAATATGTCTTTCCTCATAGATGCTAGTCCTGGGAACCCCATGCTGATATAATGCATACAAGCGTTATATTTAAAAACTATAATATGGAGGGAGAGGGAGAAATTTATCTAAAAAATGTCCTGGGGGAAGTGGGCACTACAACTCGCCAATCCATTACCTTGGAAGTAGTAATTAGAAGAGGTCTTAAGATTGATCTTGATTCCAAGATCCCAATCAAATACCTTTGATCCTAAGAAGGCTTCACATTATTAGAAATGATAGTTTGAGGAATGCTAAACCTTGTTACAATTTCTTCAAGTCAAGAATAACTGATTCAACAACTTCTTTCAATGGAACGTCTTCCATCCACATGGTATAGTAATCCATTGTTGTTAAAACCTATTTGTGACATGCACTTGATGGAGTATTAATCATGCCAATAAAATCCAAACCCCATTGAGAAAATGGTTGATCTGCTTGGATCGGATGAAGTGGTAGGGAAACCAACCTTTTATTTCCAGTGAATAGAGCACATTCCTTGCACTTTCTCACCCATTTGTGAGCATCAACAAATAAGGTGGGCCAAAAATAACCCGCTCTTATAATCTTCATGGTTGTAGCTCTAGCAGAAAAATGACCACTAGATAAACCATCATGAAATTATGTTAAAACCTTATCACATTGCTCACCTTCAATGCACCTAAGTAGCACTCCATCAATATGCCTTTTGAACAATACCCCATCAATTAGAGCATAGGGAATAGATTGTAACCTTAGGTGTCTTATTTTTTCTTTGTTTATCCCAAAAGGATAATCTCTTGTGGATAAAAGGTTAGCCATATCAACAATCGGCTATGATCATTGATTAAATCTCCTTCATCTGTTGAAAATCAACATCATATGGAATCTCTTCATTCATGAATGAGGTATCTTGGTCATTATGAGCATCCAAAGCTAGTTGTTCACAAATTCCTCTACCTCTTACCAACTTTTTATCCTTGATAGTCATGTCATACTCCATGATTTTAGTCACCCAACCAGCTCTTTTCTTGTTGATTTCTACTCCCATGATAAAATATCTAACACTAGAATGTGAAACTAGAACTTTGATGTGATTGGTAGCAATCATACTCTTGAACTTATTAAGAGATATCATAATAGAAAATACATGTTTCTCAATGTGACTGTACTTGAGTTCATAATATTTTAGTGTTTGACTAAAAAATTCTATTGACTACTCCATTTCTTGATCATTATGTTGAGTTAGAATAGTTGTAATACTTGATTCAGCTCCATAAGTATATAGAATAAAATATTTGGCATAATCCAGGTTGATCAATGTAGGAGCTTGAGAAATCTCTTGTTTGATCCTATCAATGCTTTCCTTTCCTCGTTGTCCATTTGAAAATAGAATACTTCTGAGCATGAAAGTAATAGGTCTAACAAGATCTACAAAATTTAGAATGAATCTTCTAACAAAATTAATCTTCCCCAAGAATGATTGTAATGAATTCTTGTTAGTTGGAAAATAGGCAGATAGGATAGTTGATACTCTTTCCAGATCAATATCAATACCCTCCTTTGACACAATGTGGCCCAAAATATTTCCTCTAGGAACTGCAAAATTACACTTTTTAGGATTGAGAGACACTCTAAATTCCCTACATCTCTCAAATACTTTCTCAAGGTGGCTGATATGATCTTCATTGTGCTTTGAGAAAAGAGTAATATCATCAGGATAGAAAAGGATGAAAAGGTAAGATAAGTCTTGACAATGGAAAAACCATCACTGAAAATGTGTTGTATGTTGAGGGATTGAAGCACAATATTTTGAGTGTTAGTCAAATGTGTAAGCATGGATATATAGTATTATTTCATGAAAAGGGATGTGACATAAAGAAGAAAAAATTAGGTAAGGTGGTTGGAAAGGCAAAGAGAACCAAAAATAATATGTATGTTTTAAAGGAGGTAAACAAAGAAAAATGCTTCACTAGTAAAGTGGATGAAAGTTGGCTTTGGCACGAAGACTAGGACACCTCAATTTTGATAACCTTGTCAGAATTAGCTCCATGGGATGTGTAAGGAACATGCCTAAGATTAGAAAACTAGATGATAAGATTTGTAAAGCATGCCTTCATGGGAAACAAACTAAAAGAAGTTTCAAATCAAAAGAATACTCCACTACAGAGCCTCTAGAGTTGATACACATTGATCTTATAGGACCAACCAGAACTGAAATAATTTAAGGAGATAGCTATTTCATGTTGTTGATTGATGATTTCATAAGGATGACATGGGTTTCCTTCCTCAAAGAAAATTTAGAGGCACTAGAAAGGTTTAAAAATGAAAACGAATATTGATGGTGGTGGTTTAGAAGGAGATAATCTGAATCTTAGGCCATGTTTTTCATAAGGTTCTTTACAAACTTCAAAGGGTAATTCATATGGGCCCTATTCATATTAGCCTAGACCGAATCATTTTTATGTATAACGGTAGATTTATGTTTGGGAAAATTGGGGTTTTCCTAAGAATGAAAAGGGTTTTGTATTTTGTTGATCATCAAGATGTGCTAAAGGGCGTCAATGCCTCCATTGAAAAGTTGTGTTCGAAGGAATGGGGGCTAAAGGAAATGATGCTTCCTACATTAGACTTGTAAAGTGGTTATTTTTATGCCTCCTATACGTTTTAGGTGTGGGAAGTGTGTTAAGGGTTAGGTAGCAAAGATTCTTTAGCAAAAGGAATTACATGAAATCTTTGAAAGATTCATCATTTGGTAGTTTGGATGTGGGGAAAAGAACTGCATTGGAAGCTTCATTTGTAGATATAGGATTTTGTAGAGGAAGTAGGATGTCATTAGTTCTATATGTCATGTGGCAAGCTTTAAATGGATTTGGGTTGGTAAGGAATATGAAGTTCTTTCCTTCATGTTCATATTTTAGACATCAGTCTAGAGTGGATGTGAAAAACACATTACACATATCCAAGGGTGACCAAGTAGTATGTTATACTATAACTCTCTTTTACAAGGTAGAAGAGTTTGTGGAGGATTTTTGGACCTAATTTTATGGGTAGGATAATTTTCTTAGTGTGTGCATGATAGTATCATTGAACACATGTAGAACAAAAGTGTTTAAGTGATAATGGTGTTAGATAGTTAGAGTTTCTTGAATGTATGAGATGGTATGATTTTTATGCTAGTGCTAATATCGATCATAACTCTTTTGAAAAGAGTATCATTGATTTGGGTGGTGAAAAAAAGGAGGAAGATCATGGTCTTTTGGTTAGAGTGACGATATCTCGATTCATTGATGCAATGGCCACCAACATCCTCGGGGCACAAACTAGGTTGAAAAAATGTTGAGGCTCATAGGAAGGAATTGAGATTTATTGGAGGGCTTTGATCATGGCTTGACGATCTTGGGGAGAATTTTTAACGAGCTCATAGGGGTAAATTTTAACAAGAACCTAATATAGATGTTTAAGAACCGTATTTTGAATAGATGTTGTTGAATGATTGTGAGTAGCTTTCAAAGATGGAAACTGTAACCTTAGATGGTGATGGATTATGTGACTTAGGAGGAGCCATAGATATAGAGACCTTGGGATTTTCTTAATTTTGGGTTTTTTTCAAGTACTTTGAGGAGTTTTAGATTATTTTAGCCTTCACTTAGGCCACCTATCATGTAGAGTAGGATATCCCGATCCCTTTGAATTTCTAGTTATACCTTCATTTTCAATTATCTTATTATCATCATCCCTTAATTAAAAACAAGTTAACACCCTTTGAAGAATCCCATTGATTCCTAGGATCAGACTTTGTCAAGTAACTTGTCATCTCCTTGTCTTGTATCAATCTTGTTTTGTTGTCTTTGAATTTAGGTTATCTCATCCACTAGAAGGAGGACTCACATGTCCGTTATACATCCATTCATCCTGGAATTACATTTTTGGTGTGGGTATCATTATACCTATCATCTTCTAAGTTTTTTGGCATTTCTCATTATAATAGATAAACTAAAAATCACTAAAAACATTTTGCCATGGGATCTTGTGATTATGCGAGATGATGTCAATATAAAAATTTGGTGGCTTACTCGAGGATGCCACATTTTTGTTAAAGGTTATTTCAAATGATTTATGTGGATTATTTGATTTAGGAACCTTAGGAGTAGGTGTGATGTGATGTTTTGATTTTTTTTTAATTGACGGGTGGAATGGAATGATTTTTATTGATTGGGAGAAGTCCTTTTTTATAAATTATTTGGATATTGGTGTGAAGGGATTTACAATCTTTAGTGTAATGTCCTAATATTTGATCGTAAGCATAAAATTCCTAGTAATTGTAACATTAAGGTTTAGATCCGTGAGGGTCGAGAGAGTTTTATAGGTGGTAATGCAATAATTGTTGATTGAATGAGTTGTTCAAGGGTTTTGGATATTGTTGATTGAATGAGTTGTTCAATGAGTTGAGATGATGTCGAGGCGTTATGTATAGATTTTGTTATGGATATTGGTTTAGATTTATGACGTTGATTTTAAGTTTATAAGATGAATGTAGCCCCAAAATGGAGGGAAAAGGGATTGTATTGGTTTGGTGATGGTACTATGATATCATTTTCTTTTAGTCGACATGAGGTTTGTTTTAACATGGGATTACTAGGTTTTTTATTTGGTACATGGAGACGTGGTCGTTGAAGGATTATTTAAAATATCAATGACATCTTTATTTTCTTGTGACCTTGAAGGGATAGTATTATATATTTATGTGGATGCAAACATGACATATTTCAAAGGTTGAGACCCAAATGAACTTGAGATTTGTGTAGTGATGTTTTCTAGAAAGTTTGATTGTTTAGTTTGAGTATATGTTGTAGAGACTAATGAGGTGTTGGGTATGGGTGAGATTTCATGAATGGTATTGATGATGTGATGAGATCCTATGACATTGGTTTGAGGTTGGTTGCTAGTTGGAGGATGATTTAGAAAATTTTGTTTAAACACATCCAAATTTTGGTTAGGAGGTGCATTCATGTTATCTAGTTTTAACTCACCTAGGTCAATGAGATCTGAAGGAAATTTATAAATGATCGATACATTTCAATTTCATGTCCTTGGAATTGTTTGTACTTAGAGTAGCCATTTTCTCTATATTAAAAAGGTTTGGAATTGGATATGTCAACAGTCGAGAGGGAGGGAACATGATCATACATGCAACAAGAAGTTCATTGAAGATGGAACTATATGATTCTCCTAGGGGTATATATTTTCATTGAGGTCAAGTTTTTCCAAATTCTAAATGAATTTTGGATGTAATTTTCAAAAGAACTACATTTTTTTAACCCTTATATTTTTCATTAATAGAGGAATCCTTGAAGGAGGGGTTAGGTTTGGGTTTCTTAGATCATATTTTACCTTACCATCCTTGAGGGATCAAAGTTCCAATTTTTAGGCCATGGTGAAGGATTCATCAAAGGTTTGGAATGATTGGATTTGTAATGTGGATGATATATTTTTAGCACATGATCGAGCAAATAAATCAATTAGCTTAATTTATGGAAGGGAGAAGGATATTTGGTTGATAATCCCCCACCATTTGGAGATGAAATCAATGATAGACTCATTTTCAAATTGTTTGATAGCATACAGATCGGTGATAGAGATATTATGGGCTATGTTAATAGAGAAGTGTTCTAGAAATAACTGTACTAGTTGTGTGAATGAGAAAAGGGAATGTTGGGGAATACTATTGTACTAGTCGAGGGTAGGGCTGACCAAAAATGTGGGAAAGGTCCTCAACATCAAATCTTGATCATGGGTAATGAGGTGATAGGCATGACGAAAGGCTCCATATTGTTAAGGTGGAGGGAGAGATGTGTTTATAAAATATTGTATTGTGGTATGTATTGAGAGGATGCATATATATGTATTGCTAGTGACAATGAACACCTACTATGAGAAAGGGAGAGTAATATTAATGGAAATTGTGTTGATATGAGGTGTAGATAAAGGGATGGATAGGAATAAATTATGGATATAATACATGGTTTTTGTGATGAAACAGGTCTAGACATGATCAATGGGTTTGTAGAGAGAGGGAAACAAGCTGAGATTACATGAGGAGTATGAGCAAAGTGGAGGTTGCGTGGCTAGATGTGGATGAGGAGGTAGTAGTATGTGTCTTTGTACCTTATGAGTTAGGTGAAGAAGATGATGACACATTTACTTTTTTGTTTGTTTGTTTTTCGTGATGATATGACATTAAAGTAAAAACTAGAAACAAGAGTGGATGAACTAAGTACTAACACTTATGTATCACTAGTAAGGGGCAAGGATAGATTGTTTGAATGATGGGTTATAGTTAGAGTGTTAAAGTTTAGGATAATCACAAGTGTTAACTTGAGTATATGGGAAATGTGTTGGATAAAGAGTGGTGTAAATTATATGAAACATTAAGCCACAATCTAACCACTAATGGAAATATGATTGGTGTCTAAAAGTTATGTGAAGACTAGGCCACCACTCTAGAAGAATTGAGGAGGGTCAAGGAAAGGAGCCTCGACATCTTGGATTAAGTGTTAGGGGAATGTGGAGGTTCTAGGTTTGTTTCTAAGGGATGTTGTAGTGTAATGGATGTGTTTGGGATATTTTTTTATATGATATCTTTGGTCGATTCTAAGGAATGCTTTGAAGTGAATCTACCATATTTGAGAGGTTTTGAAATTGATCCTCTATTCTAGTGTAACCATGGACTAATTAAACAATCCATGCAAAAAGGAAAGATATTTATTTAAAAATGAGAACAACACACACACAAATAAATTTTAGATTATCTTGATTAGTTGAAAGAATGTGAAAAGGATGATTAATGAAGGTACTATGGAAGAGGCTAGCTAAGACTAGTTTCAAGTAATTTAGATCTAAAGTCCTTGATATACCCAAAGGTATGTGAGGCCTATATATGTGTTGGTGTCAAGATGAGGTATGATATTGGGGCCTACCCCCTAACTTCAAGGTCTCCTAATGATAAGGGTGTTGGGATTTTAGCCAATATACTTCCTACTATATTGTTTATACTCAACCATATAATTTACTTGGCTTACCTCTTAGTGGTGAAATCGAAGTAGGTAGACCTGGAAGGAATTTTTTAGATGAAAATTTGATTTAAGATGTGGTTTGGTTGTGTATGAGGGAATATTATGAATTCAATCAATTAATCCCTAATTAAACTAAATGAATAGGTAGATATGAATTTTTTTAAGAATTTCGATGAAGACAAATAAAATAAAGTACAATAATTACAATAAATGAAAGAAAAGAGACATACCCATGTTTTCTTTTCCTTTTTGATTTTTCTTATTATTTTATCTTTACAAGTTTTTGAGGAAGTGAGGGAAAAATAACCAAGATGTAAGTTTAGATATTTTACATGAAATAAAAACATATGAAATCGATGAAAAAGGGACTTGGGTACCATAGGGCGTGCTCGAGTTTTTGTGGTGATTTTTGGTTTGTCTATTATAATGAGAAACATAAAAAACTCGAAAGACCATAGGTTTTAACAATACATACACCGATAGTCCAATGCTAGGATGTACAATGGATGTGATATTCCTCCTTCCAAAGGATGAGAGAACACATGTAAATATATCTAAACACGATAGATATTAGACAAGGAGATGACGATTTTCTTGGAAAAGGAAGATCCCAAGAACCAATGGAATTCCTCGAAGGGTGTCAAATAGTTTTAAAATTAAGGGAAGATGATAATAAGATAATTGATAATGAAGGTATAAATAGAATTATAAAGGGATAGGAGATCCTATTATACTTGATAGGAGATCCTATTATACTTGATAGGAAGCCCAAGAGAGGGATACAACAATCTCAAAATCCTCAAAGTACTCAAAATAAACTTGTTCGAAGTGTCTTTTTATTCTTGTATGACCTCGAGTTGATCTTTGATATCTAATGACACAAAGTTTATTTCATGCGTGATGTTGAAATTTCCTAGATGAAGGCTTGCTAGATGATCGAGAGATTGTAAATGTTGGTGATGGGATTTGATTCACCTAGCACTTTCATTTACAGAGGTCACGTCTTGAAAACCAACTAATTATATAGAAAACTAAATGATAAAATGATAACAGATATGATAAATATGATGAGAATTCTTAAATGATAGGAATCACTTGTAATCTAGGGGAATCACTAGAAATTAATGTGTAGGATATTGATTTCTTAATAAAATTCAAATTGAATGTAAAGTAAATGATTTAAGGATTCATATGTTATTTTACATGATATGTTGATAAGATGAATGGGAAAACATGAGACAAAGACTTAAATTGACTAATAAATGTTTGAAAATTATGTTGTAGGGATCTTCCAATGTTTGCAGAGCTTCCGAATGCTTGAAAAGGATGTTGAAGGTCTCAAAATGATCTCGACGATGTCTTCTCGAGTCTCCAAAATGATAGATATTTTTTCAATTCATGAGGTATACTCCACCAAGAGGTTTGAGGTTTCTTTTATAATCATTGGTGATTATGTTAGGATCATTTTTGATCCAGTAAAGTGTGGGAAAAACCTTCGTAGAATTGGTTTTAACCACTTCCAAATTAGGTTTTTGGGATTATATGTGAGTGGGAATGGTTGAAAATGTTTGTAGGGAGCCAGGAGTTTAAGATGTTGGGTTTATAAAGGGTTATATTAAGTTTTAGGTGGTTATGGGGTTTAGGATATAAAATTAAGTTTTACGAGGGGCAAAAATGTGTTTCTATGAGGGTGAGGGTATGAATTCAGATATGTTTATGATTTATTGATAGGATTAGATTAAAATTTTTGATATGGATGTGAGGGATATAGACAAGTCACATAGGGTGTTGAAAAATTGGTGTCTACACATAATTTTCTCATGTTAATTTTGTATCAATGGGTACTATGAAAATAGGTTTTGGAACTTAGTTCATATGTGTCCCTAGATCTAGAATTTTCACTCAAAATCATGTTATCATACTTTTGTGTCTCTAAGTGGATACTCTTTACTTTTTACCTAAAAGGGGTTATCCTAATATAACTTCACTAACCTCACCTAGCCTCAATGGTATGGTGGGTGCTACATTACATAATAATACTTTGAAGAGGATAAAACCACATGTATTTCTCCCACGTGGAGGATGTGTGATTATGTATAAATAAAGGTTTTGGAAAGACCCTAATAAGGCCTTCAACACTTGGCAATGATCCTTGAATTTATTTTTAGTGCTTGAGAGTGTTTTAGGGTAGTAATCTAACATTCCAATGTAGCATTTAGACCATTTTAAGTTATAATTAAGTCACATTAAAAGTTTCATGTGTACAATTATGAACCCTAAATTTGAAATTAAAGTTTCAAATTTTATTTTTATTTACATTGGGATGTTAGGGTATATTCAAAAAATGTCAACTTTAGGGTGACATTAGTGGGCATGTTAGGTGTCTTAAATGGTGACTTGTTTGTCATCTTTGAGTTTTGACATTAACAAAAATTGGGATGATGTTAAATATGACTTATTTCTTGACGTTGATACATGTATTAAAGGGGTAAAATTTTGATGTCTTTAATTATATCTTTGTTCCTAACTTTGACATGTCTTAGTTTACAACTTAAGGGAATATTTAATAACGTCACAAATAAATTTCAAAAGTTATATAATTATGTATTTAGATGTAATAATGTGACACCCTAGCACTAAAGTGTAATGTTACACCCTAATGTGATACCCTAACATGAAACCCTAATACAATATCCTTACATGGAACCTTAATATGACACTCTTTCATGACACATCAATGTGACACCCTAACATGACACCCAAATATGACACCCCTAACATGAAACCCTAATATGTCACCCTAATGCAACACCCTAATACAACACTAGTACAATACACTAACATAAAACCCTAATATGACACCCTTATTATATGACACTCTAATGTGACACCATAATGCAACACCCTAGCAAAAAAACCCCAATATGACACCCTAATGTGATACCCTAACATGAAACCTTGACGAAATAACCAAATGTGATACCATAATGTGACACCATAAACACTAATGAGACACCCTAATTAATACAAGAAAAACACCCCAATTAACAAATATGACAACATAAACAACAATGTGACTATTAGTGCAAATTCACAACACCCCTAGATGTTTTCTCATATTTCTAGTTTGATAATGGGCATCCAGTGTGATTACACAACATGGAATCTTTTCCCCAAGTGTGGGACTTGCAAAAATGGGAAAATACTCTCTAGATTAAAGGCTAGTTCCTCTACTCCTCTGATCAGATGTATGCATGAAATTTGTAGAGGTTTAACTCAAAATCCTACTCTAATTCTACCAAGGAGACAAGGATAGAAGAGAGAAAAGAAGATAAAACTAAACTAACAAGGTGATACACCAAAGGAGTGGTGAACATCTATTTCTAAAGATTGACACAAATTATAAAAATGCAAGAAAAATCATGTAGAAAATGTTAAAATTGCAATGAAGGATTAGGATAGAGCAAACAACACAAGAAAGGATTGAAAATTCATTCATAGAGCTTGCATTATCATTTCCATTTTTAAAATACAGTGCATTACAACAGTAAGGAGGTAGAAAACATGTTGTAGTCCTAAAAGGTCTGATATTCCACAAATCCACTTGCCAAGGTGAAGGAGGGAGCCTGTAGAACATAAAAAACATCCAACCCTTTACAAATGAGCCAAATATGGCTTTTAACAATGAAAACTCGAGTTCAGGAAGGAGAAATGTGGGAAAAATGAAATGAATGATTCAACCACTGACTAGATCCATAAAAATAGCATGGGTACCCTTAAAAGTTCATTCCCCAAGATTTTTGACCATGTTGGAGAAGAATGGAAGCCATACTGCATTAAAAATGGTGGTTGAATGTCGGTTCTACTCTTTTCCCCATGCAGAGACATTTCTCATTTTTCTCTCACTAAAATCCACCAAAAACAAAATTTAAGATTCCATTGTGTAGAGGACTTCAATATATTTCCAATGACACAAAAATCGAGAAAAATTGAGCTCTGGATCGAAAGATATGCCCCTTTGAAGATTTAGGGAAAAACTGGGGCAAAAATCGGGTTAGTTGGCGAAACCTAAAAAATTTCCCCTTTTTTGAATTTGGAAAAATTCCCAAAAACTCTATGCCCCACCACTCTGCTACCACATGGCACATTCCCATTGGTCCATGGGTTCAAATAGCCATGTTACGCTTTTTTGAATTTTGGAAAAAATCCAAAAATTCCTCTGCGCCCGCCGCTCGGGACACGTCTCCATCCAACCTGCGAGCACGCGCTCTAAATTTTTCCTTTCCGTTTCCAACCAATTTATAAAAATATCCAAATTCTCCCCACACCCCGACCTCTACCATGAATAAGACATGTGGCATCTTCTTATTAGTCTCACGGGGTTTAAAACAAAACTTCCATTTCCTCCTTGCGTGGCTATAGGCCAATTCTTTCCTTTGCGCCATTTTACTATTTTGGAAAAAAGCCAAAATTTGCTCTGCCCCTCCAACTCCCACTGACCTCATGGACACATGTCACACTCTCATTCGCGTGGGGTCCTGGGCCAAAATTTTCATTGTGCCATTTTTGGAAATTTTCTTAACTTACCTCCGCTAGTCCAACCTCTGCCGCCACATGGCACCTCCTCATTCGGATGGGCCTCAAGCCATTTCTTTCTCCATGGGCCCACGGGAAAAAAAAATTCTTTGCACCCCCACCACTTCCTTGGAAAAATTTCATCTTACCTCCACTAACACGCCATTCCACTACCACATGCTGCAATCATATTGGTTGTGGACCTTCCCAGGGAAAATTTCCCTCAAAAACTCTGCCTTGAGCCATAACTTGCAAAATACAAGGAGTTAGAAGGAAAACTTTACCTTTCTGGAAAGGTGAGAAAATTCTCTATCTAATGAAGCCATTTCAGATAATTTTGAGTTCCTAAAAAGGTTGAAAAAATTGACTGAGGCACAAGGAAGGAAGGAATGAAAGAAAGTTAGTTAAAAATAAGCAAGGGGCTTATTTTGGATAACAATTTTGGTGACTCAGAGGGGTCATCTACCTACTAGATGAAGTGACCAGCTACCTAAAGTAATCCATTGGGCATGGAGTCATCAACTTAACTGCTTGGTACTCTCAACTCATTAGAAAATTTCTAGAAAGAAGATTGTGAGAGTAGAACATCACTTGATCTGGAGCATGGCCTGCAAGATGCATCCTTGGGACAACAAGCTTGTGCCAAAGCACTTAGGGAAATGTAAAACTAAGCTACAACAAAACAATGTGCACAAGCACTTGGAGGAATGAAAATCTAAGCTAATATGTACAAGGTGAGGAGTTTCCCTTCTAGTAGCAATGCTTTAGATGGATTCCATTAACTGGAATATACAGTTTTTCACAATGCAATGTAGACAATTGGAAGGCATTATTGTTCTTACATTTTGTGACCATGTAGGGGCCACTCCAAATGGCATCAAAATTTGAATGCCTTCTTGGATTTTCTTGGTCTACATCCCATTTCAACACTAAATCTCCAACTTGGAAGGTTCTAGCCTTAGCTTTCCTATCAAAGGTTCTCTTGATCAAGGCTTGGTCCTTCTCCATTGTTTGGGCTGCATGCTCTCTGATTTCTTGGATTTCCATCAATTCTACATATCTAACCTCCATGGGTTCAAACTCCAACAATTCTAATTGCTTCATGAGTTCCAATGTTGGCAACTCAAGTGACATAGGCAAGATTTCCTCTCTTCCATAAACAAGTTTGAATGGAGAGTTATTGGTGGATCTCTTGGGAGTTATCCTATCAGCCCATAAGGCTGATTTAAGTTTAGTGTGCCAAGTCCTCTGATTTTCATCAAGAGTCCTCTTGATGATCCTTAATAGGTTCTTGTTGGTAGACTCATCTTGGCCATTACCTTGAGGGTAATAATTTGATGAAGTGCTCAGATAGATCCCATTCTTAATAGCCCATTCAATTACCTTTGATCCTATGAATTCCAATGCATTATCTGATATTATAGTGGTAGGTATACCAAATCTGGTTACTATCCCTTCATAGAAGTCTAGAATGCTAGATTCATTTACTTCTTTGAGTGCCACCGCCTCAGTCCATTTGGTGAAGTAATATGTTGCTATTAGAATCCACTTGTGTCCTTGGCTTGAGTTTGGGTTAATGACTCCAATGAAGTCCAAACCCCATTGCATGAATGGTTGGTCAACTGAAATTGGGTGCAATGGAAGGGCTGCTAATCTTTCCTTTCCTATGAAGAATGCACAATTTTTGCACCTCTTGATCCATGCATAACAATCACTAAACACCTTGGGCCAATAATAGCTAGCCTTCATAATCTTGAGGGCTGTCACTCTTGGAGAAAAATGACCCCCAGCTGATCCACCATGGAACTCTTCTAACATTCTCTTAATTTGATTTGTCCCAATGCATCTCAACAACACTCCATTTATATCCTTTTTGAACAAGACACCATCAACAAGTGCATATGGAATAGCCTGCAATCTGAAGTGTCTTCTCTTGGTTTTGTTCATCTCTGGAGGGCATAGGCCTATTTGTAAGAAGTGCATTATGTCTTGGGTCCAGCAAGGAGTGAGCATACCATCATTCTCTTCTTGAACACCTCTTTGTTCTTGGTTGTCTTGCAACACCAAAACAACATCCTTCCCATTGCTTGCTTCCATTGATTTTCTCAAGACCAGCTGCTCACACAATCCCTTTCCTTAGACCAGCTTGGTGACTTTGATCTCAATTTCATACTCCATGACATGAGTAATCCACCCTACACATTTTTCATTTAGGTCTTTGTTGAGGAGGAAGTCCTTAACTCCCACATGAGAAACCAACAGTTGAACCTTGTTGTTTGAAACTAGATGCTTAAATTTCTTCAAGCTCCTAATCACTACAAGAACATGCTTCTCAATGAAGGAATACCTCACCTCATAGTCCTCCAAGCTTTGGCTAAAGAAGGCAATTGGCTGCTCTGCATTTTCTTTGTTTTGTTGTACTAAAATTGCAGAAATTGTATCATCACCTCCAAATGCATAAAGGATAAAATCTTTAGAGAAATATGGGTTAATGAGAGTTGGAGCTTGTGAGATAGCCTCTTTGATTGCCTCAAAACTTTCCTTACCTTTAGCTGTCCATTTGAAATCCATACTTTTCTTCAACATCATAGTTATTGGCTTGACAAGGGCTACAAAGTCTGGAACAAACCTTCGAACAAAATTGATTCTTCCCAAGAAACTTTGAAGGGCCTTCTTATGACTTGGTAATGGCAGTGCTTTTATTGCTTCAACCCTCTCTGGATCAATTGCTAATCCCTCTTTGGAAACAATGTGGCCTAGGAGCTTTCCTTCATGAGCTAGGAAAATACATTTTTTGGGATTCAAGGATACCCCAAATCTTCTACATCTTTGGAACACTTGTCTCAAATGAAAGAGATGATCTGCTACACTTTTAGAAAATATAGTAATATCATCTAGGTATATCAACACTATTTTGTTGATCAATCCCTTGAATGCCATATCCATTGCCCTTTGGAAGGTAGCTCCGGCATTAGACAGCCCAAATGGCATTTTCCTATATGCATAGGTTCCCCATTTGGTGGTGAAGGCTGTTTTGAACTAATCATCCTCCTTTACCATGATTTGATTATACCCTGAATAACCATCTAGCAATGAAAACCTCTTAGAGCCAGCAACAACTTGTAAAATCTGCTCCATAGAAGGAAGTGGGTAATGATCCTTGAGGGATGCTCTATTCAAATCTCTAAAGTCTACACACAATCTAATTTCTCCACTCTTCTTTCTAACTAGAACCAAGTTTGTAACCTAGCTTGAATGCTTGATGGGAAATATGATACTTGCCTCTATTAACTTATTCAATTCCTTCTTCATGAGAGGCTCCATGTGTGGATTGACCGGTCTTTGTTTTTGCCTGATGGGTTTAGCACTTGGATCTAATTCAATTGTGTGTTGAGCTAGCTTGGGATTGAAACCTCTCAATTCTTCATAGCTCCAAGAAAATATATCTAGGAACTCTTGACAAAGTTACATGAACTCATACCTTTCTTTCTTGGTTTCCACTTTACCAATTTGAAGTGATTTTCCTTCTCCCACTAAGATGGGCACTGAATCTTCTCCCTTGACTTGGATGTTTGCTTTCTCCTTCCTAAATTGATCATTAGGATTAAAGATGGACTCCAAAGTGACAAGTCATTTTGGATTTTTTGTTCTCAGCTGTACCACTTGATCACCATATTGTTGTTCTAACTTTTCCTGATTTTTGGCTGAGAACTCAACTTCTTCTTGCAAGAAATTGATGATTTGTTGGTCACTTTCAAACACTTGCCAACTTACATTATTGTCTGGCACTGATGGCCTTACAATCACATGAATTTTTGGCTACACTTTATCTTCCTTGATACTCTCCACAACATCAAAGGCTACTCCAACTACCTGCAAGCCTATCAACAACTTGGTTTCTTTCCTAGGGATGGAGTTGATGCCAAAGCCTTCAAAATCCTCAATGAGGTCCCACACCCTATTCTTATAACTCTTGAGTAGGTAATTTTTGGCAGCATGCTTGCCCTTTAACTTGATTAACAATCAGCTCACTGTCACCAAAGACTTGTAAGTTTTTGATACCTCTCTTTCTTGACCAATGCAATCCTTGTATCAAAGCTTCATATTTAGTAGTGTTGTTAGAACATGCAAACTAAAATATAAAAGCTGAATAATACTTAATTCCTTGAGGTGAAACAAGCATAGCTCCCCCTTGCACCTTGTCTACTTCTTGATCCATCAAAGAACAGCTGCCATACCTCATTGTCATCTTT
Organism: Taxus wallichiana var. yunnanensis; assembly: GCA_018340775.1. Taxonomy (NCBI): domain Eukaryota; kingdom Viridiplantae; phylum Streptophyta; class Pinopsida; order Cupressales; family Taxaceae; genus Taxus; species Taxus wallichiana. The sequence continues at coordinate 693,964,971 of CM031236.1, read as the reverse complement.
ATGGTCTGGCTTGGTGATGCTAGGAATAGGCTGATTTTCTTCATGCATGTAATAAACTCCTAGTTCATATTCCTCTATTTCCTTGTAGGGATCAAAAGCATGTACCTTGCTTTCCCATTCATCAAGAGTCAAATCTAGGATGCTTCCAACTTTGGTGTCAGCTTCATCTGTGCTTGGATAATCCTCTTGATCAAATGTTGAACAGTTGGCATTGATTGGGCTTGGAGTATGAGGCTCAATGTGAAATTTTGCAATAGGTTTAGACCTGATTGTGGCCTTAGTTCCATATCTAGTCTGGAACAACATGTGTGACCAATCAGTAGATAAATAGCCTCCAATTCTAGCTGTGAAATCCCTTGACAAACATAGGGAAAAAAGTGGTGGTAAATCTATCACTGACACATCTTGCAAAACAATGACATTGGGAATGCATGCAAGGTGAGGCTCAAATCTTTAATTACCCCAATTGTTTTTACTGTTATCCCATCCAATTGCACTACCCCTTTGGATATGACTTCATATTGGAGGCCTAGCTGATCAGCTATTTTCTTGGGCATCATAGAACTACTTGCCCTAGAATCAATCATACAATTGTGTACTAGTTTATCCCCAATGATCAATGAAACATAGAATGGAGGGGGCTTCAAAACTTTACCTTGTTGTCCTCCAAGCTTCCCCTCAGGCTGAGTAGAATTTGTGAGTACCTTCTCTTGCATATGAGCTTGTTGATTTGAAGTTGACCAATTCTTCATGGCAGCTTGTAGTAGATCCCTTTGGCCTAGGATGGATAGTGATTCCCACATAGATATATTCACATTTGTCTTCTTCATTTGTTCAATGATGTTAAATGGGGATGAAACATCTCTTTGCTGCCCCTTAGCCTACACATTCTTTTCTTGTACATGGGCTGCAACAACTGGCATTTGAGCTGGTCTAGAAGGTGGCTTGGGTTGTCCTTGCACATTTGGAACTGCATTTTGCTTGCCAACACTTTGTGGAGTGATGGAAGGTTGTGGATCACCTGGAGCTAATGAATTCCCTTCACCAATATTCCTCTTCTTTGACCATGTGTTAGCTGCTACATTATGAGAAATTGTTTGATTCATACCACAAAAATCTTCAGCCTGCCAATTCACAAGTGTAGTCTCATTTGGAGTTGTATTTTGCTGAGATGTTCCTTGTTGTTGGTTTGTTTCTTGACTCACCTCACTCTCTACATGAGTTTTTGTCACCATCAAAGCTTGGTTCAAAGCACCATTGAAGCACATAGACTGGTTGTGAGGTTCATTACATGGGAAACACCAATCATACTCTTGAGCTATATTATTTTGCACTGGCACTAAGGCTTTAGAGGTAGATGCAACATTGGGGTTATAGGGCTGAAATGGTCTATTGGCAGGAGGCCTTACTTGATTTTGATTTACAGCTAGATTGGGTGGCCTATTAGGCTGATATGGTTGCCTATTAGGCTGAGTTTGAGACTAATAAGAAGGTCTAAAACTTTGGGCTTGCTGCCTCTTGAGTGTAACCAGCTCATTGCCTAAATTTTGTAATTGTTTCATGACTTCTTGAAGTTCATTTGAGGCACTAGAGGATGAAGTAGAAGTTTCATTTGAACTCTGATTTCTAGGAGTGGGAATAGGAGCTAAAGTAGGTGCTTGACTAGTGCTTGGGTTTTCCAAGTTTGGATATAAGGGCATGGGAGGCCTAGGCACCAATTTACTAGCTTGGATCAAACAATTCTCAGCCCTAATGGAAATGCTATAAGTTGCAGGTATATTTGCACCTCCCATGGATTGGATTAACATAGAAATATCAGAATTTAAAGCTTTGAGATAGTATAAGAAAGAACCTTTAGCTGTTGGCCTTACTATCACTGGGATTCTATCCTAGGTCCTTTGAAATCTGAAATTGAAGTCTATTAGCTACTCATTGGGAGCTCTCTTGATAGTTTTCAATTGTTCTAATAGAGACAAATTATCTCCCTTTTCTCCAAACTGCTCATGGAGAGCTATGCACAACTGGTTCCAATTTTGGATAGAGCCTGCCCCAAGGCTCTTGAACCATTACAAGGCTTTCCCTTTGAATGAAGATGCCAATAATTTGACAGCAATTTACATCTCAACAATCTCATGGATTACACAAACATTAGCAATGTCTTTGACATGATCACCAGGAGTGGTATGATTTTCCCAAGAAAGTATGGAATGTTCTTCAATGCTATAACTGGAACTGAGTTTGTGCATTGAGAGCAAGTGGGCTGCTGCCAGTGAAGTTGACATAAGGGTTGTGTTGTGCCATTCTGATTGGCCTGAGAACCCTTGTTGATTGGGTGAAAGGTCTACCAGGTGGAGGAGTTGATAGAGTTTTGTTTGGTGGAGATGGAGACCTTTGAATTATTCTTCCCCTCTCTCTTCTTCCTAGGGATAACTGCAGATACTCAGACAATCCCTCTTCTCTGGCCCTTGACCTTGTTTGGATCCTTCTCATGAATCTTCAGACTTGGACTGCTAAAACTAGTTGATTTTATCTCTTTGGAGTCGCCAGATGTGTAAATCAAGGCTCTTTTTAAGCAAGAAACTTACAACAAATGCACATCAACTTTGTTGTAATGAATATGAAGACCTCTAAGGTCCCACCTGGGTGTGCCAAAATTGTTAGTGCAAATTCACAGACACCCTGGATGTTTTCTCATATTTCTAGTTTGATAATGGGCATCCAGTGTGATTACACAACATGGAATCTTTTCCCCAAGTGTGGGACTTGAAAAAATGGGAAAAAACTCTCCAGATTAAAGGCTGGTTCCTCTACTCCTCTGATCATATGTATGCATGAAATTTGCAAAGGTTTAACTCAAAATCCTACTCTAATTCTACCAAGGAGACAAGGATAGAAGAGAGAAAAGAAGATAAAACTAAACTAACAAGGTGATACACCAAAGGAGTGGTGAACATCTATTTTCTGATTATAAAAATGCAAGACAAATCATGCACAAATTGCTAAAATTGTAATGAAGGATCAGGATAGAGCAAACAACATAAGAAAGGATTGAAAATTCATTCAAAGAGCTTGCATTATCATTTCCATTTTTACAATGCAGTGCATTACAATAGTAGGAGGTAGAAAACATGTTGTAGTCCTAAAAAGGTCTAATATTCCACAAATCCACTTGTCAGGGTGAAGGAGGGAGCCTACAGAACATAAAAAAATGTCCAACCCTTTACAAATGAGCCAAATCTAGCTTTTAACAATGAAAACCCGAGTTTAGGAAGGAGAAACGTGAGAAAAATGAAATGAATGATTCAACCACCAACTAGATCCATCAAAATAGCATGGGTACCCTTAAAATTTCATTCCCCAAGATTTTCAACCATGCTAGAGAAGAATGGAAGCCATACTACATTAAAAATGGTGGTTGAATGTTGGTTCTACTCTTTTCCCCATGCCAGAGGTGTTTTCTCATTTTTCTCTCACTAAAATCCACCAAAAAAACAAAATTGAAGATTCCATCGTGTAGAGGACTTCAATATCTTTCCAATGACACCAAAATTGAGAAAAAATGAGCTCTGGATTGAAAGATATGCCCCTCTGAAGATTTAGGGCAAAACCTGGGGCAAAATCGGGTTGTTGGGCGAAACCTAAAAATTTTCCCCTTTTTTAAATTTGGAAAAATTCCCCAAAAATCTCCGCACCCCACCACTTTGCTACCACGTGGAAGCAGTCCCATTGGTTTGCAAGTTCAAATAACCATGTTACACTTTTTTGAATTTTGGAAAAAATCCAAAAATTCCTCGCGTCCCGTCACTGGGACACGTGTCTCCATCCAATTAGCTGCGGGCACATGCTCCAAATTTTTCCTTTGTGCTGCCAAACACTTTGGAAAAATTTCCAAATTCTCCCCATGCCCCCGACCTCTGCTGCAAATAGGACATGTGGCATCTTCTTATTAGTCCATGGGGTTTAAAACAAAACTTCCATTTCCTCCTTGGCGGGCCTGTGGGCCAATTCTTTCCTTTGCACCATTTTACTATTTTGGAAAAAAGCTGAAATTTGGTCTACCCCTATGAATGAATCCCTGACCTCATGGACACGTGTCACACTCTCATTTACACAGGTCCCGGCCAAAATTTTCATTGCGCCGATTTTGGAAATTTTCTTAACTTACCTCCACCCGGCCTCGACCTCTACCACCACGTGGTGCCTCCTCATTTGCGCGGGCCTCAAGCCATTTCTTTTCTACAGCCCACGGGTAAAAAAAATTCTTTGTGCCCCTATCACTTCCTTGGAAAAATTTTCAACTTACCTCTACCGACCCACCATTTTTCCGCCACGTGGTGCATTCCTATTGGTTGCAGACCTTCCCAAGGAAAATTTCCCTCAAAAACTCCGTCGAGCCATAACTTGCAAAATACGAGTTAGAAGGAAAACTTTACCTTTCTAGAAAGGTGAGAAAATTCTCTATCTGATGAAGCCATTTCTAGATAATTTTGAGTGCCTAAAAAGTGGAAAAATTTGACTGAGGCATAAGGAAGGAAGGAATGAAAGAAAGTTATTCAAAAATAAGCAAGGGGCTTATTTTGAATAATAGTGACACCATAAATGCAAATACAAAACCCAAAAAAATGACACCCTAAACACTAATGTGATACCTTAAAAACATTATGGCACCGTAAATAGAATTGTGACACCCTTAACACCAATGTGAAAACCTAAACAAAAATGATACAATGTACACACCCATATGATGAACTAGCTAGTAAGAAATTGTAATGTAACACCCTAACACTACACAATAATTTGACACCTACTCATGACACTCTAATGTACCACCCTAATGGCATACACTATTAATGTTATACCCTAATCATGTCATGTAGATTCCAAAATAACATTATGTTGTCACAATTATCCTAATATGAAAACCTAATTATTATGATAATCTTACAAATTAATGATTGCTAGAAAACTTAAATAGTACATATGAAGCCCGTTAACATTGCACAATACCATCGAGGAGCTCGATAAGACGGATGCTGCCCACATGACCGCTTTGGGTATGTTTCATGCTTGGAAAAAAGTCAAGATCAGTGTTGATCAAGCAGCCAAAAAGTAGTCCTGCATGCTTCTACTGCTCTCTTTTGTTATTCTTACTGTTTCTTGGCTGTCGGGTTACTGTTTTTTTGCTGTTGTTTTGCTGTTAAGCCTCGCTTGTGTAGCTGTTTCTGGGCTACGTTGATTTTCATTGTTCCTCTTGGACTTGGTTAGTCCTGCTATGTTTCTCACTCTTATTCCGGCTTAAAGGCCTTTTTTTGTATTCAAGGGTATAGTCCCTTTCAAAAAACTATTTGCCATTATTAAAACATTGCACAATACCCTAATGTTATTAGAGTGCACTTTGTGAATCCAATTAAGAATTTGGTTTCACAAGGCACAAAAGTAGTGTATACACCTAATTTTTCACATTTTATCTTTTCATACATGTTACTAACAATTTCTCTTCCAGGTTAGAGGTTGTTAATGCATCTATTTCTAGGAATAGGTGCCTTAAAGGGCTCATTTTGGGATAGGGTTTAACCATTTTGTTAAGGACAATACATAGAGAGAGAATGGATTTTGGTCCTATTTATGCACCTCTTTGCTCTTATCTTCTTACTTTGCTTTACACCCTTCTGACACCTTACTTGCACATGACCATATTATTTTCACACTTTGCATTACTTTTATCCTTCATGAAACATTTAATACACCCCCTTTCCTTTCCCCTCCCTAGATGATGTCATCACTCGCGGGTGATTACACCAACACATTTTCACATTAATGTCTAAAAGAATCACCTGTGGGCGATTGGATCAAGTATAAATACCAAAAAATACAATCACACATATAACATAGACAACACAAATACATATAGGAACTCTTCATTTCTCTTCTCTTTTACGTCAACTTGCATATGCTCTTTTAACTCTTGGATTGGATTTTTTTGTTGGATTGGTTTGTTTGCACTCTTGGGTCACCTATAGTGAGTTAGGACAAGATTTTTTCCCCTTATCTACCCAAAATCTATTCTCTCTTGGTGTATTGTCCTTTGGGAAATAGATGCATCTCGTGACCATCCCATAACAATTAAGTGCTCTAACTCAACTTGTCATTTTGCATAGAGTAGTCTCCTATCTCTTTTCTTATCACTTTATGTTATCCTAGCATCTTATGCACATGTTAGGTTAGCATATTGTTATTCAAATCCTTATCTTATGTTACATGCTTTACTCAACTAACATATCTCTTACATGTTTAATTTTTCCATAATCACCCCCATATTATTGCTTTCACACTGTAATTTTGTTCCAAAATAGAGTTATTTCTATCTTTTCATTCTCTTGAGAAACAGATAAGGGTTAGGGCTAGGAGGAATACCTATTGAGTGTTGGGAAGGTGTGCGCATACCGTAGAGAGATTAGACTGATTGTGAAGAGATCCTTTTTGTCTAGGAAGGACTACCTGTAAATAAGAATGCAAGACCACCAGATTTTCGTTAAACAATAAGTGAGGGAACTACCTTGGGCCTAGGAAATATTAGACTTCCTTTTGAAGGTGGTTAGTTCCCTTTTAATACAAATTAATGCAAATGATAATAAAGAAGCTATTGTAAAATCACGATTTAGGTACCTCGTTACTAAAAGCAATAGAGACTAAACTACCAATAATAAAATGTCATGTTGTTTGTTTGGTCACTGGTTATTGATATGTTCAGATCAAGTTACAGGGATAGACAAGGCTGGATATGAGATTGTTTGGAGGTAAATAGGTGAAAGATTGGTTTTTGGTATAAGTCATAGTGACCGATGTCGGTCACTGGATAACCGACCCATGGTTATAAAACTGATACCGGTAGGGGATAACCGATATCGGTAGGGGCAAAGTGATATAGGGGATAAGAGGATATCGGTAGGGGATTTTAAATGGAGGTTTGTTGTAAGGTGGTTATGGGGTTTAGAAGGTTGGTAGATGGTTGAGGGGAGTAGTAGGGTGATAGAGAAGACTCAGAGAGTGAGAAAGTTGTCTTTGGGGAAATATAGAGATGGATGAATGAAGGTTAGGTGCAGGGTGCTGCCGGGTGGTAGATCCAAGAGTGAGCTTATAATCACTATGAATCAAAAGTTCACAAAGTAGTGTCTAGAAGCATACAAGGTAATAAAAGAGACTACTTACTAGTTTCTGATGTAGATGTAGGTCCAAGGAATGTAGTGGCAAAGGCAAGGCTCAGTTGGGATGATCCAGCAATTAGAAGTGAGCTGATGAAGCTATCCTCCGACTCTCCCAATGTTTGGATGAGTGTGACAGTGATCTAGTTGCTCAGTTACAGTCTTGGGCTCAATACTCCTCTCTGCAACCTCTTCTCTCTCTCTCACTTGTCTCTCTCTTACAAATGAATTTGGATCCTTGCAAATGAATTCGGATCCTTTGGTTTTGGTTGGGGGAGGTCATTTATAGGGAACCGATGGTGGTTACCTAACCAATGCCGGTCGAGTAGGGACCGATGTTGGTTAGGTCAAAGTTGGCTATTTTTAGTAAAATAGCCAACTTTCCCTCCTTTTCTCCCGAGGGTCATTGTGGGCTTAGTCAAGTCATTATTAGGTTTGTTTTGGTGTACGTGAGGGGTGATGAGTCATGGGTGTGGGTTTGGACCAAGTTATAGGTCTTAATTAGGTTAGTTTAGGGTTAGGGCTAGGTCATGGTGAGGTGGCAAGGTGAGGTGGCAGGGTTGGAGATGTGGATTTATTAATTATAAGGTAATTAATAAATAATTAAGTGTGTAAGGTTTAGGTGGTGAGGTAGGGTTAGGTTGCGAGATGAGATGCAAGGCACATGACATCGTAAGACCCAAATTTGGTGTCTACATTTGCCCCTTGTTGTCGTGTAGCTTGTCTTGTAAAGCTGCACCGACAATAATAAGAAGTGGTTGCCCCAGTTAAGGGTATAGGTAATCCCCCTCAAATCTATCATAGATTGAGGTGACGTGAAATCAGGGATAGGGTTGATAAAGGGTGAATGATGATGAGATGATGTTAAGATGGTGGGGTAATTTCAAGGAAGAAGACACACGTTTAAATGCAATAGTGCGACCAAGGTACACGATATGAAGTGAAAAAAGAAATTCATAGGCAAAGGTCGATAGTTTATCCAAACAAGGTTGATATAATCTGGTATCCAAGGCATAAGAAGTAGCTCCATGGGATGTAATGGGTAAGGTACTGGAACATTTAGGCATGTTCGGTAGTACCAAATGGTTGGTTTGGTTGAGATAAATGTCACGGTCTCGATCTAGGAAAAGTTGGTTAGTTGATCAATTCAAGTATCCTAGTCATGCTAAAACACGAACAAGTGAGCTCGATTGAACAAATAGCTACATGATGGGTGGATAGAATCGTAATTTGCGGGCCTCGGTCGAGTTACTTAATTGGTGCAGCCTTGGGTCGGGCCAACCGATTGGGTATAGCCTTGGGTCGGGCTGATTAGTTGGTTGCGGCCTTGGGTCGGGCCGATTAGTTGGTTGCGCAGATTGGGTCGGTCGATTGATTGGTTGCGGCCTTGGGTCAGGCCGATTGGTTGGTTATGGCCTTCGGGGTCAAGACGATTGGTTGGTTCGCGCCTTGGGTAGGGTTGATTGATTGGTTGTGGCCTTAGGTCGGGCCGATGAATTCAAAATAAGGCTATTTAGCAAAGCCGGGGGTAGGCGATGTGGTGAAAAATGGAGATGGATGGATAAGGGCAGGAGTTAGGTTAAAATAAGCAGGTAACCGATATCGAAAATATTTATATTTTTAAGGAAAACACAACACATGATAGGTTATGGTAGGGGATGGTCGAGCTAACCTTGGGAGACCCCATGTCTCCTAAGTGCTACCTATATAGCCCATTGCACAAAGCAAGGAGGGGCCTCAAACCGATGTAGTTCTCCCTTAAGACTAGGGAGAGGTGAATTCAGGCAATTTGGTTGTGGTTAGGCAATTTTTTGGTTGGTAAAAGTTTGATGTTGGTAGGGTAAGGTTGTTGGTGTTTCTAAGGTATTGGATGTGTTGGTGTGGGTATAGGTGAAGCGAGGGTTAGCTTACCTAAGCATAGAAACGTGTCCCGATTAAGGTCAACACATAATCCTAGATTTAGGTAAAAGAGGAAAAAGTGTCCCATAGTTGGAAAGAGCTAAACAAACCATGTATTATCGTAGGATGAGCTTAAATCCCTAGGTACCTTGCATAGGCTAGAAGTTGATAGGTGAAAAGAGTTATATAATCACAATATATTGGATATACATCACGTCCCTTGAGTTTTGTTGTTTTGAAGAATGGTGAGGTGAGGTGGATGGTATAGCTAGGCGCAGAGAACTTGTTATAAGGTGATTATTCTGACGAAAGAGAACCAAACCTAAATAGACAAGTCCATGACTCAAAAGTGCTTTTGAATACTGCTTTTATTTTTCTAGATATAGATTGATCGATGCGGGAAGTCTATATGGGATATGCATTTTGTTGTTCTTGAGGTCTTCACGAAGCTGATTAATGTGAGAAGCTTCTGATAGAGGCTAACTTTGTATAGCTGTCCTTCAAGGAGCGTAGTCTACTTATAGTAGTAGATGTGGCTTTGCACATAGCTTTCCTTCAAGGAGTAGTCTAGTTTATAGCTTAGAGGTCTAGATGTCCGTTTGGCATGAAGCATCTAGTTTTGTAGGAAGTTTGACTCAAGAATATCCCAGAATTGTATAATTGAGAACTTGTTATTTTGATACTTTTAAGTCATGGACCAGACTAAAAAGGGGAAGGAATTTTTAAGAGGAGGTGATGATCAAACCACATGAGTTTGATTCTACTTTGAGATGCACGAAACAAGGTGTATGAGGTGGTAAATGAGCTCAAGGGATGAGCGCAAGGTAGATAAGAAGTGATGTAACACTAAATTCAATAGTAGAATGGTCGGAGATGCAAGGCATTAAGGGGGTTCAGCTCAGGTTTACCATTAAGCGAAGCTAAACGATAAGTACCTGATCCATAAGTGTGAGTGATAATGTAAGGCCCAATCCAATTAGGAGAAAATTTTCCATGTTTGCTCTTTTCTAGTTTGGTTACATGTTGATTCTCTTTGAGGACAAGATCACCAATCTTAAAGGTACGCTCATGAATTCACTTATCATAAGCACGATTTATGCACTTTTGATAAATTTGAAAGTGGTCAAGAGTTGTAAGATGACACTCATCAAGAAGCTCCAATTGGGCTAACCGCTCTTGGTAGAAGTCATCATTGGTGAGAATATCCTAGAGAGATATTCTGAGACATTAGAAATCCATTGAGGATAGTCAATAGGTAAGATGAAAGAAATAGAAAGGATTCGTTGAAGCTCTTGTTTAACCAAGAGGGAAATGCATGGATGCATTTTTCTCGGTTTCTATTTAACTAGTGTGGAGTTTGGTTTCATAGTGATGTTATGGACAACAATGTCAGGATCGATTTACGGCATGTCGGCGTAGGACCAAGAGAAAGATTGATTGCAGCACGGAGGAAGGTAGTGAAGGTGGCTTGTTCTCGATGCATCAAGAGATTGTCGATATTTACAATGTGAGGATCATCCCTTCATGTGGATGTTGGTTTCTATAGTCGACTCATTCAACATGGTTTTGGTTTCGGATGGTAAGGCGTGTTGAATATAAGAGTCATCCACACCAAGGTAAGTTAGGATGGAGTTTTCATCCTGGCACTCCACAACATTAATCGAAGGTGAGTATTCTTCGATCATGTCTCGGATACAAAAGGGGGAGGGAAGATGGGTCTTCACCATCGCGTTGATAAGTGAGAGGACCTAGGAAGATAGCATTCATGAAAAGAAAAAAGTTAGGAGGGATAGATTCTGGGTCTATCGACTCCGTGGGTGAAGATGGAAAAATGGGTGATGATGGTTCGGAAGGGGTGACTTTGTCATCTTCCTAGATATAATTGACACAAGGTTTCTTCGGTGTAGGTGGTTCAGAAAATCCAAGACCACTACAATATTTGTTTTTGCGTGTAGTCATGGGAATGATGGTATGTTGGCCTTGTTCACAAAGACCGAAACCAAAACCTTTCCAAGCACAATGAGTTAGGAAGATGAGGGAAAAATGAGATTGGTTAGATATTGAAAATTATATTGGAAGGGAACCACACCAAGGGGAGGTTCAGGGGTGAAAAAGGATGCATCGACACCCCATACGTTAGGTTGGTGAAAATTAGGTGGTCCGTGACGAGATCACCTCCCCCACGATGGTCACAGGTAGGATGCACATGTAATCTGTCCATACTCTTATGGGGTATGGAAGGTGCTAACATTGTATAGGCGGTACTCCCCAGCATAAGGTGTTGAAAAAAACCTTCAAGGGATCCGAGGTTGGGATGTTGTCTCGCAGGAAGGAAGAGGTATTCATGTCGGTGGTTTCATTGGTAGAAGGTGTGGGTGCGGCTAAGGTGGATGGTTGAGCATGGTTGAAGTAGATGGTTGGGTCGGATCAATGGGTGCCTTCTTGGTACAAGCACATCATTAGGGTGATATAACATATTATAGGTTTTGAAGGGGGAAGCGTCAGCTGTGATGGTGTATGACTTCCCCTCATACTTGAATTTTATGCATCTATGTAAGGTGGAGGGAATGCATCCCATAGCCCGGATCCAAGGGCATCCTAACAACATGTTGTATTGGAACTCTCCCTCAAGGACATAGAAGATTTTGGGCAAGGTACATGGCCCTACACGAATGTTAAGGATCACGGTGCCTAGGGTAGAAGTAATAACATCGTTGAATGAACGCAACATGGTGGGGTTGGCACACATGCAGCTAGGAGGGATATTCATCTATTGGAAGGCTTTGGAAGAGATGATGTTTAGGATAGCACCCCTGTTGATCATAACACGATGTACCTAGATGTCCTAGACATAAGCCGAGATGAAAAGAGTGGGGTCAGGATCTTCTGCACCAAAGATGACAATTTCTTCTTCGGAAAAACTGACAGCAGTGGCTTGTTGTACAGGGACAGAGGTGGTTGTGGAGGTAGGTTGTTTGGTGAGAGAAGCGACGTGGTTGGGTGTTAAGATGGAGGTGATGGGAAGGGTTTCATTAGGTAGGACCTCTATCCCTTGGAGGATCTCAATTAGAGCTTGTCGATGAGATTCAGATGTTTGAATGAGATCATAGAGTGTCATTTTTACAGGAGATTGGTGAAGTTGTTTGATCATGGTGCGATGGGAAACTCCATCAGAGACTAGATAGGCAGGTCCACAAATAACCACTTTAGGTGGTGGTGTGATCGGGATGGTGGAAGGAGAAAGAGAGGCCGTAGGTGTGCTCTCTTTAGCTTTTCCATTGTTTTTCTGACCTCAAGTAGCAATGCTAATCATGTTGATCTCGTGAATACGATATGAGGAAGTTGGGTAGGATAAGTCATTGTTATCGAGAGGTGGGGTTGCAATGATGATAGATTTTGGTGAGGTGGGGACAGGTGGTATAGGAGAAGGGATCAAAGCTAAGGGATTTTCCCTTCATAAGTTGTCTTTCTTAGATTTTCCATCCGAGATAGGCAACTGGCGAAGGATGGCTTTCAAAGCTTTACATCCTTCTACATTGTGTCCTGGTGTGCGGTGGTAGGCACAGATTTTAGATTCATCATAACCTATAGGTCGAGGTTTAGATGGATCATAGGGTCTGAGTGGGGGTAGGGAAATGGTCGCATCCCCTACCAACATATCAAGGATCTTGGCGTAAGATCCTTTGAGCGGGTCAAATTTAGATGAAGATGAGGCTATTGATTGAGTGGGTGAGATTATTGATTGTTTTGGTAATGGTTGGGTATGAGTGGTTTGTACAGGTGGTGGTTTAGGCAAGGGATTTTGATGATTGGGTTTAACTAGGCGTGGCTTCTTCTGCACAGAATTCATGTTTAGCTAGTTAGATGACGAGGCCACAGATGATGTGGTGGCAGGAAAAACCATGGGGAAAGAGGAGCGATAACCAAAAAGTCCTTCAATGATCAAGTTTTCTTAGGGTTGGTAGGTAGGCAGGATACTTTGGGCGATGGTGTTGAGATGCCCATGGATTTTTGTATGGGTGTAGAAGGTGCAAGTCATGTTAAAGATGACGTGGGAGGCATGGTGTATTGAGGCAAGGTGGAGGGGTGAGGCCCCAATATAGAAGGTAGGTGTGACGGCGAGGGTTGAAACCATTCCTACTGTACTGGTGTGATCAGGGGTGAGGGTTTTAGTTGTGGCAGAGGCATAGATTGGACTCGAGGAGATTGGGTCTGTCTCCTAGGTGGATTGATGGCTTTATTTTTGGATAAATCTAACCATTTAGGTGGGTGCGTCAGGCTAGGTATTGGTGAAGTCCCAAGCATAGGGGAAGGTTTGGTTAGGTTGATAGAGGTGGATGAGGTATTTGGTAGAGATGAGGGGGGTGAAGGTGAGGACATAGGCATTTTGAGCTTTTGTAAAAACTTTAGGCATATGGTAGAGGTGTCTGGATTAGTCATCTGCATTTGAGTAGAGCATTGTGTACTCAAACATTCCCATAAGACTCATCTATCTTCTAGGGATGAAAATATTCACGTGTGGATGGGAATTTTTGTATGGAAGAGAAGTGGGTTGTGATTCCAGTCCACTTTGTGGGTGTGATACAGGGGGGTGAATGAGTCATTTGTATCAATGGGTGTTAAGAGGTCAACAGTCACTTTGGAAAGATTTAGGTGATGAAGAACGATAGGGAGGAGGGCATGTTCTAGAGGATCCATCATGGTTAAGGATTTTGGTGATGTAGGCTCAAGGGGTTTCTCCTCTAAGGATGACAGAAAAAGTGGCGATCCTTCTTCTTTTGCAGCAAGAGTGGTGGAAGGAGATGTTTGGGAAATAGATAGGTTGGATAACATCTGCTCACAGTCTTGCAGGATGTGGTGTAAGAAGGATCTTCTGTGAGAAGAGAACTCTAGGTGGTTGATTCCTTTATGGGTAAAGGAATAGCGGGGCTATCCTCTTGTCTTGATGAAGGAGAAGGGGGCGAGGACCCCTGTGTTGGTGAAGAGGCTCGATTTAGAATTTCCTCAATGGAAGCCCTTGGTTGGGAGTTGAAAACCACATGGATCTCATGCACACTCTTCTCCTCCTACTGAGGTTTCTTGGTTTGTGTTACTGTTAGATGAATGGTTTGGAAATGGTTTGTTGAAGATTTTTAAATTTCGATTAGTAGGGGCATTAGGATTATCGAGGGTTATATCCCCTGCATCAACCATTTCCTGCACTATGTTTTTCAACATCTTGCAGTTTTTGTGGCTATGTCCCTTCACGCGATGGAAGTTACAGAAGTCATTTTCTTTATACCAAGAAGGTATAGCATGGGTGGAATCAAACCCGGAGTGAGGTTTAATAGGAGGCAAGGTGATAGCTCCTGCTTTAAGTAATTTGTCCAAGATCACATCATAAGTTTCTCCCAAGGGAGTGTACTTGATGGGCTCGGCTTTATACTTATAGGTGGATTTTCGGCTGGGTATTAGACGGTGCTTGAGATTTGACCGTCACCACGTGTACGGATCCTTTTGATTTTGAAGCAACCGATGCATGAGAGTTGGTGGTGTTGGGTTTGTTGGTGGAGTCTTGGATTCAAAATTTGAGTTTTTGTTGTGCAACTTCAATTTCTCCTCCTCTAAGGCTCAAATCTCTAGTTTCCGAGCCATAGTAAAGGCCTCATCAAAGGTGTGAAAAGTTTGAATTTGGAGGGTGGGAGAAATGTGTTTAGCATAGAGGCCCGCATAAAGAGTTTGATGAGCTCGACCTGAGGTAAGGCATAAGTAAGTTGGTTGATGAGGCCCCGCCATTATCCAACGAAATCTGTGATAGACTCGTCTTCAAATTGTCGGATGGCATAGAGGTCGGTAAGGGATACTTTCTTGGAAATATTGATGGAGAAGTGATCCAAGAAATATTGGGCTAACTGGTTAAAGGAGAAGATTGAGTGCTGGGCTAAAGCACTATACCACTCCAAGGCAGGTCCTGATAAGGACATGGGGAAGGTACGGAGTAGTAAGGCATCGTCATGAGCAATCAGATAGCAAGCATGTCTAAATGATCACAAGTGTTGTTGAGGGTCCTCCTTACTACTAAAGCGAGTAAATTTCAGTAATTCCCATTGAGGAGGATATGTATGAAGGGGGATAGAAGGATGAATAGGCTCCCAAAAAACTTGCTCGTATGTCAGGGTGTTATGGCTTCCTGAAATAGAAGCCTCAAGATTTTGCATCTTGTCCATCATCTATTTGATTAAATCATTGGTTGGGTTAGATGATGGTGTTGTCATCGTAAACGAAGGAGGATTGGGCCAAGAGCTACTACTAGACAATGGTGGGGTTGAATGTTGATAAGGTAACGATGATGAATGTGTTGGGGCAGCTGAGTAAGGGTGTCCTATATAAGATGTTGAGGCCACCGGATGAGTCTGCAGAAATGAAAAGGTGGGCGGAGCCTGAGAGGGAAAGCTCGTGTGAATAGATGGTAGAGAGTGAGTTATGAAAGAGGCAATCTGCGGGAGAGATGAGGTAGGGGTAGTGGACTAGTAGTGATATGTGGGGCCCCAGATTAACCAAAGGAAGGCCAATTGGTGTAGTATGAACCACCGAAGCCACTGAGCTAGGAGACGGGGCTAAGGATGAAGACGGTGAGGTGGAGTTATTAGGTGGGGAAGGGGCTAAGTGAGTGGCTATACTAATAGGCATACCAAAGAGTAGTTGACCATCGGGTGTATAGTTAGGGGTATGAGACAAATAATACTGTACGGCACTAGGATTAGCATCCAAAAATTTGGCAAAGTCTGGATCTCCTACAGGGATCTTGGGAAAAGCACTGGTGTCCGTAGGATTCCCCATAGGATGCAAAGGGGTGACTCAGGAAAAGACATGGAACAAGCATGTGAAACCATGGTTGCGGCTTGTTGCTGGGTGATAACAACCATGGACAAGAGGATACAAGAGGGAATTAGTCAATTAGGAATAGAAACAACAACAAAATGTTGGAATTGGTAGGTTGCTTTGGTTTGTCAGGAACTGTGAAACACAGTAACCGATATCGGTCTGGTAACCGATGTCGGTCAGACGGTAGCCGGCATCGGTCAGTGTAACCGATGTTGGTAGAAGAGGACTGGTGTCGGTCACTATGAAGGCAAAGAGAGAATGTAAGAGGCTATTGGTTTGGGGATAACAAGGCTTAGTATACCCACCAAACTGTCTGAAGTGATCACTAAGACAAGGTATAACAGAGAAATAGAACTGAAAGAAAAAAAATAAGCAAGATACACAAGTAAATCAAGAGACTAACCCTAGGATTATTTTTAATCACTTTGGGCTTATGCCTTAGATACAAGATGGTGTCAATCCTAAACAAAAACATAAGGGAGATGTCAAGTTTGTTTTGGCTTGTAAGACTACCTCAATCGAGTGGAGGAATACCATGGGAAGGGGAGATGTTTGAGATGTTGTGTAGATTATGATGTGATTTAGTATGTGTTGTGCAGTGAGAGTAAGATTAATTTCTTGTCAATACCATGGATATCACCCCCATGTGTATGACCTGTTACTTAATCTACGTTCACTAGAATTAAAAACAATAAGCAAGAATGTGATGCACGTGTTTTAAACCCAAATCAAAAATGATATTCGATGAAGCAAAGAAAGAGAAGAGGTTAAGAAGATGACTTTCACTAATGCAAAGATACGAAAGAAAGACAAGTTCTTTTACCAAAATGACAAAATATTTTGTGAATATTTAGAAGAAAGAAACAGTAAGTGTGCTCCCTATATGAAAACAAGCAAGAAAGAAAGAAACCCGAGAAGGGTCCCACCGGGTGTGCCAAAATGTTTCACACATAATTTTGTTCCAGAATAGAGTTATTTCTATCTTTTCATTCTCTTGAGAAACAGATAAGGGTTAGGGCTAGGAGGAATACCTGTTGAGTGTTGGGAAGGTGTGCACGTACCGTAGAGAGATCAGACCAATTGTGAAGAGCTCCTTTTTGTCTGGGAAGGACTACCTGTAAATAAGAATGCAAGACCACCAGATTTTCATTAAACAATAAGTGAGGGAACTGCCTTAGGCCTAGGAAATATTAGACTTCCTTTCAAAGGTGGTGGTTCCTTTAATACAAATTAATGCAAATGATAATAAATAAGCTATTGCGAAATCACGATTTAGGTACCTCGTTACTAAAAGCAATAGAGACTAAACTAACAATAATAAAATGTCATGCTGTTTTTTTGGTCACTGGTTATTGATACATTCATATCAAGTTACAGAGGATAGACAAGGCTAGATATGAGATTGTTTGGAGGTAAATAGGTGAAAGATTTGTTTTTGGTATAAGTCACAGTGACCGATGCCGGTCACTGGATAACCGACCATGGTTATAAAACCAATACCGGTAGGGGATAACCGATATCGTAGGGGGCGGTGATTTATGGGCTTTTAAATGGAGGTTGGTTGTTAGGTGGTTATGGGGTTTAGAAGGTTGGTATATGGTTGAGGGAGTAGTAGGGTGATAGAGAAGACTCGAGAGAGTTAGAAAAGCTGTCTTTGGGAAAATATAGAGATGGATGAATGGAGGTTAGGTGCAGGGTGCTACCGAGTGGTAGATCCAGGAGTGAGCTTATAATCACTATGAATCAAAAGTTCACAAAGTAGTGTCTAGAAGCATACAAGGTAATAAAAGAGACTACTTACTAGTTTCTGATGCGGATACAGGTCCAAGGAATGCAGTGGCGAAGGCAAGGCTCAGTTGGGATGATCCGGTAATTAGAAGTGAGCTGATGAATCTCTCCTGACTCTCCCAATGTTTAGATGAGTGTGACAGTGATCTAGTTTCTCAGTTATAGTCTTGGGCTCAATACTCCTCTCTACAACCTCTCTCTCTCTCTCTCACTTGTCTCTCTCTTGCAAATGAATTCGGATCCTTGCAAATGAATCGGATCCTTTGGTTTTGGTTGGGGGAGGTCATTTATAGGGAACCAATGGTGGTTACCTAACCGATGCCGGTCGAGTAGGGACCGATGTCGGTTAGGTCAAAGTTGGCTATTTTTAGTAAAATAGCCAACTTTCCCTCCTTTTCTCCCGAGGGATCAGTTGTGGGCTTGGTCAAGTCATTATTAGGTTTGTTTTGGTGTGGGTGAGGGGTGATGAGTCATGGGTGTGGGTTTGGACCAAGTTATAGGTCTTAATTAGGTTAGTTTAGGGTTAGGGCTAGGTCATGGTGAGGTGGCGAGGTGAGGTGGCAGGGTTGGAGATGTGGATTTATTAATTATAAGGTAATTAATAAATAATTGTGTAAGGTTTAGGTGGTGAGGTAGAGTT
This sequence comes from Taxus wallichiana var. yunnanensis, assembly GCA_018340775.1. Lineage (NCBI taxonomy): Eukaryota > Viridiplantae > Streptophyta > Pinopsida > Cupressales > Taxaceae > Taxus > Taxus wallichiana. The sequence continues at coordinate 693,946,578 of CM031236.1, read as the reverse complement.
AGGTTATGAGATGAGATGCGGGGCACGGGGCATCGTAAGACCCAAATTTGGTGTACAATTATAGACACCAAATTTGTGTCTTACGACCCCCTGTGCCCCGCATCTCATTTCGCAACCTAACCTCATCACCTAAACCTTACACAATTATTTATTAATTACCTTATAATTAATAAATCCACATCGCCATACCTGCCACCTCATTTCGCCACCTCATCATGACCTAGTCTTAACCCTAAACTAACCTAATTAAGACCTATAACTTGGTCCACATCCACACCTATGATTAATTACTCCTCACCCGCACCCAAAACTGACCTCATAATGACTTGACCAAGCCCACAACTAATCCCTCGGGAGAAAAGGAGGGAAAGTTGGCTATTTTACCAAAAATAGCCCACTTTGACCTGACCGATACCGGTTCCTACTCGACCGCCGTCGGTTTCGTAACCACCATCGGTTCCCTGTAAATGACCACTTCCAACCAAAAACAAAGGATCAGATTTTCATTTGATCAAAGAGGAGAAATCATTGAAAGGATCGGGATTTGCTTGGCCGAGCAGAGACAAGTGAAGAAACGAGAAGAGTTTGCAGAAAAGGACATCAAGCCCAAGACTGCAATGGAATAACCAGGCCCCCAGTGACACTCATCCGAGCATCAGAAGAGGAGATTGCTCATCTTGGATTGTCAGATCATCCCACTTGAGCCCTGTCTTCGTCATCACAGTCCTGGAACCTGCATCTCCATCAGGAATGAGTAAGTAGTGTCTCGTATGTTTCTAAGCACCATTTCTTGAGCCTGTGGATTGATAGTAATTATAAGCTCATTCCTAGATCTACCACCTACCAGCACCCTGCACTGAACCTTCATCCATACATCTTTGTATTGCCCAGAAGACCATTTTATCACACTCTGAGCCTTCCCTGTCCTCCCATTATTCCCCTCAGCCATCCACCAATCTTAATAACCCCACGATCACCTTGCAACCAACCTCTATCCAGAAGCACTTAGATTGCTGACCCTACCGGTGTCGTTTATCCCCCACCGGCGGCGGTTCTCTAACCGCGGTCGGTTATCCAGTGACCGGCGTCGGTCACTGTGACTTATACCCCAAAACCCTTTTCTCGCCTATTTGTCACCTAACAACCCAGATCCAGTCTGGTTTATCCCTATAACTCAACCTGAATGTATCAACGACCAGTAACCGAACAAACAACGTGACGCTTTATTATTGATAGTTTAGCTTCTATTGCTTTGTAACGAGATACCTAAATCATGATTTTGCAATAGCTTTCTTTGTTATCATTTGTGTTAATTCGTATTAAAAGGGGAACTGACCACCTTCGAAAGGAATTTTTATATTTCCTGGGCCTAAGGCAGCTCCCTCATTTATTGTCTAATTAAAATCTGGTGGTCTTGTATTCTTACTTGCAGGTAGTCCTTCCAAGACAAAAAGGAGTTCTTCACAGTCGATCTGATCTTTCTCTACGGTACGCGCACACCATCTCAACATTCAACAGGTATTCCTCCTAGCCCTAACCCTTATCTATTTCTCAAAGGAATGAAAGGATAGAAGCAAGTCTATTCCTCACCGCCGAAACATTCCGCGTGAAACATTTTGGCACGCCCGGTGGGACCCATTTCGGGTTTCTGTTTCTCTTGCTTGCTTTCATTTAGGGAGCATACTTGCTGTTGCTGTTTTGTTATATTTAGTAAAAGAATTTGTCTTGCTTTCCTAGTTTTGCATTAGTGAAAGTCATCTTATTTGCTTCATCGAATATCATTTTCGATTTGGGTTTAAAACACGTGCATTACATTCTTGCTTGTTGTTTTCAATTCTAGTGAACATAGACTAAGTAACAGGTCGTACACGTGGGGGTGATTTCCACGGTATTGACAGGAAATTAATCTTACTTTCACTGCACAACACATACCGAATCACTTCATAATTAACACAATAGCTCAAAACATCCCCCCTTTTCCGCGGTATTCCTCCGCCCGATTGAGGTAACCTTATAAGCCAAAACAAACTTGACATTTCCCCTAAGTCTTTTGTTTAGGATTGACATCATTCTGTGTCTAAAGGCATAAGCCCAAATTGATTAAAATTAACCCTAGGGTTAGTCTATTAATTTGTTTGTGCGTTCTTGCTTGTTTTCAATTCTGTTTCTCTCTCATACACTGTTTTCTGTGATCACTACAGAACAGTTTGGTAGGCATACTAATCACTGTTAACACCAAATCAACAACTTCTTAGTGCTTCTTACACCAGTTCTATTATACCGACATCGGTTAGCTTACCGACGGCGGCTATAGTCTGACCGACATCGGTTATCCTACCGATATCGGTTACTGTCTTTTACAGTTCCTGACAAACCAGCAACCTACCAATTTCAAACATCTTGTTTCCTGTTTCTATTCCTGATAGATTGAAACCCTACTGTGTACTCCTGTCCATGGTTGTTATCACTCGAAAGCAAGCTGCTGCCATGGTTTCACATGCTTGCTCTGTGCCTTTTCTGAATCACCCCCTTCACATTCTGTGGGGAATCCTACGGACACCAGCGAGGTTCCTAAAATTCCTGTAGGAGATAAAGAATTTGCCAAATTTCTGGATGCTAATCCTAGCGCTGTACAATACTATTTGTCTCATGCCCCTGACCGTACACCTGACGGTCAACTCCTTGTTGGCATGCCTATCAGTATAGCTGCTCATTTAGCTCCTTCTCCACCTGATAACTCGCTTTGCCTTCCACATCCTTAGTCCCGTCTCCTACCTCAGCAGCTTCAGGGGTTCATACGGCACAGATTGGCTTTCCTTTGGTTAATCTTGGGCCCAACATGTCATTACCGCCGACTGCTCCTACCTCGTCTCTCTTGCAGACTGTTCCATTCATGACTTGCTCTCTGCCACCTATCCACACGAGCTTTCCTTCTCAAGCTCGCCCACCTTTTCATTTCCACACACATATCCGGTAACCTCAATGAGCTTTTATATAGGACATCCCTATTCGGTTGCCTCAACACATTCATCCTCCATACCTTATCAACATTTAACCCCACCATTGTCTAGCGGTGGCCCTTGGCCCAATTTGCCTCCGTTTACCACAACCACACCATCATCTCATCCAACTACTGATTTAATTAAACAAATGATGGACAAAATGCAAAATACGGAGGCTTACATTTTAGGAAGTCGTAGCGCCTTGACATACGAGCAAGTTTGTGGGAGCCTATCCACCCTTGAGTCCCCCTTTATTCATATCCTCCTCAATGGGAATTACCAAAATTTACCCATTTTAATAGTAAGGAGGACCCTCAACAACACTTGTGATCATTTAGACATGCCTGCTATCTGATTGCTCACAACGACGCTTTACTACTCCGCACCTTTCCCATGTCCTTATCAGGACCCGCCTTGGAGTGGTACAGTGCTTTAACCCAGCACTCAATCTTCTCTTTTAACCAGCTAGCCCAATCTTTCTTGGATCATTTCTCCATTAACATTGCCAAGAAAGTATCTATCATCGACCTCTATGCCATCCAGATAATTTGAAGACGAATCTATCGCAGATTTCGTTGGACGATGGCGAGGCCTTATCAACCAACTTACGTATGCCTTGCCTCAAACCAAACTTATCGAACTGTTTACGCGGGCCTGCGCTAAGCACATCTCTCCTACCCTCCAAATTCAAACTTTCCGTACATTTGACGAGGCCTTTACTATGGCTCGAAAACTAGAGATTCGAGCCTTAGAGGAAGAGAAATTGCGGTTCATTGCAAAAAAACCCCACTTTCCGAACCCAAGATTCCACCAACAAACCTAACACCACCAATCCTCACCCATCGACTACTTGAAATCAAAAGGGCCGTGCCATGTGATGGTCAAATCCCAACCACCGTCTAATACCCCGCCAAAAACCACCTATAAGTATAAAGCAGAGCCCATCAACTACACTCCCTTGGGAGAAACATATGGTGTGATATTGGAAAAATTTCTTAAAGCAGGAGCCATTACCTTACCTCCTATTAAACCTCACTCCGGGTTTGATTCCACTCGCGCCATACCTTCTTGGTACAAAGAAAATGACTTGTGAACTTCCACCGCGTGAAGGGACACGGTCATGAAAATTGCTAGATGTTGAAAAACATAGTGTAGGAAATGGTTAATGCAGGGATATAGCCCTCGATAATCCTAACGCCCCTGCTAACCGAAATTTAAAAATATTCAACAAACCATTCCCGAATCATTCTTCTAACAGTAACATAAATCAAGATATCTTAGCCGAGGAGAGTGTTCATGAGATCCATGCAGTCTTCGATTCCCAGCCAAAGACCTCTATTGAACAAATTCTGAATCAAGCCTCTTCCCTAACGCAGGAAACCGAACCCCCTTCCTCACCATCAAGACAAACTGAAATCCTTTCCGTTCCTTTACCCATCAAGGAATTAACTGCCCAGAGTTCCCTTCTCACAAATGAGCCTTCTTATACCACATCCTTGCAAGACTGTGAGCGGATGTTATCTAATTTATCTATTTCCCAAACGTCTCCTTCTCTCATTCTTCTATACAAGAGGAAGGCTCGCCACTTCTTTTATCATCCTTAGATGAGAAACCTCTTGAACTCGACATCACCACATTCTTTAAACATGACGGATCCTCTCAAACACGCCCTCCTACCTATTAGTCCTTCATTACCTAAATCTTTTTCAAAGAACCGGTTGACCTCTTAATGCCCATTGATACGGTGCCTCATCTACCCCCTGTATCACACCCACAAATGGACTAGAATCACAACCCACCTTTCTTCCATACAAAAGTTTCTATTCACACGTGAGGATCTGTCATTCCTCGAAGATAGATGAAGCTTAAAATGCCTATGTCCTCATCTTCACCCCCTCATCTCTACCAAATACCTCATCCACTTCTATTAACCTAACCAAATCTTCCCCTATGCTTGGGACCTCACCAATACCTAGTCTAACACACCCACCTAAGCGGCTTGATTTATCTAAAAATAAAGCCATCCATCCCATTAGGAGACAGACCCAATCTCCTCAATCTATGCCGCTATCACAACTCAAACCCTCGTCGTCACACCTACCTTCCATATTGGGACCCCATCCCTCTACCTTACATCAATATATCATACCTCCTGCGTTTTCTTTAAAGCAACCTACGCCTTCTGCACCCATACAGAGATCTAAGGGTATATCAACACTGTCACCCCACGTATCCTATCCACCCATCAACCCTAAACAAATTTCATCATCAAAGGACTTGTTTTCCGTCACTCCTCTTTTTCCGCCATTGTTTCCAGATACCACGTTATCTAGAGCCTCATCATCTAACCAGCTAAACGTAGCTCCTGCACCAAAGAAACCACGTTTAGTTAAAACCATGTATCAATACCCCTTGGCTAAACCACCACCCGTACGAACCAACCATACCCAAACATTACCAAAACCCACCCAACCAATACCTTCATCTTCCTCCGATTTTGACCCACTCAAAGGATCTTACGCCAAAATCCTTGCTATGTTGGTGGAGAATGCGACCATTTCTCTACCCCCACTTAGACCTTATGACCCGTCTAAACCTTGACCTATAGGTTATGATGAGTCTAAAATCTGCGCTTACCACCGCACACCAGGACATGATGTAGAGGGATGCAAAGCTTTAAAAGCCATCCTTCGTCAGACACCTCTCTCAGATAGAAGGGTTAAGAAAGACAATTTACAAAGGAGAGACCTTTAGCTTCAATTCCCTCTCCTATGCCACTGTTCCTGCCTCACCAAGATCTATCATTATTACAGCCCCACCTCTCGAAGACCATGACCTATCCCTACCATCTTCCTCCTCTCGTATTCACGAGATCAATATGATTAGTGTTGCTACTCGAGGGCAGAAAAACAATGGAAAAGTGAAAGAAAACACACCTGTGGCATCTCTTTCTCCGTCCACCATCCCGATTGCACCACCACCTAAAGTGGTTATTCGTGGACCTACCTACCCCATCTTTAATGGAATTGCCCACCGAACCATGATCAAATAGCTTCACCAATCGCCTGTAAAAATGACCTTTGTATGATCTCATTGAGACTTGAATCTCATCGACAAACTCTCATTGAAATCCTTCAAGGGATAGAGGTCTTACCTAATGAAACCTTGCCTGTTACCTCTATTCTAACACCCAATCACGTTGCTTCGCTCACCAAACAATCTATCTCCCCAACCACTTCTGTCTCTGCATGAAAGAAGTGTTATCGGTTTCTCAAGACGAAATTATCGACTTTGGTGCTGAAGATCCTGACCCTGCTCTTTTCATTTCAGCTTACGTTCGGGACATTCGGGTACGTCGTGTTATGATTGACGGGGGCGCTAGCCTAAACATCATCTCTTCAAAATCCTTCCAACAAATGAATATCCCTTCTAGTTGCATGTGTGCCAACCCCATCATGTTGCGGTCATTCAATGATGTTATTACTTCTACCTTAGGCACCATGATCCTTAACATTCATGTAGGACCATGCACTTTACCTGAACTCTTCTATGTCCTTGAGGGAGAGTTCCAATACAATATGTTGTTAGGCCGCCCTTGGATCCGGGCTATGGGATGCGTTCCCTCCACCTTACATAGATGCATAAAATTTGAGTACGAGGGGAAGTCCTACACCATAAAAGCTGATCCTCCCCCCTTCAAAACTTGCAATATGTTGTATCGCCCTAATGATGTGCTTGTACCAGTCAAGACACCCATTCATCCAACCCAGCCATCCACTTCCAACGCACCTACACCTTCAACCAATGAAACCACCGTTACAAATATCACTTCCTTTCCCACAGATAACATCCCAACCTCCGACCCCTTAGTAGATGTTTTTCAACGCCTTACGCTGGGGAATATCGCTTATATAATGGTAGCTCGTTCCATACCCCACAGAGTACGGACGCTACATGCACATCCCACCTACGGCCGTCGCGTGGGGAGGTAATCTTACGGACCACCCCATTGCCACACCAACCTAATGTATGGGGTGTTGGACGCATCCTCTGCTACCCCGAACCTCCTCTTGGTGTGGTTCCCTTCCAATCCGATTTTCAATACTTGACAAATTGTCGTTTCGCCCTCACCTTCTTGACTCGTTGTGCTTGGAAAGGCTTTGGTTTTGGTATTTATGAACAAGGCCGACATACACTCATTCCCGTGACTACACACAAACACAATGATCGTAGTGGTCTCGGTTTTCCTAAAACACTTACACCGGAGAAACCTCATGTCAATTATATCCTAGAGGATGACGATGTCACCCCTACCAAACCATCATCACCCATTTTTCCATCATCACCCACAGAGTCGATAGACCCTGAATCTATCCCTCCTAACTTTTTTTTTTCATAAATGCTATCTTCATAGGTCCTCTCACTTATCAACGTGATAATGAGGACCCATCTTCTCTTTCCTTCTATATCCGGACATGATCGAAGAAGATTCGCCTTTGATTAATGTTGTTGAGTGCCAAGATGATGACTCCATCCTCACTTACCTTGGGGCGGACCACTCCTATATTCAACGCGCTTACCGTCACGAAACTCAAACCATGTTGAATGAGTCGACTATAGAAATCAACATCCACACAAAGGAGGATCCTCACGTTGTGAAGATGGACAATCCCTTAACACATCGAACAAGCCTGCCTTTACTACCTTTCTCCGTACCCACAACCAAGCTTTCGCTTGGTCTTACGCTGACATGCCAGGAATTGATCCTACCATTGCTATCCATAACATCACCCTAAACCCCGATTCCAAACCAGTCAAACAAAAACTGAGAAAAATGCATCCATGCATTGCCCTCTTGGTCAAAGAAGAGCTTCAACGACTTCTTTCTATTTCCTTCATCTTGCCTATTGACTATCCTCAATGGATTTCTAACATCGTACCTATCACTAAAGTGACGGGGGGACTTCGGATATGCACGGATTTCCGAGACCTTAACCTTGCTTGCCCCAAGGATGATTTCCCCCTCCCAAGTATTGATCAACTTGTTGATCTCACTGCGGGCCATGAAATGCTTTCTCTCATGGATGGCTTTTCGGGATACAATCAAATTTTGGTAGCCCTGGCCGATCAACATAAAACTGCCTTCATAACTCCTTGGGGAACCTTTTGTTATCGTGTCATGCCGTTTGGCCTTAAGAATCTTTGGTGCCACCTATCGTGAGGCTATGACCTACATTTTCATGACATTATGCACACTATCCTTGAGGATTATGTCGATGATCTTCTTGGCAAATCTAAACATCGCAGTGAACATCTCGATGTTTTAACTATTATTTTCGATCGTCTATTGCAATATTGATCGTCGCTTCAACCAAAGAAATGTGTCTTTGGTGTTCTTTCGGGAAAAATTCTTGGCTTTATCGTCTCTTTGCGTGGCATTGAGGTCGATCCATCTAAAGTCAAAGCTATCCTAGAAATGCCCCCACCCAAAAACCTCAAACAATTGTGTAGTTTGCAAGGTAAACTTCAATCCATCCGGCATTTCATCTCCCAACTCTCGAATCAATGTCAACCTTTCCATCACCTTCTTAAAAAGGACATTGCCTTTCAATGGAGTGAAGAGTGTCACCAAGCCTTTGAAGCTCTCAAAGCCTATCTCTTGCAGCCACCCGTGCTTATTCCACCTCAGGATGATCGCCCTTTCTACCTTTACCTTTCTGCCACTGACCATGCTATAGGAGCCATGCTCGCACATCGGGACTCGGCACGTCGAGAACAAGCCGTTTATTATATAAGTCATACTCTCATGGATTACGAGACTAGGTATACACATGTAGAAAAATTGTGCCTAGCCCTATCATTCATAGCCACCAAACTCCGACATTACCTCCTGAATCACAAAACTTTTGTCATCACCAACACGGACCCCATTCATTATATGTATGCCACATCTAAACCAATGTATCGCCCGATGGCTTATTCTCCTCGCTGACCTCGACCTTGAGTTTGTAAAACATAAGTCAATCAAAGGACAAACTATTACGGACCAACTTGAGGAGGCCTCTTTTGCGGGGAACAATTTACCAATTTTAATTTCCCGACGAACTCATCGCCACTCTTTCACTCAGGGGAAGAGTCGTATCCAATGACCCTCTTCTTGATGGATCTAAATGCCCAGCGGCGGAGGGGCCGACGTTGTTCTCATTCCTCTTGATGCTTTGAGCCTATGCCTCTTTCATTCAGTTCGATTTCCCGCACTAATAATAATACAGCCGGAATACGAGGCCCTTGTTTTGGGTCTCTACAGGTTGCGTTACACTTAGGTGTCAAATCTATTAATATTTTTGGCAACTCTCAATTGGTAGTCAATCAAGTTATGGGCATCTACCAATGTAAAAATGAGGAACTTCAAAAGTACAAACATTACGTGGATTCACTTTTGACCTCATTTACTCGTTATTCTATCTAGACCATTCCCCGCTCCACTAACAAATTTTGGATACTATGGCTTACTTAGCCTCACAAATTCCTACCTCACCAACTGACTCTGACATATTCGTCTTGGTCCAACAACTCTTTGCCCCATCTTACTTAGCACCGGTTGTTTGTATGATAAATAATGTGTCTGCTAATTCGCAGGATACCTGGTACCACCAATTTCACGACTACCTTACAACCCTCGTTCTCCCACCGACCTAACTAGTACCGGTAAACGACTTTTCTTAAACATGTTTCTCGTTATATCGTCATGGGGGACTCCTTTATAAACGTGGCTTTGATGGTATCCTCCTTCGATGTCTAACAAGCAGTGCAGAGGTCACCTATACCATCCAGCAGATCCATGGCGGTATTTGTGGCCGACATTTTTGTGGCCTTGTCATGGCTAAATGAATCCTTCGCCTATGTTATTATTGGCCTACTCTTAATAACGATTCGCTACGAATATGTTAAGCGTTGTGTTATGTGTCAACAACATGCCAATGTTAACATACTCCTAGCCATCCGCTACAGTCGCACGAGATCTTTGGCCTTTCTTACAATGGGGTTTAGACCTTATTGGTGAGATCCACCCACCCTCTTCGCAACGTCACCGTTGGATAATCACAAAGAACAAATATTACACAAAATGGGTGGAGGCCATTCCACTCATTTCAATCAAAAAAGAAAAAATTGTCGAATTCGTTAACCATCACATTATCTGTCGTTTTGGTATTCCTCATCGCCTAATAACAGATAATGGTAAATATTTTAAAAATAAGTTGTTACAAGACCTTTGTGACAACTTTGGTATCAAACTTAGTTTCTCATCACCTTACTATCCACAGGCCAATGGTCAAGCTGAATCTTCTGATAAAACCCTAACCAAAATCCTCATGAAAGTTGTCAATGAGTCCGGAAGAAATTGGCATGATCACATTCCCTTTGCCCTTTGGGCTTATCGTACTAGCATTCGTACCTCCACTAATGCCACACCATTTTCTTTGGTATATGGTACCGAGGCGGTCTTGCCTCTCGAAATACAAATACCCTCCCTCAGAATATCTCTTCAGGATATTCTCACCAATGATGATTTCCGCCAAGAGCGGTTAGCCCAATTAGAGCTTCTTGACGAGCGTCATCTTACGGCTCTTGATCACCTTCAAATCTACCAAAAACGCATCAAGCGTGCTTATGATAAACGACTTCATGAGCGTACCTTTAAGGTTGGTGATCTTGTCCTCAAAGAGAATCAACATGTAACCAAACTAGAAAAGAGCAAACGTGGAAAATTTGCTCCTAATTGGATTGGGCCTTACATTATCACTCACACTTATGGATCAGGCACTTATCGTTTAGCTTCGCTTAATGGTAAATCTGAGCCTGAGCCCCTTAATGCCTTGCATCTTCGACCATTCTACTGTTGAAATTAGTGTTATATCACTTCTTATCTACCTTACGCTCATCCCTTGAGCTCATTTACCACCGCATACACTTTGTTTCTTACATCGCAAAATCAAATCAAGCTCACATGGTTTGATTATCACCTCCCCTTTTTAGTCTAGTCCATGACTTCAAAGTATCAAAATAACACATTCTTAATTAAACACTTATGGGATTTTCTTGAGTCAAACTTCCTATAAAACTAGATGCTTTATGCTCAATGGACATCTAGACCTCTAAATTATACAATAGACTGCTCCCTTGAAGGACAGCTATATGCCAAACTATTGCTGCTATTATATATAGACTGCTCCCCCGAAGGACACTATACATAAATACCGCATCTGCTTATAAATAGACTGCTCCCTTGAAGGACAGCTATACACAGTCAACCTTTATCAGAAGCTTCTCGCATTGATCAGCTTCGTGAAGACCTCAAGAACAACAAAATACATATCCCATGTAGACTTCCCACATCGATCAGTCTATATCCGGAAAAATAAAATAAAAATAAAAGCAGTGTTTCAGTAACACTTTTGAGTCATGGACTTGTCTATTTAGGTTTGGTTCTCTTTTGTCAGAATAATCATCTTATAATAAGTTCTCTGCATCCTCGCCCACATCAACCACCTCACCTCACCATTTTCAAAGCAACAAAACTCAAGGGACGTGACGTATATCCGATATATTGTGATTATACCACTCTTTTCACCTATCGACTTCTCGTCTATGCAAGGTACCTAGGGGTTCAACTTCATTCTACGTTATTATGTGGTTTGTTTGGCTCTTCTCAACTACGGGACACTTTTGCCTCTTTTGCTCGACTCTAGGATTATGTGTTGACCTTAATCAGGATACGGTTCCCTACCACTTGGGTAGGCTAACTTTCGCTTCACCTATACCTATACCAACATCGCCAATTCCTTACCAACACCAACAACATTACCCTACCAATATCAATATTTTTACCAACCAACAAATTGCCTAACCATACCTAAATTGCCTGAATTCACCTCTCCCTGGTTCTAAGGGAGAACTACATCGGTCTGAGGCCCCTCCTTGCTTTGTGCAATGGGCTATGTAGGCAGCACTTAGGAGACATGGAGTCTCCCAAGGTTAGCTCGACCATCCCCTACCATACCCTATCATGTGTTGTAAATATAAATATTTTTTGTGTATTTCTATTTGACAACATGCATCTTTATCCTTTCTCAAAACAAACAAAACCAACATTTAAAACACAACCATTCTTATTATTATCATCACTCAAAACAACATACATATTTAGTTTTATTTTAGATGTTAAACAAATACAACTTCTCTCATCATCGACTCGCAGTCAAACATCCTTATTTATTCTTATATTCCTATGAAATTCACTTAGACCCTTGCACCTCCTCCCGAATCAGGTGGTGATCATGATCATCGATGCCCCTCAGTTGGCCTCTCCATCCTCAAAGGTGCCACTGCCATTGGTTCCTCCCATTGATCCGCCAACATCTCCTGTAACATACGAATACGTCCTCTCGTGTGGAGGAATCTTGCCTCCAGTCTCTCCACTCGTAACTGAGAAACTTCTAACAATCCCATTGTCTCATTCACCTGTGTTTGAAGCTGGTGAGCCAACTCCTGCAGACGATCTCTCTCCGCTGTAATCACAGCTATGTCTGGGCGCTCACGTGCACCTCGCAGCTCTGCTACCCACCATACTCTATAGGCCTCTGTCGTTCCCGCATCCATTACCCTAC
>CM031236.1:693917545-693930045 GCA_018340775.1 Taxus wallichiana var. yunnanensis | reverse complement strand
TTTAGAGCTTACTTTTTTCAACATTCTACATGCTAGTTTTGTCAATTTCTCAAGATTTTAAATTCTTGAGCATGTAGGTTAGTGTTTGATAGTGCTGAGTCTTCTATTTACATATTAATGTGGTGGGTTGCTGTCAAAATTTAATCTTGGTGAGAAAATTTCAAGATTTCATCATGTTTTCATTTTTTAAGCTTACTTTTTCAACATTTTACATGCTAGTTTTGTCAATTTCTTGAAAATTTTCAATTCTTGAGCATGTAGGTTAGTGTTTGATAGTGCTGAGTCTTATATTTACATATTAATGTGGTGGGTTGCTGTCAAAATTTAATGTTGGTGAGAAAATTTCAAGATTTCATCATGTTTTCATTTTTAGAGCTTACTTTTTCATCATTCTACATGCTAGTTTTGTCAATTTTTCAAAATCTTAAATTTTTGAGCATGTATGTTAATGTTTGATAAGATTGAGTCTTCTATTCATATATTAATGTGATGGGTTGTTGTCAAAATTGAATCTTGGTTGGAAAAATTTGCCCATTTTGCATATTAAGGGACGTTTTTTTTGACATTTTTTAAGTGCATGTCAAGTGCATACCCATGAGCATAAGAGCATATGCGTAACCCATCTTCCGAAGGCCATAACTTTTGCTCCCGACTCGAAATGACTCCATTTTTTTTGCGTTGGAAAGGTATTGAAGTTAACTATGCAATGAAAACATAAATTTGGGATTTACACTTACAGAAGTTGCAGGTTTTTCTGTTATTTTAAAACTGGTCATTTTCTAACATGTCTAATGTTTTGATGAATGTCAGATTTCCATGCTTACTCGATTTAGATCAAAGCGTGTGTATGCTCTTCTCGCACCTTTGGTGATCTTGAGAATCAAAACAACTTTGATCTATATCTTTTAACATTGGGATTAAACTTGGAAATTTAATTATTCATTTTGCTTAAGGGAATGAACCTTTACAAAGCATTTTTCAACGGTCCCTTTGATTCAAGTTTTCCATTTCTATATAGTTGGGCTAAAAGTTTGTGTATGCTCTTCTCTTGCACCTTCGGTGATCTTGAGAATCAAAAGCAACTTTAGTCTTCATTTTATAACATTTGGTAAATTGGAAACTTCATCTTTCACTTTTGGTTTAAGGGAATGAACATTTATCAAAAATTTTGTATGGTTCATCGATCAAAAGATTTTATTTACTTTTTAGTTGGATTATTTGTTGTGTATGCTCTTCTTCTCGCATCCTCGATGATCTTGAGAATCAAAAGCAACTTTTAATCCTCTTTTAAATAATGTGATTTTCGAGAACTACTAACGCTGAGCGCAGGACCTAAAAACGCTCACAAAGAAAGGAGGAATCAAAACGAAATCAAAACTACTAATACAAAGCTTGTTATAAGTGCCAAAAGGTGTTCAAGCAAACCACACCTAATTAAACAAGATAAAAAGAACAACATATTCAAAACATCAGATTGCAGTGTTTCGAAAAGGGTACGCCCCTCTCCGCTCAATCGAACATAACCCTTGGGCATAACGCCTTAAGCTACAACAATGGGGGTGGTTCCAGAACCCCAAAGTAGTCCACGCAAGAGGGAACCAGGACGAAACGGGAAGTGCTCCGCACTACCTACTTGACTAGTGATTCCTTTGTGAGATAGAGTTACAGTTGTCCGTCAGGCGAATTCCCAAATGATAGTACACGAGACGCACTAGTTGCCTCACCGTCTCAAGGGGGTAAAGTAAAGCCGAGATACTCCCAAACTAGTCAAGCTGTGACTTTTGGGTAAATCGCGCCGCTCGTGGCAACTTCAGAACACCTAGGCGAGAGAACCACCTAGAGAATATACTTTGGCCAGAGCCCACTTTGACCACTTTAAAACAAAGGTTGAGTCGTGAACCTTCTTTTGAGAAACGTGTGACGATTACTTTCGCCTAGTTTTTACTTGCCTTAGGGCGAGGCGAAACTCGCCAAGTAAGACTAGCATTTTTGTCATTTTTTCTTGATTTATTTCTTCATATTCTTTTGACACTTTGTTGATCAAAAGAGGTGTGATTACCTCAGTGTTGCCATTCGATCGCTTCTCTCACTTTTATGTCCGCTTTACGCCCATCCATGTTCATCATGGGTCAAGTTAGTTAAACGCCTAAAGTGAGTGGAGGCGTTTTCACGCCATTCGCAGCCATTGTGATCTCGATACCCACGCCAAGATCGCATCAGAAGTTAGGCGTGGTTCATCACCGTGGGACTTCCATAGAGGAGTTAGTTTGTTTGTCTCGATCATTACAATTTCGATATTTACGCTCTTGTTTTTGTAAACTCGACATAAATACCTATATCAGACTTACGGTTACCGCACACATTCTTAACTATTCCTAGCTATACTTTGAGCTTTTTTTGTTCTGGCTTTTATTATTACCTCGATTTCAAAAGGTGTTAGAACTACCATTTCAGGCGTGTTATATCAATAACACTCGATATCAATACTCCACTTTCGCAAAGTGGGTTAACATATCTGGTGATATTGTTGTGTCATTCGCAAATCGTGAATTGACACTTTTTGAGATATAGGTCTTAATCAGACTTGAGCTTGCTCATCGTATATCTTGATTGGGAGATCGCATTTAACTTCATGTATTTACTTACGCTTTGTTCATTCCTTTCAACTGGCATAAGTGGAGACATCTTGTTAATCATCTCGCATCGTAAATTACTTTAAAACGTAATTCAGAGGTACTTCATTTGATTAAGTTTTGATACCAAACGATTGTTTCATTGGTGACTTTATCATTCTATCACATGGTATTCTCACACCGTTAATTTACTCTTAACACGTACATCTTGTGTTTCACTTAGGGTAGTATTGAATTTTGAACAAATCTACAACTTACCTTAGTGAAACTTATCACGAAAACATGGCTCCTAAGACGTTGCGTCTAGGTTAAAGAAACAAACATATGAGGAACAACAGCGCAAGCTTGGGAAACCTCTAATGCATAAGGGTCAAACCCATTTATCTGACACGATCTAGACCACTATTTTTTAAAAGGAAACAAGAGATGGTCGATCATAGTGGAAATGAATTAGAATCACCACACGCAACTTTGATTTGACCCCACTCTACTAGATGAGTTTCTCCTTAGAAACAAAGATAGAGTTTTGGCACGGGTCATGGAATTAGGGGCCAAATTGCCCATCGAGAAGGAACCAATACTACAAACAAATGACACTACTAAGGAGGAACACCCCTTATCAATATGGAAGATATTTTAACAAAGTGACATGCTTCCACTTCTTATGTAGAAAATGATAAAGTGGTAGGGCATAGAATACCCTCATCAAAGTGCCACGAAGAAACAAGATAGAACATGAGACAGGGAAGAACCTCCACAATACGAAGAGGAGGAACCTTTAGAAGAAGAAGACACAAACCAAGTCACAATCCAACAACAACTCAAGAACTTAAGCCGATTAACTAGCTTTGCTTACTTTCCAAGTACAGAAAGACACAAACAAGAATGTTCAAAAGTCAAAGCCTAAGTTTAGGATCCACGAACTCCATCGAGAAAACCAAGGAGAAGAAGACACAGGGTATCATCATGTACACATCCCCATTTCTCCCACTAAAGAACAATTGCTCGCACAAGAAGTACAATCTATGAAAGCAACGCTCATGAGCATACAAGAAAGCAATATAGGGAGTATTAGGAAATACCAATACGAAGAACTATGCCCCTATCCTTTTGACAAGACAATGACCCTTCAACCCTTTCCAAAGAAATTTGATATGCCAAAGTTCGACAAATACAAAGGAAAGGGAGACCAAGGGATCATGTTAAAGATTTCTACATGGCATGTCAAGAGGTGTCTTATAGTGATAATTACTCTCATCGACTTTTTCCTAAGAGTCTCTGAGGTCAAGCATTAGAATGGTTTACGCGCTGCCACGAGGATCAATTTTCACCGCCGTAATGGCAAGGAAAGATTCAAGGCCATTTCTCATATAACATGTAGAGTGACGTCACCATGGCAGACTTTGTGCAAAGCACAAAACAACGCCCAAATGAGACCTTCGCCAGCCTTCCTCCAACGATGGAGAGGGATAGCTAGTCGCTTCCTCGCGCTTTCCCCGAGAAGCAAAGCTAACAAGATTTTCGTCCCTAATCTCAACCTGATATAGCTTTCCACCTCCAAATGCATTGTGTCCGCACCTTTCGAGGAGGTTATCGAGAAAGGGATTCAAATAGAAAAGGCTCTCATTGCCAAAGGCACCTCAAAACCCAATCTAAAGACAACCAAAGTGTCAAACCCACTAAAAGCCAAAGATCTTTAACAAAAACAAAAACGCAGGGAGACGGAATCACCGATTCCAAACGTGTTCAAACGGTCCAAACCAATAACCTTTAAACTCGACTAAGGGCCCAATTCAACCACCACCAAAGCGAAGAACATTCACCTCCTCAATGAGCCGTTGTCTGTCATACTAAAACAGCTGGACGCGCCCACATGATGACCTATCCTACAACACAACCGTTCGATGACAACACTCCTAAACCTTCATGGTATAAGGAGCATGAATATGCGAAATGCATCGCGTTAAAGGTCATAAAATGCATAAAATGTTTGCGACTTCGCCACTATATTCAAGACCTCATCTGACAACGGGGAGATAGAGGTGGATAACCCTAGCCACATGCAAACACCTAACAAGAAAATGGGGATTTATAAGGAACCATTCCCAAGCATGATAAGTCGGAAAAGGAAAACCGGATCGGGAGAGTCATCCCAAACCTATAAAGCCACGAATTACTTCAGATACCAAGAGAGATAACAATCATTACGATTCACTTATCGGATGTATTCGCTCCCCCATCGACCGTGTCAATACCATCCGGATCAAGGGAAAGGATCACACAAGGTAACAAGGCGTGCCCGCCTCGTGATTCCGTAACCCTCTCTCGCTGACTCCCACAAACCGGTAAATATAACCTTTAGAACAACTTGAGAAGACACCGCTAAGATCTCGATCTTAGATCTTCTCAAGATATCCAATGTGCATAAGGAAATTTTGTATCAAACTCTTCTGTGGGCCGGGAGTGCCTTTAAGTCGATCCCGCATACCTTCAAGCCGCGGTGGCAAATATCGCACCCAAAGTGAGCATCTCACTTTCAACCATAGGAGGTCCCTACCGAGAATCCTACACATAATCTTCCCTTATACATTGAGGTAGTCATTCACCCGCAGAAAATCAAACGGTGCTGTCAGGACAATGGATCGTGATCAATATTCGCACGCTTAAGTTGGTCAAACAATCGGGACATACAGAGGTAGATCTTGAGTCCCATATCATCACTATCACCGCATACGACAACGTGGAAAGAGAGTCAAACAGCACCATTACGCCGCCAATGGAGGTGGGCCCCACTTGCCATCGACAAAGTTTCACGCCTTAGACTTGGAACTTCCATATAATATGCTTCTAGCCGACCATGGATCCATGCCATGCAAGCAAGCAAGCTGCCATCAACATTTCATCAATGCATCAAGTCAAGCATGAGGGACATACAATAACAATACCAGAGACTCGTGAGCCCTTTCGCTCATCAGAGAGCTCTTAATAGCTTTTGCACGAAAGGGTACATATGCATGTCCCTCCACGTATATAGCCTGTCCCTCTTCATTCTCGAGGCCATGGAATCTCGAGTAGATTCAAATTCTCTTCGCTTCGCACTCATGGGGCATCTACTTCAACATCTCCATTTAATTCATGGGAGATGAAAATTCTGGAATATGGTCGTGGGGAGTATAATGTACAACAAGCGCTCTGGTTTCGACTCTCCTCGTCGCCCAAGACTAGAGGTCGACCCAACTACCGCTCAGAGACCTAGAGAGGAACATACTATCGGGTCGCTCCTACCGGAGGCTTGTTAGCCGAGGAAAATTACTTGATCCACCTACTACTGGGTCCCCGAGGACACTCACCATCTTGTTATCAAACCCTAATATGAAAATCTAGCAGTAATGATGTACTCCATGGGCTACAAAGGCCAGGATGTGGGAGGAATGAACAAGGACAAAGAGAACCACTCCTCTTCCACATTTCAAAACAGTAAAGATATGGCATTGGGATTCACCTTATGGAGCACACCCCAACGATCAAGATGCGACTTGTTCTGAGCATGAGGATAGCTCCGATTATCTAGACAATGATACGGATTCCTGTTGTAGCCAATATGAGGATCTGGCCTCCACGAACCTTTTC
This sequence comes from Taxus wallichiana var. yunnanensis, assembly GCA_018340775.1. Lineage (NCBI taxonomy): Eukaryota > Viridiplantae > Streptophyta > Pinopsida > Cupressales > Taxaceae > Taxus > Taxus wallichiana. The sequence continues at coordinate 693,923,782 of CM031236.1, read as the reverse complement.
ATGAATAATGTTGTCCTAACCATCACCCCCAATGAACCAACCCTTGACTCAGATACCCCTCCCTGTCTGAATGGGACCAACAACGCCACGTGCCACTAGATTTATTCGAGAATGACGAGGCTATTGCAGAGTTCATGGGCATAAGGGATACAATTCCCTACTGAGATCACAAGAAGGGTTTCTTTATCGACTTAGACACCGCGCCTACTTCGGGCGAGGAGGTCAACTCGTGGTCAAAGCAAAATTTAAAGAAAAGCGAGGGCAAGAGTTCTAAAGAAAAGCCTCTGCAAAAATCAAAGTCCAAGTCACATGCTGAAAACCTCTTTCGAGGCATCGGGTCGACAAACAAATAAGAAAATCAAAGGACAAACAAAGTGACCACGCCAAGGATGAAAATCTCGAGAGACATCCTCGATGAAGATCTCAACCTACCTCCCGATCCCACGCGATGGAGGATTTATCAAAATTGTTAGTCAAGAAACCATTGATGTTAATATTGCATCAAGAAGATCCCAAGATAGTAAAATTGGGAGCATCACTCACCAGAGAACAAAAGACGCTCACTATGCTACCGCGAGAGTTTATTGATGTGTTCGCATGGTCTTACAAAGACATGCCCGCTTAGATCCAACTTTGGTCGTGCATAACTTGGTCAGGCACGCAGACGCTAAGCCTATCAAACAGTAAGCTTCAAAGATGCACCCAAGAGTGGCCTTGTTAGTTAAAGAAGAGTTGGAAAGGTTGCTTGCAGCAGATTCATCAAAGCCAATTGATTATTCTCAATGGATATCGAACATTGTTCCCTCGCCCGTAAGAAACCTATTGTATCCGAATTTGCATGCATTTTAGGACATCAATAAAGCTTGCCCTAAAGATGACTTTCCGTTGCCCAACATCGACATGATTGTTGACTCAACCGCAGGTATGAAATGCTATCACTTATGGATGGCTTTTCGGTTATAATCAAATTAAGATCGCCGAGGAAGACCAACACAAAACAGCTTTCATAACTCCTCGGGGCACCTTCGTTATCGTGTGATGCCATCGGCCTTAAGAATGCGGAGAGCAACTTATCGGGCCGGGCCATGACAAAGTAATATTTCACGATATGATTCATGACATCATGGAAGACTATGTAGACGACATCCCGGGAAAGTCCAAAACAAGAGAGGAACATCCTATCATTTTCATGCGGCGCGTATCTTTCAACGCCTACGTGAATACAAAGTCAAAGCTAAATCCAAAGAAGTGTGTCTTCGTGTGCTATCCGGGAAACTATTAGGCTTCATCGTGTCAAGACGAGGTATGAGGTAGACCCCGCTAAAGTATCTCGCCATCACGTAAATGCCTCCACTCGAGAATATCAAGCAATCGCGTAGCTCGCAAGGGAAAATTCAAGCCATTCGCCGCTTTATCTCCCAAATTGCACAGATAAATGTCACTCATTCACTCATTTGCTTAAGAAGGACATCACTTTCATTTGGGGACCCGAGCAACAACAAGCCTTTGCTTTGCTTAAACAAGACTGCTAATCCACCGTCCTCATGCCTCCCACTCCGGGAGAACCACTTTTGCTCTATATTTCCGCTACGCAATATGCTATGGTGCACCGTCGCCCAATATGACCTTAGCCATAAAGAGAAAGCAAATGTACTATCCGAGTCGCACCTCATCGCCTATGAATGTAATTATCCTCGATTGAGAAGGCTTGCTTGGCCGTTGTTTTTACCTTCGTAAACTTCGCCATTACTCGCTAAATACTAAGACCAAGCTCATATCCAAGGTCGACCCACTCAAGTATTTGTTGTCCAAACCCGCCTCAAGGTGTAGAATGGCTAATTGGATCATTCTACTCAAAGTGAGTTTGATATAGAATTTGTCCATCAAAAATCAATTAAAGGACAAGTACTTGCCGACCAGCCTAGCGGAAGCACCTTTCGCAAAGCATGTAACCTTTGAGTCCGGATCCGCCGATGCATCATTTTGCTCTACATCAAGAATCTATCGTATGGCGTATACATTTTGATGGATCTTTTACGTTTCATGGTTCAGTGCAGGAGTGGTCCTTATTACTCCTTCAGTGATCCTATACCACAAAGCTTTCCGCCCGCCTTCCTCGCACAAACAATATCATGGAATATGAAGCACTCATCTGCAGGATGAAGCTAGCCATCAAGTGGAATATTCAACATGTGAAGGTTGTAGGTGATTCACAGCCTAATCATCAAACAAAGTTAATGATGAGTATAAAGTTAAGGATGACAAGCTCATACCTTATAAGAAGTTGGTGGAAACTCAAGGAGTATTTTGTGCGCATTACCTTGAGCAAATCCCAAGAGCGCAGTAATAGATCGGCAGATGCTATGGCAACGGTGGATCTATGCTTCAGATTCCGCCAGTGGAACAATGATATGCCATTCTTCGTAGAAAATCTACGCCAGCCCGCGTATGACATGCCGTAATCTTGCTTGGCTTGTGAGGTTGTTGCTGTCCCCATTCACCATGGTATGAACCCATTTTCACCTATCTTAAGGACAAGACATTCCTCCCGAAATCTCCCGCCTCAAAAGCAGAGCCTAATTCGCCGATAGCCCGTTACACCCTCGTTAGAGGTACACTTTATCGCCGTGGCTACGATGGGAATTATTACATTGTCTGGATGTGCCTGAGTCAATCCAGGCAATTAAAGAAGTACACGAAGGAGTATGCGGAGCACATACAAACGGAATGGTCTTCGCTAAGAAACTGTTAAGAGTAGGTTACTATTGGCCCACCATGGAAACTGATTGTTGTAATTATGTTAGAAAATGTGTGCTATGCCAAAAGTATGGAAATTTCATCCATGCTCCATCGCAACCATTGCAACCAATCACTACCCCGTGGCCATTCTCCAAGTGGGGACTTGATCTAATAGGAAGCTTACTCCTACCTCATCCGATGGTCATACATATCATCACAAATGCATGTAATACTTACAAAATGGGTGGAGGGTGTCCCTTTAACCTATGTCACAGAGCATGTATTTCTAAATTCATCATGAATCACATTATTTGCCGATATGGTATCCCGCCGCATCATCATCACGTATAATGGGAAGTCATTTAAGAACAAAACCGTGAAAGGTCTTTGCCAACGGTTCCAAATCAGATTGAAATGGTCCACGCCATATTACCCTCGTGGTAATGGACAAGTTCGAGGCAACAAACAAGACTTTCGTAAGGATAATGGAGAAGATGGTTAGCAAAACCGGTCGAAACCGGCACCTACAATCCACCCATTTCTCCGGGCCTACCGAACATCAATTCGCACTCCTACGGGTGCGACGCCATATTCCTCGTGTTCGGGACAGAATCTATCATCCCTTTAGAGATTGAATCCCATCCCCGCGAATTTCTCTTCGGGACTATTCGATAAGGATGAAGATTACCGAGTGGCAAGATTGGCCGAGTTAGAGCTCCCGGATGAGAGGCGCATTCGCGCTCTTAATCACCCGAAAGTATATCAAACAGTAATCTCCCGCAACTACAACAAGAGAATCATCCTCGCCCGCTTGAGGTGGGTGATTTAGTTATGAAGGAGAACCAGCCTTCAACACCAGAGCAGAGCGAGAAAAGAAAGGGAAGTTCGAACCACACCGGTTAGGACCCTATGTCATAGCCTGCAAGTATGGCACAGTGGGCATACAAGTCAGCTCACCCTAATGGTGATGAGCTCCGGAGCCCATGAATTCCATGCATCTTAAGAGGTTTTATGCCTAAACATGGCACAAGAAAGTCATAAAAATCACAAAAAATAAAAAAATCAAAAAAAAAAAAAAAAAAAAAAAAAAAAAAAAGAGAAAAAAAGTGTCATCCACTAGTGAAAACCACGCAATCAGGCACTTTGACAAGTCCTGGGTGAAAACTGTTTCCTGCGCCTGGGAGGATTCGTTGTTCACAAGCATTCTCAGACAGAAGGGTAGTTGTCTTTTGTCCCGACCTCGGGTTCTACCTTCGAGTTTCCTTGTGCACACCATCTAGTCCAGCCTTGATCCGGCTTTCCTTCTTCTATTCGCTCTGTAAGGGACGTGGTCTTTCGTTATTTCCCATCTTACGCTGGGGCAACTCAACGACTTCACCTTCTTTGCTCATAAGCGCGTGGCTTCGCTTCTCAGATATTTCCCACCTAACGCTGGGGCATCCATGCTTTCTTGGTTACTCGCACATAGCTTTGGAAAATCATGAAAACACAAAAACAATAGAAAATTGTTTCACAAAACACAAAAACAATAGAAAATTGTTTCACAAAACACAAAAACAATAGAAAATTGTTTCACAAAACACAAAAACAATAGAAAATTGTTTCACAAAACACAAAAACAATAGAAAATTGTTTTCAAAACACAAAAACAATAGAAAATTGTTTGAGAAAACACAAAAACAATAGAAAATTGTTTCACCAAACACAAAAACAATAGAAAATTGTTTCAGACAACACAAAAACAATAGAACATTGTTTCGAGAAAAACACAAAAACAATAGAACATTGTTTCGAGAAAACAACAAAAACAATATATATATATATATATATATATATATATAAAAAATCTAAAAAACAAGGCAAAATTTTTCAAAAAATTCCTAAAAAGTAAAACACCCTACAAAATGGTAACTTGCTTCTTACGGCTGAAACTTGTGTCTTGCGCATGGTATTTTCTCCATATCCTGTTGGTTTGTCTCACATCTTCCCCGATTAATACGACTCGCGGATCACTGGATTCACAACCATTCACAAAAGCTAGCTGCTTGCTTCGTCTGTACTCTGGGGCACTTTTGGTTGCCTGGTGCTGTTTCGTTGCGCACAAATGCTTTTCATGGACCCCGTGTCCATTTTCATTTCCTCATGTATCCTTGCTTGGGGGCATCATTTTTAACCTTTCGCCAATCACGAACTTCAGGATCTCTTCAAAGACCGATAACAAAACATTTGATACAACCGTTCTTGACCGTTGTTGGGTTAGATATGTGTGTTCGTATTTGTTTTCCCCGTTATATGAGCTTGTTTCCTTCTCGTATCGCATCGCATTATCAGTATGTCATGCGTGGAGTGGTACTTTCAGCAATGGACAATTGTTCGTAGTATGGCTTTTCATGTCATTCTACCTTTGTCGTATGCTTATATTTTTCATAAGGACCGATGATGTAGTTCCTATGGCAATATGATGACATCAAATTTGTTCCAAACAAATAAGTAGCAGAGGCTAAGCTCTTCTCTCCCCTCATCCATATTTCTTCTACACCACTTCCCTTTCACCCCTAATTCTCCCTCTCCTGGGCATCCCGCCTCGTCCCCATTCTTTCCGCCTACTTCTCATATTTTTCGATCGTCGATCGAGTTCTTCATCACCCCATCGACACTCGAGGGGGCATCTCTCCTCCTACTAATTTTTCTTCCATCTCTTCAAAATCTCTTTGTCTACTATTCAAGTGGCATCACTTACGCCACCCCAAAGAGGGGCAAATGTAGACACCTATAATTACGCCAAGCAATTTAAATACTTAAATTGTGCTAATTATCCCCTTTCTCGCAAATCAACGACATATCGTCAAAGGCACTCATTTTCCCTCATATCATCATTAATTAATTACACTAAGCTAATTAATTAAGTTGCCTATCCAACAAATACCCTAATTAACGACCTTCCGTTAATAAATCACCCCTTCTACCTAGACTAATTAATTATTATTAATTAATTAGCTTTCCCTTCCATTTAACCAATAAATCAATATTTAATTGATTTAATCCCCTTCTAATAGCCTAAATCACACTAATATTCCTCTAATTGGCTTCTATAAGCTTACACCTACCTATTAATTAATCACCTTTGATTAATTAAAATACCCCCAACTCCCATGACTTGCTAAACATGTATTAAACCCTTCTAAAGTAAGGTTACCTTTAATAAAGCAACCTTATCCATTCCTAATCATGTTTTACCTTTATCCCACATTCATGAGAATGTGTTGAATCCTTTATCCTTCGGGGCTATATAAAGAGCCCTCCACCTACCTTTTACTTACACCTAAACTTTCTAAGAGAGTAAATGCAAAGCATATAAAGCAAAGAGACTAAGAGCTTCAGACCTTGCCCTTTGAGAGTTCATCATCTCAAGAGTTAAGCTCTTTCTTAAAGTGCTTTGGGTCATATGGGAGGTGTCAAAAGGGTCTCAGAGCCCAACTTTGATTAGCCCCCATTCCT
>CM031236.1:693890045-693892545 GCA_018340775.1 Taxus wallichiana var. yunnanensis | reverse complement strand
CGTCGTTTCGCCTTGATTGTTTTGCTTGAATCAATTTGGAAAATGATTTATCAGATCATGGGTGATCGATCGATAAATGGTTTGAAATAGATATTTTCTTTCACTCGCTCGTGTGTTGAAATGGAAGTGGAACAGCCGTAATCGCTCTTTTATGGTGTAAATGATTTCCCTTTAGTGCAATCGTTTCTTTACTGTGTATGTGGAACTGTCTTTGCAAGAAAAGAGGAAATGGAAATACAGTCGCATATATTGCTGTAATTTGGGTTCCGTTGAATCTTTTCATTATTTTGGAAAAATATGGAAATATTGTATTTGGTCGAAGAGTTCAAATCTATTCTTGTATTTCTTGAATGAAATGCTACTTTCCCGCAGGCCGTTGTTTAACAAGATTGGGAAAAATATCATATGTATATATATATCAGGTTTGTAAACGTGTTAATTGAGTTGTTTCTCTTTTGAAACTATCAGTTCTTTTTTAATGAATTTGAAATGAAAGAATAATGCTTTGATAAAGTTGTTTTATTGAAATTTTTAAAGGAAATAGATCCTTTTCTTCTTGCTTTGGGATTTTAATGGAAATGGCATTGGGTTTTTTTGGAATGAGTAATTGAACTCGAATCAATGAAGTAATAGCAATATTTCATTGTCGTTTTTTCTTTATTTAGGAAATGAGCGAATACGTTTTGTCTTATTCGAAAATAGGTAAAAGATAACCGCTTTTGAAAATAGAGGAAAGTTAAGTTTGAATTTTTTCTTTCAAAGGTTAGTGATTGTGATTTATTTCTCGTGACGGAGGATAAAGATGGTTTTTTGTGGTTTGATAGATCGTTTGCTTGGAATTGAATTTCCAAAGAATGGCCGTAGATGCAATTACTAAATTGGTTTTTGTATTTCATTGCAATGAATGATTATAATTTTTCTTTTGTAATGAAGAAAATGAAATCAAGCTTGGTTTTTGATTTGATCTTTTTGGAAATAAATGGTTTGAATTTTGGGATCTAATTTTTTTTTTACTATCTTTGAATGCAAAACTGAAACTGGAATTGTGGTTCATTCTTATAAGTATCATGCTGGATGAGTTGTTTGTGATATGACTTCGCATCGCTATGTGAGATGCTTATCAATGAGAACGTGTTTTGTTATCTTATAAGTTGAGTTGTCATGCTAAGAAAACATGATTTGAATGTTTTTACTTCATTCTGAAAACAATGATTGTTTCTTAATGAAATAATAGAGAATGAATTCTTTTTTTTTGCTATTTGGAACTCTGAAAGTAACATGGAATTATAGTGCATATGATTAATCGATCTTGTCAGAGGTAACAAAGAATGTAATTTGTTATTTTGAATTATAGGACTCATATATATTAGATCATGTGAGGTATAAGTGAAAGATCATATGAATATATATGTGCGTGAAAGAAATATGTTGTTTGGTTAGCTATACAAATAAGAAGTAGGAATCTTATAGTTTGATATGAATAAAATAACCTAGTATTTGGATTTTGATGAGCTTGATTCAAATGAATATGGATATGGATGATAATTCTGTTTGGTTTTCATTTAAAGCTGATTATAAATGAAATTATTTTGCTGCCGTAAAGTGAATTCGAGTGGATTTTGTAAGTTTCACTCGAATCGTTATCTTGAATTGATTTTCTCGCTTGATTCCACTGTTAGGACAAACATGTGGAAAGAAATAGAGATATGAATGAATGTTTTAGAAAATGATCTTTCTTCTTTCATTCAGCTGGAAATCTGAATTCGTGAATGATGAATTTTATAGTGCTTAGATGGGAGCTACTATATGCATTGTTGTTCGCTTTCTTGTTGTACTTGAATGCTTTAAATTTAACATGCTTCATGAACGAAAGGAAAGTAATGGATTTATATTTCAGCTTAGTTTCATCCTTTGCATTTATTATTAATGAAAGGCGTGGAAAAGGATAATCAGATGCTATATAGGCAGCAAACTACTTGTATTCCTAACTTTACAAATATTGTAAATGATACTTGCAATGATTATGTGGAAACGGACAAATTCCTTGGCTGATTGTGATGATATTTTGATAGTTCATTTGTTATGCTGATCTTTCTTTGTGCCTATTTTCGAGATTGATGTTTAAGCCATTGTTGTTTCATAAAAGCAGGTGGTTCTTTTATCGAAAACAGCTTAGTCAAGCATCTTATTTTAAGGATAAGTGCTTAATGTGCTCACTCATCAATCGACCTGCAATTCATTTTGCAGATGGAATTTGATTAGAATGAAGACTTGGCTGTTTTCTCGATGCTTCTTGATTAATGTAAATTAAATTGTAATCGTTGCTTTTATTCCTCTTCGAGGAATTGTGAAAGAAGAAAATATATTCTTCGTCCATGAGTTGATGGATGTTTTAGATAAACTATACCCAATCACTGATTGGCAAATGTACAAATTATGACTTGAAATATTGAATACAATTACAAGTGTGATATTTTCAATAATTATATCGTTTGATATT
>CM031236.1:693847545-693877545 GCA_018340775.1 Taxus wallichiana var. yunnanensis | reverse complement strand
GGCTTCAGGATAAGTTAAACTTGTCCCACACCTCTCAAAATCCTCCACCAACCATGATTATAATTTTAGAGTCAAAAGTAACTTATTATATTATGTTTTGAAATAATTTTATGAAAGAAGTGATTGCACTTGCCTTACAAATTTTAAATGCATTTTCCCTTTTGAGTATGGGTTGAGTTTGTGTATGTGAGTAATTTTCTCATTCACATTTATTATGATGTATTTACATTTGATGTGATTTCATTTTGGGATGAGGAAAATGATGTGGCATCCCACTTGGAACCCACATCATCCTCCTCCATCCTCTCCTTTAAAATGGAATTTCTTCCTCATTCGAGGTTGTGAAACCTTGCCATTTGATTCTTGGGGTCAAATTTTCTCAGTATTGGGAGCTTGTTCTTGTGGAAGGAGCTTGGACTGATTTGCATGCTTTGTATTTGTTGTTTTAGAACTGATTTGAGAAACAAGAATCTACTGTTTGAAATCAAATCTCCATTATGGAGAGGTAGGCTCTAATACTTTTAAATTGTTGTTTTCCCCTTCTTACATGTAAAATATTGAATGGTATTTTGTTTGCATTATTTGAGGGATGGGTAGAATGCCTAGGACATGGGTGTAAAAAGAGAAGACTATGGGGTTTCAAATGGGGGACATAAGGAAATTGTCATTGGCATTTGTTCTTTGTGGATGGAGTGTTGGTTTGGGATCTCGTTGTTGCATAAATCGCCAAGACCCCGGATGCAAATCAAGGTTCTAAGTTGATGTTTAGGGCATCCAGTGTGATTGCACAACATTGAAACCTCTCTCCAAGTGTGGGACTTACAAGATGAGAGAGGAATATCCAGATTAGAGGCTGGTTCCTCAAACTCCTCTGATTAGATCTATTATTTACACAACGCAGAGGTTCGATCCTAATTTTATCTTAATTTATAAGGAGACAGGATAAGAAATGTAAAAATTAAAACTAAACTAATACGAGTGATACACCAAAGGAGTGGTGAGTACTTCTTGCTCATGAAAATTGACACAAATAAGAAATTACAACATAAAACATCATGCACAAAGTTGATAGGTCAGAAACAAGGGTTTGAAATGAAGCAAACAACACATACAAAGGACTGAAAGCATTCACAGAGCTCCGCATTGTGATTTTCAACATCAAAATCCTTGTATTCCAACACCAAAGAGGTAGAAAAACCTGTTATAATCCCCGAAAGGTCCGATACTTGCCAAAATCACTTGTTGAAAGTGAAAACAAGCTTTTATGCAAAAAAGTGTTCCCATTTAAAAAATGAGCCAAATCAAGCTTTTACAAAGGGCATGGGTCGAGCCCAAGAGAGAGAAAACATGAAAAATGTGGGAGCCACCCCCATTAACCAAAATGCATTAAAAATAGCATGGGTGACCCTGATGTGCACTCCATCCCCTGACATTTTTGACCATGCTGGAGAAGAATGCGACCCATTTTGCTTTAAAATTGGTTGTTCAAACGTCATTGGCAATGTCATGAGCACGTACTAGAAGAGTTTTTTATTTTTCCCTCTAAAATAAAACCAAAATTCAAAATTTACCATGGAATCTTGTAGATAATTTCACCAGCTTTCCATTGATATAAAGAACACAAAAATCGAGCTCTGGATCGAAAGTTATGGTGATTTGAAGTTTTAGGGCAAAACAAGCCAAAATCGGATTGCTTTGATATTTTGACTGGACACGTGGCAAGTTCTAATTGGTCGCGGATCTTGTGAAGGGAAAATTTCCCACAAAAACTCCGCCGAGCCATAACTTGAAAAATACGTGGAGTTAGGTGGAAAACTTTACCTTTCTCGGGAAAGCCGAGAAAGAGCTCTATCTAATGGTGCCATTTCTAGAAGGTTTTGAGTGCCTAAAAAGTAAAAATTTATGACCGAGGCACAATAGAAGGAAAGAATGAAAGGGATTTAGCCACAAAATGAGTAGGGGGCACATTTGGATAACACATTTGGTGACTCGAGGGGTCATCTGCCGCTGGATGAATGATCGTATCTCCAAGCAATCCATTGGGCATGGAGTCATGAGTAGTAGCTCAAAACCGATTCCAACTTTGAAAACTTCCCTTGAACCGCCAATCCCATCGACATGGAGTTGTTTCATTTAGCTCTTGTGGAGGGGATGACTGTTTGAAAGGGAAAAGGATAGAAGAATTGAGATGAGGTGGAAGACTAGGGGGTGGAGAAATGGATTCAACACTGGGATAAGCAGATGGAGAGTTTAAAACTTGACACCGCCGAGATAAAATAGATCATGTAAAGAGGAAAAGAAAAGGCATGAGATGGTGTGCTTACCCGTTGACAAGGTTTTGAATACTCCTCTCATACATCTCTATTCCTTCAATCCACTTTACAAGCAATGGCAGCGTTGCAATCATGAAGTCAAGCTTCTCTCGAGGGTCAGAATGCTCGGGAAAGGTCCCACCCATGGACAGGGTGCTCCATAACCAATTCCAAATGCTTTCATTTGTGCTTGAGCCCGGATTGCACCATGTTTACCTCCATCTTTTGGATTTTATCCAACAAACCAACATCTTACATATGATTTGTCTTCATTGTATACACACCCTTGCTCTTGAAAGCTCCATAGCCAAACTGATTTTGGCATTCACGCTGCTCATATGGGTATGTATGCTGATTTTGAATTTGTTCAAAATGCTGATTTGGAGGATTTAAAAACATGTTGGAGGTGGGAAATATTGCTACTATTGTAAATGTGAGTTCCATGATGGAAATGAAGTCATGATTGCATAACTTCATGGAATGGAAAAAAATGAAAGAGATGGAAAGAATAATGGATGGAAATGGATGAAAAACAGGTCCGTAACTTCTTGAAATGGGTCTTGATCGATGGAGTTGCTGATGTGTTTGCAAGTGCCTCCAAAGGCTAAAATATTTACAGGAACACATCAACCTACAAAAGATGAAGTGGAAGACCTTTAAGGTCCCACCGAGCGTGCCAAAATCGTTGTTGTTGCAAATCAGCAAAGCACCCCTAGATGCAAATCAAGGTTCTAAGTTGATGTTCAGGCATCCAACAGTGATTGCACAACATTGAAACCTCTCTCCAAGTGTGGGACTTGCAAGATGAGAGAGGAATCTCCAGATTAGAGTCTAGTTCCTCAAACTCCTCTCGATTAGATCTATATTTGCACAACTACAGAGGTTCGATCCTAATTTTATCTTAATTTGCAAGGAGACAGGATAAGAAATGTAAAAATTAAAACTAAACGATAAGGGTGATACACCAAAGGAGTGGTGAGCACTTCTTGCTCATGCAAATTAAAAAAATCAGAAATTGCAACATAAAACATCATGCTAAAGTTGATAAGTCAGTAATCAAAGGCTTGAAATGAAACAAACAACACATACAAAGGACTCGAAAGCATTCACAATACTCAGATTGTGATTTTCAACATCAAAATCCTTGTATTCCAACACCAAAGAGGCAAAAACCCTGGAAGGTCTGATACTTGCCAAAATCACTTGTTGAAGGTGAAAATAGAATCTTGTTGTGTAAAAAAGTGTTCCACCCTTTGAAAAATGAGCCAAATCTGGCTTTTACAATGCATGGGTCGAGCCCAAGAGAGAGAAAACGTGAAAAAACATGGGAGCCATTCCCCATTGACCAAAATGCATTAAAAACAACATGGAGGTCCTTACAAACCCATGCCCGACATTTTTGACCATGTTGGAGAAGAATGTGACCCATTTTACGTTAAAATTGGTTGTTGAAACGCCGCCTGGTCCATGGGCACGTACTGAAGCGTTTATTTTCTCCTCCAAATTTAACCAAAATTCAAAATTGACCATGGAATCTTGTAGAGAATTTCACCATCTTTCCATTGATATAAAGAACATGAAAATCGAGCTCTGGATCGAAAGTTATGGTGATTTGAAGTTTTAGGAAAAAAAACAGGCCAAAATCGGATCGCTTTGATATTTTTGACTTGGACACGTGGCGAGTTCCGATTGGTCATGACCTTGCAAGAGAAAATTTCCCACAAAATCTCTACGGAGCCATAACTTGAAAAATACGTGGAGTTAGGAGGAAAACTTTACCTTCTCGGAAAGCCGAGAAAGAGCTCTATCCAATAGTGCCATTTCGAGGAAGGTTTTGAGTGCCTAAAAAGTAAAAATTTATGACCGAGGCACAATAGAAGGAAAGAATGAAAGGAGTTAGCCACAAAATGAGTAGGGGGCACATTTGGATAACAGATTCACCTAGGAAAGGAAATAGCTTGCATTTCCTACTTTGGGGGCATAGGGATAAATTTGGGGGCATAAGGAGGGGTTAGGAGATATAAGGTTTATGGGATTTGATTGAGTTTATGGCGGTTTGCTTTTGGTGGATGCCCAATTTCAACATGGGAGGCATAAGGAGAGCCCCATAGATCTTTCTCTTGTTGGCTTGCTTACTTGGAGAAGGAGCCTTAGTTTGATTGAAATTACTTGTGGTAGTTGAGAACTACACCTCATTATTTGTGTTTCTTTGTAATTGTGAAAATATATGCTTGTATGTGAAGAAGCCTTGTTGCCATGTGTTGATGTTCATGATCCATTCCATTATGGTCAGCTCGGGAGCCAGTGGGGAAAGACGGCTCTCTTTCCCATCGATGTCTTGGTTGGGTGGAGAGCGTTGTCTTTCCCCCTTCCTTGTTGTGATCCAAAAAGATATAAGATGAAGAAATCAGCCTGTTGCTATTTGAAGCTTAGAGAAAACAATTTGATAGTCATTTCATTTTTACAAGTTCATTGTAACCTTCCCACTTTGAAGTGGATGATTTGTATTGTTAATTGTAATGAGAAGACATCTTGTATTGAAATTATAAGGTTGAAAGTGATAAGTGAATTGTAGAAGATTATTATTCCATACTGTGTTATGAGAAGAATGTGAAAGAAAGAAATATGTATTGTGCATTGTAACTTGAAATTCAAAGAAAGAGATATACTATTGAATTATTGTTGGAAATCAAATAAAGAATTACATTCCTTTCTCAAAATTTCATTGTTGTATTAGATTCAAGTTGCTGTTGTGAAATGAAAACTCTATTTTGAAAGAGATTAAGAAATAGCATTACCAGTAAATGTACTGTGTTTGAAATCAAAACTAGAGTTTAAACTTGGCATATGAATTGTCAATTAATTGTTTGAATCAACTGAATGTCTTAGATAATATTTTAAATGCCTCCCCATATTTGGAAGATTGCAAATTGGTTAATAAACTTGTTAGAAATGATCTCTCGTTTCTTTCTTTAATTTCGCAATGAATTCCATCAAAAATGTACTGAGTTCAGATTTTTAGTTAAAATAGAGAAATGAAAAAAATTATTATAGATGTATTAGGTCCTATTGAACCCACATTGAACTTCATATTCAAGACAATATCTCAAAACTCTATCAAATCCAATTTGAACTTCACAATCCAACTTATTGTCAAAAAATGTAAAATTTACCAAATGCAATCCAATATCCAAATTGGACTTTGAAAATATACTTAAATTTACCCAAGACCATTTACCAATGCTCAATTTACATGCTCAGAAGAAGAAATATCAAAATTGAATCAAATCTTATAAGTTGGAAAAAAACTGCCAGGTTTTAAATTATAAACCCTGCAGATCGATTTCTTAAAATCAACCCTCTAAACTTTACCAAATTTTAAAATTGATGATTTCTATGCAAAGAGGACTCGAGAGATTTCCGAAAAGTCCTCATTTTCCTAAAATAGAGCTTCTTATCAAAAGTTATGGCCATCTCAAGTTTTACTTCAAAATGGCCATCCCAAACCAAAAATGAAATAATTCGATCTTAGAAAAATTAAATTTTGAACTTTGGAAAAATTTTCTAAAAATTTCCATGGCCCCGCCAACCTCTCATCCTATCGGAAGTTGCCATGTGGCACCTTGGAGAGGCACCCCTTAATAAAAACTTAATCAGTTATCCAAAATGTGCCTCTGCTCATTTTTTGTGGCTAACTCCTCTCATTTTTTCCTCTCTTGTGCCTCAGTCATAATATTTTGCTTTTTAGGTGCTCAAAACCTTTTGGAAATGACACCATTAGATAGAGCTCTTTCTCAGCTTTCCAGAAAGGTAAAGTTTTCCTCCTAACTCCATGTATTTTTGAAGTTATGGCTCGACGGAGTTTTTTTGGAAAAATTTTCCCAAAGGCCTCGCGGCTAATGAGATGCCGCCATGTGGCACCTAGAGTGGCGGAGCACGGGAAATTTTGGAAAAATTTTCAAATGACCAAAAAGGTGCAAAAATTCAAATTTTTGCCCGCCAACCCGATTTGGCCCTGTTTTGCCCTAAAACTTCAAATGGCCATATCTTTCGATCCAGAGCTTGGTTTTTTGCATTCTTTATATCAATGGAAAGCTGGTGAAATTATCTACAATATTCTAGGGTCATTTTTGAATTTTGATGGATTTTAGAGAGAGAAAATTGAAAAAATCCTCTGGCATGTGGTCATGGACAGAAATGACGTTTCAACCACCGTTTTTAATGAAGAATGGCTCGCATTCTCTCCCAGATGGCTAAGAATGTTAGGGGATGGGTCTGTAAGGATGCCCATACTGTTTTGAATGCATTTTGGTCAATGGTTGAATCCCTTCCATGTTTTCCCATGTTTCTCTCTCATGGGCCTGCCCCTTGCACCGTAAAGCCGTGATTTGGCTCATTTTCAAAGGGTTGAACTTTTTCTCGTATTGCAGTCCCCTTTCTCACCTTGGAAGTGATTTTGGTGGAATATTAGACCTTTTTAAGAGTCAGAACTTTATTTTGC
This sequence comes from Taxus wallichiana var. yunnanensis, assembly GCA_018340775.1. Taxonomy (NCBI): domain Eukaryota; kingdom Viridiplantae; phylum Streptophyta; class Pinopsida; order Cupressales; family Taxaceae; genus Taxus; species Taxus wallichiana. Next base: position 693,870,732 of record CM031236.1, on the reverse strand, counting down.
CTCTCGTGTGTTGTAATGCAAGTAATTTTGATGATTAAAATATCAATACAGCCTCCGTGATTAGTTTTCATCCTCTCGCCTATGTTGTTTGGTTAAGTTATGATCCTTCATTACAATTATCAGCTTTGTGCATGAGGTTTTATTGCATTTTTATGGATCGTGTGTCAATCTGCAGAAGTAAAAATGCTCACCACTCCTTTGGTGCATCACCTATTAGCATTAGTTTTAGCTTTTGCATTCTCTATCTCCGCCTCCTTTGGAATTTAGGGTAGGGTTAAGAATATAGACCTCTCGAACTTGTAAGTGATAAATCTGATTAGAGGAATTGAGGAACTAGCCTCTAAACCGGAGATTCTTTTCTCATTTTGCAAGTCCCACACTGGGGGGAGAGGATTCAATGTTGTGTAATCACACCGGATGTCTAAAATATCAAACTAGAAATTTGATCAACATCTAGGGGTGCTATTGATTTGCAACAACAGATTTTGGCATGCTCGGTGGGACCTTAGAGGTCTTCATCTTCATTGCAAAAAAATTGATGTGCATTTGTTGCAAGTTTCTCGCTTTGAAAGATCTATAAATTACACATCCGGTGACTCCAAGGAAGAAGAATCGGTTGGTTTTAGAAAGGCAGACTGAAACTCATGAGAAGAATCAACACAAGGTCAAGAGCGGAGAGGAAGATGTGTTGTTTGAATATCTATAGTTATCTCCAAGAATAAGGCAAAGTGGAAGGAGAATCCAAAGGTCCCCATCTCCACCAAGTAGAACTCTCTCAACTCCTCCAACTCGGTAGGCCTTTCATTCAATCAATAAGGGTTCTAAGGCTAACTCGAATGGCACAAAACAACCCCTATGTCAATTTCATTGGCAGAAAGCCCACTTGCTCTCAATGCACAAAATCTAATCCTAAGTTAAAGATTGAAGAACATTCCATACTTCACTGGAGAAAATCGACTCACCGGTGATCATGTTAAGGATATTGCTAACATTTGTGCAATCCATGAGATCAATGAGATGTAATTTATTGCCAAACCATTGGTATCTTCATTCAAAGGGAAAGCTTTGTAATGGTTCAGAGTCTTGCCTCGGTTCTATTCAAAATTGGAATCAGCTATGTATAGCCCTCCATGAGTATTTTGGGAAAAAGGAGACAACTTGTCCCTTTTGGAGCAGTTGACAACCATCAAGAGAGCTCCCAATGAGCAAATGACGATTTTAATTTCAGATTTCAAAGGACTTGGGAGAGAATACCCGGTGGCCAAAGCCAACAAACGAGAAGGTGCTTTTCTTTATTACCTTAAAGCTTTAAATTTTGATATTTCTATGTTAATTCAGTCCATGGGAGGCAAAATATCCCCATTGCTTATAGCATTGCCATTAGAGCTGAAAATTGTTTGATTCAAGCCGGCAAGCTAGCTCCTAGGCCTCCAATGTAATTATTTCCAAGTTTAGGGAGCCCAAGTACTAGCCAAGTGCCTAATTTAGCTTCTATTCCCACTCCTAGAAATCGAATTCAAGTGAAGCTTCCACTTCATCTTCTAGTGCCTCAAATGAACTTCAAGAAGTCATGAAGCAATTGCAAAATCTAGGTAATGAGCTGGTTACACTCAAAAGGCAGCAAGCTCAAGGTTTTAGACCTTCCTTCTAGCCTCAAGCTCAGCCTAACAGCCATATAAACCTCATAGACCACCCAATCCAGCTACAAATCTAAATCAAGCAAGGCCTCCTGCCAATAGACCATTTCAGCCCTATAATCCCAATGCTACATCTGTATCTAAAGCATTAGTGCCAAGACAAAACAATATAGCTCAAGAGTATGATTGGTGTTTCCCATGCAATGAACCTTATAACCACCCATGTGCTTCAACGGTGCCTTGAATCAAGCATTAATGGTGACAAAACGGTGTGGAGGGTGAAGGTAGTCAAGGAAATAACTAGCAACAAGAAATGTACCCAAAGCAGCAATCAGCTCCAAATGATACCACACTTGTAAACTAGCAAGCAGAAGATTTTTGTGGCATGAATCAAATGATTTCCCAAAGTGTTGCAGCCAACACAAGGTCAAAGAGAAGAAATTTGGGTGAAGAACAGCCATTGGCCCCAAGTAATTCATGACCTTTTGTCACTCCACAAACTATTGGAAAACAAAATGCAATCCCAAGCACGTAAGGATTGCCTAAAACAGCCCCTAGGCCAACCCAAATGTCAGTTGTTGCTGCCCATGTGCAAGGAATGAATGTGCAAGCCAAGGGATTAAGTAGAGGGATACTTCATCTCCATTCAAGTATTATTGATCGATGAAGAAGACAAATGTAAACATATCAATGTGGGAATCACTATCTATCTCAAAGCCAAAGAGATTTGCTACAAGCTGCCATGAAGGACTCGGTCAACTTCAAATCAGCAAGTCCAAATGCAAGAGAAGGTGCTCACAAATGTTGCCCAACCCGAGGGGAATCATGGAGGACAACAAGGTAAAATATTGATGTAACACCTTGATTTTTGTAAGTTATCATGGTAATTACTTTTCATAATATTGTAACTGCTGAAATGAAGATAAACATGTTAAGATATATCTTTGATCTTAAAGGAATGTGTTGCTAATCTGGACCCTTGTTTGCTGTAATTTGTTTACTTGGGACAGAAGTTATTATTGCTTGTGTGATTGTTGATGAGACAACAGACTTGTCGTATGCTTGATGAACTCTAATTGCTGATTGACCGCACACCTTGAATCAATTCCATTGATCCAAGGTATGTTGTGGCCTTCTTATGATCGCTTGTCGATTTACTTTTAAACCAGATTGAAGGTTGATATAAATGTTGCAGCACCTGATTTCTGGTATGAATATCTGGTACGTAGATGCCAACGAAAAAGGTTCGATTCTCGAACCACACACCGTTGTAACGCTAGACCGCTTAAGGTGATAAGGGCCTGGATGCAAGTGGCACAGGTATGTGGAACTTAGGACTAAATGTCCTGCTTAATGTTGAATATGACTGTCAGGCGGAAAGACTTGATATGGAAACTAGTTAATTAAATATTAGGGGATTAAACCCTAATCAACCCCTAAGTTTTATCTTATACCCTAACTACTATCCTATATGGATTTTAGATTTCATAAGGGAGAAAATAGATATAAATTCCATTAACCTATGAACTAGGCGAATGACCTAGATATGGACTATTAAAATCCTAAACTAATCCTAACCCGAGGAAGGGGATGCATAGACCCATTTGGATGGAAAGGATAAGAAGGAAGGTAGGAAATTTAATGGGACGATGAATGGAAGTCCTTACAAATTTCAGCGCCAAGTTTAATGAACAAGAAAATTTGGAGGCATCCAACTAGCTAAATGGCTAAAAAGGAATTACATGCAAAATTTGAAAAGGAAACTTGCCAACCTGAGTCGGTGGTGTGAGGAATGAGGAAAAAACCATGCATTCAATGCATTTAATGACCTTGGTCTTAGCGACCAGCTCACCTTGGAAAGAGGGTAGAGGAAAAATTTGTTTGTCATTATGTGCAATCGGGTTTTTAGTTGCTCTGCATTTTTTTTTCCATGGTTCTGTCGAACCTGTTGTTATTTTTGGTTATTGTTGTTGTTGGAATAGCCATGGCTATTTTTGAGCTTAAGGAAGTTAGTGGACTGTTGGGAAAGCCCTGCTACGGACGCCGTGGAGAGAAATAGCTCTGTGGACACAGTTTTCTTTGAACCACAAAAAAAAATATACAGGCATGTTAAGCCCTTCTCCTTAAATCGTTTTCTTTTGTTTAAACGTCTCATTAAAACAACCCTGCTCTTATGAGGGGTGATTTAGTTAAATGATGTTGTTGTTTTGAATGAAATGATCTCTCGGACTCGAGTCGCTTTTTCCTTTGTTGAGTATGACTTGGGTAATTTCTTTTCGTTTTATTAATTATCAGTGAATGAAATAATCTCGCTCTTGATGTGTGAGTTGTTGAAAGGGTGCAATGTTGGGTAATCGATCTTTACTCAATATGAGTTGAGTTTGTGCTGAATAATACATTAGCTATGTGTGTATTAATTCTGAGTTTTGTGCATTCTTGTAAAAATGGAAGGATAAGGTGATTTTGTATGCCTGGTTTGAACTGTCATAATAAAAAGGAACACGGCTTTGGTATTTCTTGCAAATAAGTGAAATAAAGGGGGTTGTGCTTGCTGTATGAGTTTGTTTTTTACTATGTTTTGTATACACATCTATTGTTATCCAAAATGGTGCCCCAACTCATTTTTGTGGCTAACTCCTTGTGTTCTTGCCTCTCTTGTGCCTCGTCTACATTTTTTATTTTAGGCACTCAAGGCTTTCTGGAAATGGCACCATCGATAGAGCTCTCTCAGCCTTTCAGTAAAGGTAAAGTTTGCCTCCTAACTCCTTATATTTTTCAAGTTATGGCTCTATGGAGTTTTTGTGGAAAATTTTCCCATTCGAGGCCCGCAGCCACAGAAGCCGCCACGTGGCAGAGGAGTTCGGGGTCGGAGGCAAATTTGAATTTTTCCAAGTATTTTGGTCGAAGGTTCAAATGGAAATTTTTCCCGTGGGGCCGCGGACTAATCAAAGTTGGACACGTGTCACAAGGGGGGCGGAATGAAAAAATTTGCTAAGTATTTGCCAAATTTTCCAAAGTGGAAGAATGGAACGGAGAGCCCGCAGCGAGTAAAATTAGGACACGTGTCCTAAGGGGAAGGTAGATTCGGAGCTCGGGGTAGTTTTTGAAAATTTTGCAAAAGTTTTCAGCCAAAACTAAAAAGTGAAAGAAGGGCCCGCGCCCCCTGTCAGCCATTCAAAAGCCGACACGTGTCCCGGCCGGGCGGGGCACGGGGGAAAAATGAAATTTTTTCCAAAGTCTAAAAATGTCAAAATTTCAAAGGAAAACCCATGGGAGGCGAAGGAGAGAGAATTCCAGAATGAATCAGAGCTTGCCACGTGGCATCCGACCAGCTGGAGATGGGGAATTTTTGAAAAATTTTCCAAAGACAAAAAAGAGGTAAAATTTGAAATTTTTTCCCGCCGATCCATTTTTGGGCCGTTTTTGCCCTAAATCTTCAAACGATCATATCTTTTGATCTAGAGCTCAGATTTTCATGTTCTTTATATCATTGGAAAGATGTTAAAATTATCTACATGATTCCATGGTCAATTTCTAATTTTGGTTCAGTTTGGAGAGAGAAAATTCAAAAACGGTTCTGGTACGTGTCCATGGCCAGAAATGACATTTCAACAACCAAATTTAATACAAAATGGGTCGCATTCTTTCTCCAAAGATGGTCAAAAATGATAGGTATGGGTTTGTAAGGTCCTCCATGTTGTTTTAATGCATTTTCCATCAATGAGGAATGGGCTCCCATGTTTTTTATGTTTTCTCTCTCCTGGGCTCGACCCATGCATTGTAAAAGCCAGATTTGGCTCATTTCTTGAGGGTTGAACACTTTTTGGCATTGAAAACTTCTTCTTTCACCTCCAACAAGTGATAGTTGTAAGAATCAGACCTTTTTCATAGTTTGTAACAGGTTTATACCTCTTTGATGGTGGAATGCAAGAGATTTTTTCATGAAATTGACAAGGCAAACTCGTGAATGCTTTCTCCTCTCTGTTTGTATTGTTTTACTTCATTTCAAGACCTCTAATTACATCTATCACCTTGTGTATGTTTTCCTTGTTGCATTTCATGAATTTGTGTCTATTTATATGGCAAGAAATGTTTCACCACTCCTTTGGTGCATCACCATCTTTAGTTTAGTTTCATTTTTGCATTTTTATCCCCGTCTCCTCGCAATCTAGGGTAGAATTAGGATTAGAACCTCCGTAGTTGTGTAAAATATAGATATAAATCGAGGAGTTTGAGGAACCAACCTCTAATCTAGAGATTCCTCTCTCATTTTCACAAGTCCCACACTTGGAGAGAGGTTTCCATGTTGTGCAATCACACTGGATGCTCTAGAATCAACTTAGAAACCTGATTTGCATCCAGGGGTGCTGCTGATTTGCAACAACAAGTTTTGGCACGCCCGGTGGGACATTAGAGGTCTCATTTTTATTGCAGCAAAGTTGATGTGCATCTGCTGTAATTTTCTTGCTTGAAAAGAGCTATAATTTGCACATCTGGCGACTCCAAGGGGAAGAATCAATTGGTTTCAGCAGTGCAGGCCTGAAAACTCATGAGAAGAATCACTACAAGGTCAAGAGTTGGAGAAGAAGAAGTGTTGTTTGAATACCTGTAGTTATCTCCAAGAGTAAGGCAAAGTGGGAGGAGAATCCAAAGGTCTCCATCTCCACCAAACAGAACTCTCTCAACTCCTCCACCTGGTAGGCCTTTCATTCAATCAACAAGGGTTCTAAGGCCAATTAGAATGGCACAAAACAACCCCTATGTCAATTTCACTGGCAGCAGCCCACTTGCTCTCAATGCACAACATCCAATTCCAATTGCAGCCTTGAAGAACATTCCATACTTCACTGGAGAGAATCAAACTACTCTGTGTGATCATGTTAAAGACATTCCAACCTTTGTGCAATTCATGAAATCAATGAGATGCAAGTGGTCATCGTCAAGTTGCATTTGGCATCTTCATTCAAGGGGAAAGCATTGCAATGGTTTAGAAGCCTTGAGCTGGTTCAATCACAAATTGGAATCAATTGGTATAGCACTTCATGAGCAATTTGGAGAGAAGGGAGACAACTTGTCTCTTTTGGAGCAACTGACAACCATCAAGAGAGCTCCCAATGAGCAACTGACCGATTTCAACTTCAGATTTCAAAAGACTTGGGAGAGAATTCCAGTGGTAGTCAAGCCAACAGCAGAAGGTGCTTTTCTCTACTATCTCAAAGCTCTAAATTCTGATATTTCTATGTTGATTCAGTCCATGGGAGGCATAACTATCCCTATGGCTTATAGCATTGCCATTAGGGCTGAAAATTGTTTGATCCAAGCTGGCAAACTTGCCCCTAGACCTCCCATGCCATTGTTTCCAAGTTTAGAGAGTCCAAACACCAATCAAGCACCTAATTTGACTCCTTCTCCCACTCCCAGAAATCAGAGTTCAAATGAAGCTTCTACTTCATCTCCAAGTGCCCCAAATGAGCTTCAAGAAGTCATGAAGCAACTGCAAAACCTAGGCAATGAGCTGGTTACTCTCAAGAGGCAACAAGCCCAAGGTTTTAGACCTTCTTACCAGCCCCAAGCTCAGCCTAACAGGCAGCCATACCAACCACAAAGACCACCTAATCTAGCTGCAAATATGAATCAAACAAGGCCTCCTGCCAATAGACCATTTCAGCCCTACAATCCAAATGCCATATCTGCCTCTAAGGCATTGGTGCCAACACAAAACAACATTGCTCAGGAGTATGACTGGTGTTTTCCATGCAATGAACCTCATAACCAATCCATGTGCTTCAATGGTGCTTTGAATCAAGCATTAATGGTGACAACTACTGGTGTGGAGGGTGAGGGTAAGTCAAGGAAACAACCAACAACAAGAAACATTCCAACAACAATCAGCCCCAAATGACACCACGTTGGTAAATTGGCAAGCAGAGGATTTTTGTGGCATGAATCAGGTAGTTTCCCAAGGTGTTGCAGCCAACACAAGGTCAAAAAGGAGGAATTTGGGTGAAGAACAGCCATTGGCTCCAACCAATCCACGACCTTCTATGGTTCCACAAGTGGTTGGCAAACAAAATCCAGTTGTAAATGCACAAGGGCAGCCAAGAACAGCTCCTAGGCCAACTCAAATACTAGTTGTTGTTGCTCACGTGCAAGGAGTGAATGTGCAAACAAAGGGACAACAAAGAGATCCTTCATCACCATTCAGTATCATCGATCAGATGAAGAAGACAAATGTCAACATATCAATGTGGGAATCCCTATCTATCCCAGGCCAAAGAGATTTGCTACAAGCTGCCATGAAGGACTGGCCAACTTCGAATCAGCAAGTTCAGATGCAAGAGAAAGTGCTCACAAATGCTGCCCAGCCTGAGGGGAATCATGGAGGACAGCAAGGTAAAATGTTGAAGCCCCCTCCTTTCTATGTTTCATTAATCATTGGAAATCAGCTAGTGCACAATTGCATGATAGACTCCGGGGCAAGTAGCTCAGTGATGCCTAAACAAATAGCTGATCAGCTAGGGCTCCAGTATGAAACAATATCCAAAGGGGTAGTGCAGCTAGATGGGACAACAGTAGCAACAGTTGGAGTGATTAAAAACTTGAGTCTTACCTTGCATGCATGTCCAAATGTTGTTGTTTTACAAGATGTATCAGTCATAGACCTTCCACCACTCTTTGCCCTTTGCTTGTCAAGGGACTTCACAACCAAGATTGGAGGATATTTGTTAGCGATTGGTCACACATGCTGTTTAGAATGAGGTATGGAACCAAAGCTACAATCAGGTCTGAACCTATTGCAAACTTCCACATTGAGCCTTACACTCCAAGTCAGATTAATGCCAATTGCTCAGCATTTGATCAAGAAGATCACCCAAGCACCGATGAAGCTGACACCAAGGTTGGGAGCATCCCGGATCTAACTCTTGATGAATGGGAAAACAAGGTACATGCTTTTGATCCTTATCAAGAAGTAGAAGAATCTGAGCTAGGGGTCTATTGTATACATGAAGAAAATCAGCCTATTCCTAACATCACCAAGCCAAACCACAAGGATGACAATGAGGTATGGCAGCTGTTTTTTGATGGATCAAGGAGTAGACAAGGTGCAGGAGGTGGAGCATGTTTGTTTCACCTCAAGGAGTAAAGTACTATTCAGATTTTAGATTTCAGTTTGCATGCTCCAATAACACTGCTGAATATGAAGCCTTGGTGCAAGGGATGCATTGGGCAATCAAGAAGAAAATAAAGAACTTGCAAGTCTTTGGTGACAGTGAATTGATTGTAAATCAGGTCAAGGGACAACATGCTGCCAAGAATGATCTACTCAAGTGCTACAAGAACAGGGTATGGGACCTCATGGAAGATTTTGAGGGTTTTGGCATCAAATCCATTCCTAGGAAAGAGAATCAAGCTGCTGACAGGCTTGCAGCAGTAGGGGCAGCCTTTGACATTGTGGAAAGCATTCAAAAAGACAAGGTACAACCAAACATCCACGTGATTGTGAGGCCTTCAGTGCCGGATAACAATGTCAGTTGGCAAGTATTTGAGAATGACCAAGCAAATCATCCATTTCTTGCAAGAAGAAGCTGAGTTCTCAGCTAAGAATCAAGAAAAATTGGAACAACAGTATGGTGACCAAGTGGTACAGCTGAGAACTAACAAGCTGCCCAAGGGACTTATCACTTTGGAGTCCATTTTTAATCCCAATGATCAGTTTAGGAAAGAGAAAGCAAACATTCAGGTCAAGAGAGAAGATTCAGTATCCATCTTGGTGGAAGAGAACAAACCATTGCAAATTGGAAAGATGACAACTGAGCAAGAAAGGTATGAGTTCATACAGCTGTGTCAAGAGTTCCCTGACGTGTTTGCTTGGAGCTATGAAGATTTGAAAGGTTTCAATCCCAACTTAGCTCAGCATACCATTGAATTGGATCCAAATACTAAGCCCTGTCAGGTAGAAACAAAGACCAGCCAATCCACACATGGAGCCTCTCATGAGGAAAGAATTGGACAAGCTGATTGAGTCAAGAATCATATTCCCAATCAAGCATTCTAGTTGGGTTGCCAACTTGGTTCCAGTCAGAAAGAAGAGTGGAGAGATCAGATTGTGTGTTGATTTCAGAGACTTAAATAGAGCATCTCTCAAGGACCATTACCCACTCCCTTCCATGGAGCAAATCTTGCAAGTTGTGGCTGGCTTCGAGAGGTTTTCACTACTTGATGGCTACTCTAGCTACAATTAGATTATGGTGAAGGAAGAAGACCAGTTCAAGACAGCCTTTACAACCAAATGGGGGACTTTTGCATACAGGAAGATGCCATTTGGGCTGTCCAACGCTGGTGCTACCTTCCAAAGAGCAATGGACATGGCGTTCAAAGGTTTGATTAACAACGTGGTGCTGATTTACCTTGATGATATCACTGTTTTTTCCAAAAATGCAGCAGACCACCTCTCTCATTTGAGACAAGTTTTCACGAGGTGTAGGAAATTTGGAGTGTCTTTGAATCCTAAGAAGTGTATCTTTCTTGCACATGAAGGAAAGCTCCTTGGCCATATTGTCTCCAAAGAAGGATTAGCAATTGATCCAGAGAGAGTCGAAGCCATAAGAGCACTACCATTGCAAGCCACAAGAAAGCCCTTCGAGTTTCTTGGGGAGGATAAATTTGTTCGGAGGTTTGTCCTGATTTTGCAGCCCTGTCAAACCTATCACCAAAATGTTAAAGAAAAGCATGGCTTTCAAGTGGACAAAGCAGAAGGCAAGGAGAGTTTTGAAGCAATCAAAGAAGCCATCTCTCAAGCACCAACTCTCATCAACCCGGACTTCTCCAAGGATTTCATCCTCTATGCATTTGGAGGTAATGACACTATTTCTGCCATTTTGGTACAGCAGAACAAGGATAACGATGAGCAGCCAATTGCTTTCTTCAGCCAGAGCCTAGATGACTATGAGGTGAGGTATTCTTTTATTGAGAAGCATGTGCTTGGCAAAGAATCGAAGCTTGAAGAAATTCAAGCATTTAGTCTCAAACAACAAGGTCCAGTTGCTGGTCTCACATGCTGGGGTTAAGGACTTCCTCCTCAACAAAGATTTGAATGAGAAAAGGGTAGGTTGGATCACCCGTGTCATGGAGTATGACATTGAGATCAAAATCACCAAGCTGGTAAGAGGAAAAGGATTGTGTGAGCAGCTGGTTTTGGGGAAGCAAAAAGAAGCATGCAATGAAGGAGAGGCTGTTTTGACAGTTCAAGACAGCCATGAGCCATGTGGCACTCAAGAAGAAAACAATGCTGCCCCCACTCCTTGCTGGACCCAAGGTATAATGCACTTCCTAAGCACAGGCCTATGCCCTCCGGAGATGAACAAGACCCAAAGAAGACACTTCAGATTGCAGGCTGTCCCATATGCCATTGTTGATGGAGTTTTGTTCAAGAAAGATGTGAATGGAGTGCTGCTGAGATGTATTAGCACAAATCAGATTCATAGGGTGTTGGAAGAATTCCATGGTGGACCAGCTGGTGGTCATTTTGCACCAAGAGTGACAGCTCTAAAAATCATGAAGGCTGGTTATTATTGGCCTAAAATTTTCAGTGATTGCTATGCATGGATTAAGAGGTGTAAGAATTGTGCATTCTTCACAGGAAAAGAGAGACTTGCTGCCCTTCCATCGCATCCAATCTCAGCTTGACCAGCCATTCATGCAATGGGGGTTTAGACTTCATTCGAGTCATTAATCCCAATTCAAGTCAAGGGCACAAATGGATTTTGACAAGCCACGGACTACTTCACCAAATGGATCAAGCAAGAGCACTCAAAGAAGCAAATGAGTCCAAAGATCTTAGACTTTTATGAGGGGATAGCAACCAGATTTGGTATACCGCTACAATAATCTCGAGATAATGCATGGCATTCATTGGATCCAAGGTGACCGAGTGGGCTGTCAAGAACGGATCTACCTAAGCACTTCATCAAACTATTACCCTCAAGGTAATGGCCAGTGCCAAGTCTACAAACAAGAACTTGTTGAGGATCATTAGGAGGACTCTTGATGAGAATCGAGGTCTTGGCATACCAAACTGAAATCAGCCTTATGGGCCGATAGGATAACTCCCAAGAGATCCACAGTAACTCTCCATTCAAACTTGTCTATGGAAGAGAGGCAATCTTGCCCATGTCACTTGAGTTGCCAACATTGGAACTCATGAAGCAATTAGAGTTGCTAGAGTTTGAGCCCATGGAGGTGAGATATGCAGAGTTGATGGAGCTGCAGGAGGTCGAAATCGTGCATCCCAAGCAATGGAAAAGGACCAAGCTTTGATCAAAAAGACCTTTGATAGAAGGCCAAGGATAGATCTTTTCAGGTCGAGATCTAGTGTTGAAATGGGATGTGGATAGAGAAAACCAGGAAGGCATTCAAAATTTGATGCCATTTGGAGTGGCCCATACATGGTCACGAAGTGCAAGAACAACAATGCTTTCCAATTGGCCTCATTGGATGGTGAAGAACTGCAGATTCCAGTCAATGGAATCTATCTCAAGCGTTGCTTCTAGAGGGAAATTTACCACCTTGTAAATATTAGATTAGATTTTCATTCCTCCAAGTGCTTGTGCACATTGTTTTGCTGTAGGTTAGTTTTGTTTTCCCTAAGTGCTTTGGCACAACTTGTTGTCCATGGAGATGTTTTGTAGTCCTTGCTTCCATCAGGTGATATTCCATCTTCCTCCTTGCACATTCTAAGTCAGTTGAGGTTCTAAACAGAATATTTGATGACTCCATGCCCAATGGACTGCTTCAGGCAACTGGTATTTTCATCTAGCAGGCAGATGACCCCTCTGAGTCACCAAAATTGTTATCCAAAATGGTGCCCCAACTCATTTTTGTGGCTAACTCCTTGTGTTCTTGCCTCTCTTGTGCCTCAGTCTACATTTTTTGATTTTTAGGCACTCAAGGCTTTCTAGAAATGGCACCATCAGATAGAGCTCTCTCTCAGCTTTCCAGAAAGGTAAAGTTTTCCTCCTAACTCCTTATATTTTTCAAGTTATGGCTCATGGAGTTTTTGTGGAAAATTTTCCCATTTGAGGCCCGCAGCCAATAGGAAGCTGCCACGTGGCAGAGGAGTTCGGGGGTCGGAGGCAAATTTGAATTTTTTCCAAGTATTTTGGTCGAAGGTTCAAATGGAAATTTTTTCCCGTGGGGCCCATGGACCAATCAGGTTGTGACACGTGTCACAAGGGGGGCGGAATGAAAAAATTTGCTAAGTATTTGCCAAATTTTCCAAAGTGGAAGAATGGAACGGAGAGCCCGCAACGAGTAAAATTAGGACACGTGTCCTAAGGGGAAGGTAGATTCGGAGCTCGGGGTGGTTTTTGAAAATTTTGCAAAAGTTTTCAGCCAAAACTAAAAAGTGAAAGAAGGGCCCGCGCCCCCTGTCAGCCATTCAAAAGCCGACACGTGTCCCGGCCGGGCAGGGCATGGGGGAAAAATGAAAATTTTTCCAAAGTCTAAAAATGTCAAAATTTCAAAGGAAAACCCGCGGGAGGCGAAGGAGAGAGAATTCTAGAATGAATCAGAGCTTGCCACGTGGCATCTAACCAGTGGAGCGTGGGAATTTTTGAAAAATTTTTCCAAAGACAAAAAAGAGGTAAAATTTGAAATTTTTCCCGCCGATCCGTTTTTGGGCCATTTTTGCCCTAAATCTTCAAACGATCATATCTTTTGATCCAGAGCTCAGATTTTCATGTTCTTTATATCATTGGAAAGATGTTAAAATTATCTACATGATTCCATGGTCAATTTCTAATTTTGGTTTATTTTGAGAGAGAAAATTCAAAAACGGTTCTGGTACGTGTCCATGGCCAGAAATGACATTTCAACAACCAAATTTAATACAAAATGGGTCGCATTCTTCTCCAGCATGGTCAAAAATGATAGGGTATGGGTTTGTAAGGTCCTCCATGCTATTTTAATGCATTTTCCATCAATGAGGAATGGGCTCCCATGTTTTTTATGTTTTCTCTCTCCTGGGCTCGACCCATGCATTGTAAAAGCCAGATTTGGCTCATTTCTTGAGGGTTGAACACTTTTTTTGGCATTGAAAACTTCTTCTTTCACCTCCAAAGAAGTGATAGTTGTAAGAATCAGACCTTTTCACAGTTTGTAACAGGTTTATACCTCTTTGATGGTGGAATGCAAGAGATTTTTTCATGAAATTGACAAAGGCAAACTCGTGAATGCTTTTACCTCTCTGTTTGTATTGTTTTACTTCATTTCAAGACCTCTAATTACATCTATCACCTTGTGTATGTTTTCCTTGTTGCATTTCATGAATTTGTGTCTATTTATATGGCAAGAAATGTTTCACCACTCCTTTTGGTGCATCACCATCTTTAGTTTAGTTTCATTTTTGCATTTTTATCCTCGTCTCTCGCAATCTAGGGTAGAATTAGGATTAGAACCTCGTAGTAGTTGTGCAAAATATAGATATAAATCGAGGAGTTTGAGGAACCAGCCCTCTAATCGGAGATTCCTCTCTCATTTTCACAAGTCCCACACTTAGAGAGAGGTTTCCATGTTGTGCAATCACACCTGGATGCTCTAGAATCAACTTAGAAATGATGAAAGTGTGACTTGTTGTTGTTTGACACTCTTACATGTTATATAGACCTAAATGTCTTAGAGTGAATTATTTTAAAAAAGAAATGATTGTGTTAGAATTTTTTGAGTATGTAATGTTGTTTGATATAAACAAAGTCTAGTTGTTTGAACTAGTCAAATGTTTGGAAGGGTAAATACTAGTTTTTGCATATTGAAATATATATTTTAATGAATCATACTATTGTTGATTATGTCTTGTGAATATAAATAGTGGATATTTGGTTAAACAATGTTAAAAGAGGTAATATGATCCTTCTTCCATTTATTCGATTATTGATTTTCATTTATTTCTTTGACGTTATAATTGATTGATATCATACTTAGAAGAAAAATTTTAAATTAACATTATGAGGAAAGGAAAGAGATCTCCTAATGGATAATTGAATTAATGATCATTTTCTCTCATAAGCTTGGAAATCTATAATTGTTATGGAATGAATTTCATACCGCTTGGTTAAGCATTTGTATTTAAATTCAGAAAACTTTTCTGGGAAAACGTTTGATTGTTTGAGATTAACAAGTAGGGTATGAAAGGAGAAGGAAAATGGTTAATGGAAGTTTTATTTAAAATCTAATTGTGAATCTTCCTCTAACTAATGAGGGAAAGGAATTGATAGTATTATGTTAGAAAAACTTGGTTAAGTTATATTTTAGGTTAAATGTTTTAAGAAATTTTCAATAATTACTTATTGTTATAAGTATTAAGAAAGGAAAGAGGAGAATATGCAATCCTTCGGACCGAAGGAGGAGATGGTATTAGATGATTAGTTGATATTAATTCATCCTTTTGGTATTTAATTCTTGAGAATGATGTTAATATTAACGCTTCATAAAAGTAGGTTCTTTTATTGAGAAGATTAATTAAAAGCACTTCATTTTAATGACAAGTGCTTAATATACTCTCATGATGAACCGACTCATGCAAGTAATTTTGCAGATGGAACTTGAGTATAAACGAAGACATGGTTGTTTTCTGATACTTCTTTGATTAACCGAAGATGGATTATAATTGATAACTATTATCCTCTACGATAAATGAGAAAAGAAGAAATTACATTCTTCTAACTTATGAGTTGTAATGTTGTTGGATATAAACAAAGTGATCACGTCATTTGGAGGGAAATGTATAGACTAAAGGTATGGATGAATACAAGTACGAGTGTGATATCTTTTAATGATCGTATCGCGTTTGATATTGTTGAATAAGTTTGAGAATATAACATTATTACTTGATTTGGAATTATTCAAATGTTAATGGATGGATTTAAAAGGGAATAACATCTATTATTTACCTAAATGCAACTTTTACATTGAAATGTGTAATTAGTTCATACCAGATGAATTTTAAATTGACATAAAAAGGATTTAGGTAAACATGAAATCTTAATTGAAAGGTATTCAGATTAGCTTGAAAGCTAAGGAATATCAAATAACTTAAGAGCATGAGCAGTCAATGAACACCTTATATTCGGACTTTAATAGCCTCTTAAATGTTTAAAATTCAGAAAATAAGGATATGGGAAAACATATTCATTATATAATGCATGGATTAACTATGTAAGGTTAAGGAGGATAAATGAATAAATTCATTTAAAATTAGACCTCGTTAAAATGACGTCTAATAAGATGGAATTCTGAATTTGTTTACATTGTAGGGAAAACTTGGTATGAGTTTAATAGGTTAAACTTATTGTTTATCGATAATGGGCTAATTAGTCCAAAGATTAAGAAAGGAACCAAGTGAGAAATGTAATTTTGGATAAGGAGGAGAATTAGTAAAACTTGAAGATGGATTAAGTCTATAATACATACAATAGGAACAAGAACAAGAATAAAAATAAAAGATTCCCTTGTTCTAAAAGTTGATCTTAAATATTAAGATCATAACCAAATCACACTTGAGTGGATGTGTACTCTCGATGGGAGGATTCCGTAGGACATTGACATACGCCAGCCCTAAGCAATTGGGGCCTTCGGACCTAATGACGACACAATGTTATAGATGACATATTACAATGCCCTCCCGAATTAAATCATCAAGTTTACATAAGTTGGATACGAAGTTATCGGGTGGGATAGGAATGTGATCACGTAAAGCTAGAGTGACTCCAAAGTACCCTAAAGTAACTAGAGACACGGAGTTGTTTGGAACGACGTCAATGGGAAATGATCTTTAGTTAGGAAGAGTAACTTCCTATACTGATGTTCATATTGCTACCAATGGGGATGGAGCTTGACCTTAATAGTAATGTGAAGAGACCAGAAAGACCATTCTAGAAAATAAAAGTGAGGTGAAGGATGAATTCCAATGAATGTACACAAAGAGAATAAGATCATGCAAAGCATGTGAAAATCTTTGGCCAAAGTATCGTAAGTGGCTAGTTAAATGTCCTAATCACTAGTTTAAGATGCAAGATGTCGATGAGATAAGTGAATGGGAGTATATTCGAGATAGGCTTTAAATAATGTGGGACAACCATAAGGTTGAGTTGAATATTTTAGAATCGGACATAACTTGGGATCAATTTAAGGGTTACTTTAGGCAATGATGGCTGCCTCAACTCTATTTTGATAGGAAAATGACTAAATTTAAGAACTGGTCACAAGGAAGGTCGGCGGTGATGTGAGAATCATCGGGAAGGGTTTACTAAACTCCTTAAGTATGTGCCGCAGTACCAAGCTGACGAGAAGTTCAGAATACAAAAGTTCATAATGGGACTAAATCCCATCATTGGTGGCAAAGTGGATGTCCACGGTCCAACCACTATGGAAGGAGTTGTTGAAAAGGCAATAAGACAGGAATAGAAATTGAGAGCAATTTCTGCTCATAGGGAAGAGATAAGGAAGAAGATTCCCAACTCTTCTTCATCTCTCGCACCCAAAAGGGGGCCTTGGAAAAGTTTGGTGTGAAAAAAAAATTTTGTAGATAACAACAAGAAATCAGAATGAAAAACCTATAAATAGTGTAGTGGAATAGCTTCACAAAAGTTAGTGATAATGGACAAAAGTCTATGGGAGCCAAAATGATAACTTCAAAGTGGTAACAAATTTGAGCCTAGGAAAGGGCCGGTTGGAGGATGCTTCAACTGTGGAAAGGACCATAATGTGAGTCACCGTCCCTCTAAAAAAGGATGATCGCGATCAGCAACATAGGATACACGCTTGCGGTGGCTAATGACATGCTAAAAGCAAGTTACGCCTATAGAAGTTAGGGTAAGTTATTTGGTACACTGTAGTCATACTTTTGATACTACAACATCGAATTCTTTATTTCTACTAAACTTGCAATGAAATTAAAAAGAAAAGCTGAATGAATGGATAAGACATGGACAATGCATTATGGGAATAATGTTATCCATACAGTCGAAATGTGCCTTTTTGGGGCAATTCTTGAGTTGCCCAGTTTCTCCACCGGTTGACACTCGTATGTCGCTCCTTTGGGATCATATGACATCATTATTGGAGTTAACTGGTTGGCAGAACATAAGGCAAAGGTCAACTGTTATGAAAAACAAATTTGTTGTTTTGATGACCTGCAAAAAGTAGCAATCATTCAAGGTGTAAAGCGTGAAGTTATAGTTATGAAACTAACAGCTATGCAACTAAAAAGGGCTAAAAATAGAGGTTGCACCTTATATGTAGTAAAAATGACAGAAAATGCTGAGGAGGATAATGATTTCATGGAAAGATATCCATTATTAAGGGATTTCAGAGATGTATTTCCGGAGGAATTACTGTGTCTTCCACCCAAACAAGAGTTTGACTTTGTAATAAGAAATCATGCCGGGAACTAAACCCATATCTAAGGCACCTTATAGAATGACCACCCTCGAGTTGGTAGAGTTAAAGGCTCAATTACAAGAACTTTTGACTAAGGGGCTAATAAGACCAAGTGTCTCACCATGGGAGACCGTAATTTTTGTAAAGAAAAAGGATGGCACATTGAGACTGTGCATTGATTATAGAATGTTGAACAAGGAAATATTAAGAATCGATACCCACTTCCTAGGATTGATGATCTGTTCGACCAGATGCATGGAGCATCAGTCTATTCAAAAATAGATCTTCGATCTGGGTATCATCAGCTGAGAATAAAGGAAGAAGATATTCATAAAACAACTTTTAGGACAAGGTACGGGCATTATGAATTCACGGTGTTACCTTTTGGGTTGACAAATGCACCTGCCGCCTTCATGAATTTGATGAACAATATTTTTCAAGAATACCTAGACAAGTTTGTGCTTGTATTCTTAGACGACATTCTTATATACTCTAAAAATGTCGAAGAGCACCAAGAACATTTAAGGGTAGTGCTGGAAGTTTTAAGAAAGAGGAAGTTGTATGGTAAACTATCTAAATGTTCCTTTTATGATGTAGAGGTGCATTATTTGGGACACATTATAAGCAAGAATGGAATAGCTATAGACCCTTCAAAGATCACAGCTATAACCGAGTGGCTTGCGCCTAAGAACATGCATGAAGTAAGAAGCTTCATGGGCTTGGCAGGATATTATAGAAAGTTCGTTAAGGATTTTTCAAAAATTTTGCCCCCAATCACTTCACTACAAAAGAAGGATAAGAAATTTGTCTGGACTGACAAATGTGAATTTGCCTTTAAAAATTTAAAGGAACAGTTAACTATAACACCTATTTTAACTGTACCAGATCCAAATGGAAATTTTATGGTTGTAACGGATGCATCGAGAGAAGGCCTTGGAGGTATTCTGTTACAGAATAACCATGTTATAGCTTATGAAAGTAGAAAGCTTAAGTTACATGAACAAAATTATGCTCCACATGACCTAGAGCTTGCTGCCATTGTACATGCACTTCAAATGTGGAGGCATTACCTTTTAGGCAAACCTTTTGAGTTAAAAACCGACCATCGGGGTCAAGTATATTATGGTTAGAATTTCTGTCTCGTATGATTTTGATATAAGCTACATCAAAGGCAAGGAAAATAGAGTGGTAGATGCTCTGAGTTGAAGGAAGCACATCTCTACTCTTATAACGTTAAGAACTCAGTTTAAGGATGAGGTGAAAGATGCCTTGGAATCAGATCCTTATTTCTAGCAAGTCAAAACAACACTTGCTGCAGATCCAAAGGATGTGAGGTATAAAGGATTTCACTTTGATAGCGAAGGAATTCTGAGGTTCGAAAACAGGGTCTATATACCCTTGGCAAATGATTTAAGAAGGAAATTGTTAACTGAATTCCATAATTCACCTTTTTCTGGACATCCTGGCATTACAAAAATGCTTGCTGATCTTAAGAAGCAATACTTCTGGAAGGGAATGAAAAAGGATGTGGTGGAATTTGTAACACACTACTTGGAATGTCAGTGTGTTAAGGTGGAACATATGCATCCCGCTGGATTATTGTATCCCCATAGCATTCCACAGTACAAATGGCAAGTGATAACGATGGATTTCGTTCAAGGATTGCCTATGTCAAGGAATAAGCATGATATTATCTTGGTTTATCGCGACAAATTAACCAAAGTGGCACACTTCTTTGCTAGTAATTTGAAAGATGATGCACCAAGATTAGCAAGAAGATTTGTACATGAAATTTTCAGATTGCATTGAATACCCGAATTGATCATATCGACATAAGATCCAAGGATGACATAAAGGTTTTGGAAAATTCTTAATGCGGCCTTGGGAACTAAATTAAACTTCAACTTTGCATATCATCTAGAGACAGATGGACAGACCAAGAGAGTCAATCAAGTTTTAGAGGACATGTTAAGAATGTATTGCATGGACCAGCAGTATAAATGGGAGGAATACCTTCCACTAGTTGAATTTTGCCTACAATAATACATATCACACCTCTTTAAAAATGGCACCTTTTGAAGCATTGTATGGAAGAAAATGCAGAACCCCTGTTAGCTGGGACAACGTAGAGGATAGAGAGGTAATTGGGCTAGAAATCCTCACGGAAATGGAACAACAAATCAAAATGATTCGGGAACATCTAAAGGAGGCTGCCAATAGGCAAAAAGAGTTATGCAGACTTAAAGTGGGTTGATAGGAATTATAAACTTGGTGAGAAGGTCTTTCTTCGGGTTAAGCCGAAAAAGAGCTCAATAACTTTTGGCAAGGCTGCCAAGTTGTCGCCACGTTACGTGGGACCTTTTGAAATTGTTGAAATAATAAACCCTGTAGCTTATCATCTAGCATTACCTCCTGCTTTATCACAAATGCATGATGTTTTTCATATTTCTTTACTTAAGAAATACGTAATGATTTATCACATGTGTTGAATTGGAATTCCTTGCAGGTCCAAGACCCAGGAATAATCATGATTAAGCCCATTCAAGTGCTGGGAACTCACCAGTTGTGCTTAAGAAATCGCGAAGTGAATCAATGTAAGGTCCAGTGGGACCAGTTTAGCGAAGAAAGTGTAACTTGGGAAAATCTTGAAGAAATGAGATCTACTTTTCCATACTTGTTTGATCGAAATTGAAATTCGAAAAAACTGATAATTCTACCAAATTTAGACAATTATTGGTCTATTTTACAGTTATCTTAAAACACTGTTTTAAAGAGTGAATCTGTTTTTGGTATGAACTTATGAATGGAAGGACAATAACTGAATTTTGTCCTAGAAACTCCTTGAATTGGTTAATTTGATCATCGGGACGATGATTCTTTAAGAAGGGAGGAATGTAATGCCTTGATTTTTGTAAGTTATCATGGTAATTACTTTTCATAATATTGTAACTGCTGAAATGAAGATAAACATGTTAAGATATATCTTTGATCTTAAAGGAATGTGTTGCTAATCTGGACCCTTGTTTGCTGTAATTTGTTTACTTCGGGAATGTGGTTATTATTGCTTGTGTGATTGCCGATGAGACAACAAACTTTTCGTATGCTTGATGAACTCTAATTGCTGATTGACAGCACACCTTGAATCAATTCCATTGATCCAAGGTATGTTGTGGCCTTCTTATGATCGCTTGTCGATTTACTTTTAAACCAGATTGAAGGTTGATATAAATGTTGCAAAGCACTTGAATTCTCGGTATGAATATACGCAGTATGTAGATGCCAACGAAAAAGGTTTGATTCTCTAACCACACACCATTGTAACGTTAGACCGCTTAAGGCGATAAGGGCCTGGATGCAAGTGGCACAGGTATGTGGAACTTAGGACTAAATGTCTTGCTTAATGTTGAATATGACTGTCAGGCGGAAAGACTTGATATGGAAACTAGTTAATTAAATATTAGGGGATTAAACCCTAATCTACCCCTAAGTTTTATCTTATACCCTAACTACTATCCTATATGGATTTTAGATTTCATAAGGGAGAAAATAGATATAAATTCCATTAACCTATGAACTAGGCGAATGACCTAGATATGGACTATTAAAATCCTAAACTAATCCTAACCTAAGGAAGGGGACGCATAGACCCATGTGGATGGAAAGGATAAGAAGGGAAGGTAGGAAATTTAATGGGACAGTAAATGAAGTCCTTACAAATTTCAGCGCCAAGTTTTGCAGAACAAGAAAAAGTTGGAGGCATCCAACTAGCTAAGTGGCTAAAAAGGAATTACATGCAAAATTTGAAAAAGGAAACTTGCCAACCTGAGTCGGCGGTGGCGTGAGGAATGAGGAAAAATCAATGCATTCAATGCATTCAATGACCTTGGTCTTAGCGACCAGCTCGCCTTGGAAAGAGGGTAGAGGAAAAATTTGTTTGTCATTGTGTGCAATCGGGTTTTTAGTTGCTCTGCATTTTTTTCCATGGTTCTGTCAAACCTGCTATTATTTTTGGTTATTGTTGTTGTTGTTGGAATAGCCACGGCTATTTTTGAGCTTGAGGAAGTTAGTGGACTGTTGGGAAAGCCCTGCTGCGGATGCCGTGGAGAGAAATAGCTCCTGTGGATGCGGTTTTCTTCGAACCACAAAAAAAAAATATACAGGCATGTTAAGCCCTTCTCCTTAAACCGTTTGCTTTTGTTTAAACGTCTCATTAAAACAACCCTACTCTTATGAGGGGTGATTTAGTTAAATGATGTTGTTGTTTTGAATGAAATGATCTCTGGACTGAGTCGTTTTTCCTTTGCTGAGTATGACTTGGGTAATTTCTTTTACGAATTAGGTGAATGAAATAAGTCTGCTCTTGATGTGTGAGTTGTTTGGCAATGTTGGGTAATTGATCTTTACTCAATATGAGTTGAGTTTGTGCTGAATAATACATTAGCTATGTGTGTATTAATTCTGAGTTTTGTGTGTTCTTGTAAAAATGGAAAGATAAGGTGATTATGTATGCCTGGTTTGAACTGTCATAATAAAAAGGAACATGGCTTTGGTATTTCTTGCAAATAAGTGAAATAAAGGGGGGGTTGTGCTTGCTGTATGAGATTATTTTTGACTCGTGTTTTGCATACGCATCTATTACCCTATACGGGTTTGAATTGACAAATGAATTGTTATGCGAATATTGTATTTCGAGTTCGGGTGTGGAAACGTTTGGGAAGAACAAATTGCGTGGTGATGTTGGTAAACTATTGTGCGAGTTATATCTCCTAGAATTTTTTTCATTGCATAGAATACGGCTCCTCGGGACAAGTAAGGTCATAGTAGCATCTTACTTTGTTGTTCTAATTAGATATGGTGTTCTTCGCCGTTGGTTCTTTCGTATTCATATAGGACTATTTCGAAGGAAGTTCTGATTCGAATGGAAACAAAAAAATCAGCCTATAGAATAGACCGGGTAGAGTATGCAAATCCCTACTGTGGTCCTCCGAACTCAAGGATATATACATATATAATTTTAAGGATTGAGAACCTTTCATTGTTTTCATTGGAGAAGAATATGAATGGATTTCTTACTTTTCTATTGGAAAGTGAATTCTCTCATTATTATGATGAAAGT
>CM031236.1:693782803-693847445 GCA_018340775.1 Taxus wallichiana var. yunnanensis | reverse complement strand
GAAGTTACATTGCTTACATCCTCCACAAGAGCTAAATGAAATGTCTCCTTCCTCCAAAGAAACAAGAGGTTTTACCTCCTCCACCACCACAAAAAATGTAAAAATCAGTCATGAAGGACATCAAAAAGAAGCCAAACAAAGGATGAAGAAATTCAAATTTTGAAGAGTTGGGCTCTAAATTTGGATGAAGAAGATCCCTTTCTTTGATAGAAATGCCTTCAAGAGGTCGAGTTAAAAGAAAACATGGTACGATCTAGGGCCTTGATCAGCAGTTATGAAGAAGAGCAAAATTTAGTTACAGATCGGCTTAATCCAATTTGTTCTTGAGAATATAGCGTCCATGTTGGCACCCTATTTGAAGGAAATGCTGATCCAATTCAAAATTACAAAAATCAGTCATGAGGGACAACAAGAGAGGAAGGAGAAGCTGCTCCCAAATCCAAAAGAAGAGAGGAGCACATTACCCCAGCCATGGGGAGAAAAGTCCGAGATCCAAAGGCTTTAGAGCACAAAGTAGTTTTTACAGGAGGAAGAATCCCTTTCTGTTCTTCCCTCTACTTTCATCTCTCTCAAGTTCTAAGATCTTTGAAGAAAGAGTTTGATCCCTCTCAAACTTCAATCTTCGGAAGGATAGAAATAAAACTATGAGTGATCTGGTTACTGCATCGAAGAGACTTGCACAATGGAAGAGGTTCAACTGGTATTTAACATTAGGACAACAATGAGGCAGTTTATCTGTCTGATTTGGAGACTATTTTGGTTTAAGAAGAACCTAATGAGTTTCCACCATTCTCTCTTTCATCATCCACTCCTCCAAACACACAGGCACTAGGGTCACGGATGGAGAGTATTCATTTGCAGCAGCTCGCATCTTATGTAAGCCTTTTTTGTAAATTCAAGATCAGAAAGATTTTAATCTTTCATGTCCTTCAATGGAGGAAGAGAAAGGGCAAAAAGTGGTTCCCACCATTGCATTTCCACACCATCCAATTCAAGGTCTATAGGAGAACCCCATTCTTCGAATCGGAAAATCGAGAATTATGGGCATACTCAACTGATCGAGACCTTGCCCAATCAAAGTATTCGCTTCATCGGGAAAGCAAAGGAGAAGCTACCAACCAACTCGCTTTTGTTTCTTTGCTTTTGCCACATGAGGATGAGCTACAAAGTTCCAAGGATCAATCATGTCGCCTCTCCAATCCAAATGCGAGCAACTAAAAGAGGTAAGTGATTGTGTTTCTAGTCGACACCCTATTTAACTGGGGTAGAAGACTACCTTCTGCTGATTTTCCACTCATCCAATCAGCCACACTCAGCCCAAAATCATTCGTGCATGAAACTTTCTAATTTTGAAGAAAGGAGAGTTATTTTCCACAACAGTTGTTTGCAGGTTCATTTAGCTCACTCATTTCAGCTTCAGAGTTGAAGCAGAGTAGTGCAGGTTTGCTTTCACTAGTAATAGTAAGTGCTTGCAGTACACTCTGCATGTTCCATTGGAGCATGTATGATTTTTAGTTTGTACATAGTTTTGGAGAAGCTGGTTTTGCTCTAGATGCAGTTCATTTTGATGGAATTTCCTGGTGGGAACAAATCCATGTCCATGGGATTCAAGCGAAGTTCAGAGGGAAGTTTTCAAAGTTCAAAGATCAAGTTTCGTGCTACCACTCGCTGACTCCATGCCTGATCGATCTGCTGCGGGCTGCGACCTCATTTTCCATCTAGCACTCAAAACCATCTATGACAGAGCTGACACCATTGGATAGAGCTCTTTCTTAGCTTTTTCCGAGAAAGGTAAATTTTTCCTCCTAACTTTCCACATTATTTTTCAAGTTATGGCTCACATCGCAGTTTTGGTGGGAAATTTTTCCCTGTAAGCCTGTAGCCAATCGAGCCGCTACGTGTCCAAGGGCGAAAAAACACCAAAGCTACCCAAGGAAAAAAATGGTCAAGAAGGGCTGCATGGCTAATCGTAATGTGCCATGTATTGGCACCTAGAGTGGAGTGAGTCATGGGAAAATTTGAAAAATGTTCCAAAGACCAAACGGGTAAAAATTCAAAACTTTTTCGCTCGTTGATCCGATTTTGGCCCAACATTTTTGCCTCTAAAACTTCAAATCACCATAACTTTCGATCCAGAGCTCGAGATTTTCCATGTTCTTTATATCAATTGAAAGTTGGTGAAATTCTCCTACAAATATTCCATGGCTTGAATTTTGAATTTTTGGTTTCAGTTTGGAGGACAAAATCAAAAACTTCCTCGGGTACGTGCTTGTGGAGCCAGAACCGGCGCTTCAATAACTAATTTTAACGCACGGGTTGTATTCTTCTCGGCATGGTCAAAAATGTTAGGGCATGGGTTTGTAATGACCTCCAAGGTCAGCTTTTTAATGCATTTTGGTCAATGGGGAATGGCTCCCATGTTTTTCACATTTTCTCTCTCTGGGCTCGACCCGTGCACTTTGTAAAAGCCGCATTGGCTCATTTTTCCAAGGACGCAACAATTCTTTCAGCACAGCAAGCTTCTGTTTTCACCTTCACATAAGATTTTGGAAGTATCAGAGACCTTCCAAGCGATTGTCGGTAGTTTCTACCTTCTTATCGCTGCGTTCGAATACAAGGATTTTGATGTCGAAATCACAATGCGCAGCTCAGAATGCTTTCGGTCCTTTGTATGTGTTGTTTCGCTTTCGTTTCAAACTCTTGATTACAACTTAATAAACCCATGTGCATGATGGGTTTTATGTCACCCAATTTCTGATTTGGTCAATTTCGCCCATGAACAAGAAGTGTTTCACCACTACTTTAGAGTATCAATTTTTACCAAATTTAGTTTCAATTTTTGCATTTCTTAATCTCTTTTGCCTCCTTGCATAATTAGGATAAAATTAGGATACTCAACCTTTGCGCAGTTGTGCAAGCCATAGATCCTTGTCGTGAGGAGCTCTTGAGGAACCAACCTCCTAATATGGAGATTCCTCTCTCATCTTGCAAGTCCCACACTTGGAGAGAGTTTTCAATGTTGTGCAAATCACACTGGATGCTTACCGAACAATAACTTAGAACCTTAATTTGCATCGGGGGTGTCTTTGCTGAGAATTCGCAGCTGACTTACTACCACTAAATTCCTAAGGTGAGACGAGATATAGAATGCGCATAAACTACTAAACCTGATGCTGCTAATAGGTGATGTACCAAAGTAGTGGTGGAGCAATTTTTACTTCACAGATTGACACAAGTCATAAAATGTAACAAAAACAACATGCACAAGTCAGATGATAAATCGTAATGAAGAATCAAAAATTAGTCAAACAACACAAGTAGAGGATGGAAAGTTAATCACGGGGCTTGTATTGTTATTTTAACATCAAAATCACTTGCATTACAACTTTTTGAGAGGCAAAAATAGGTTGCGAATTCTTAGAAAAGGTCTCGATATTCAACCAAAATCACTTCCAAGGTGAGAAGGGGGACTGCGATACACAAAAAATGTTCAACCCTTTGAGAAATGAGCCAAATCTAGCTTTTACGGTGCATAGGGTGGAGCCCAGCCCAGAAAGCATGGGAAACGGGAACGTGGAAGTGGATTCAACTATTGACCAAAACATATTCAAAACAACATGGGCATCCTTATAGACCCATCCCCTAACATTTTTAAATATGCTGGGGAGAGAATGCGAGCCATTCTTCATTAAAAGCGGATTGGTTGAAGCGTCATTTACTGTCCAAGCTTGACCACGTGCCAGATGTGTTTTCAATTTTCTCTCTCCAAGGAAATCCATTAAAATTCAAAAAATGACCTTGGAATCTTGTAGATAATTTCACCGAATGGCTTTTACATTGATATAAAGAACATGAAAAACTAAACTCACGGATCAAAAGATATGGCCATTTGAAGTTTTAGGGCAAACGAGGGGCCAATATCGGGTTGGCGGGCAAAAATTCGAATTTTGCACCTTTTTGGTCATTTGGAAAATTTTCCCAAAATTCCTCCACACTCCCGCCACTCTAGGTGCCACGTGGCAAACATCTCATTGGCCTTGGGCCTTCAGGAAAATTTTCCAAAAAACTTTATAGTTGAGCCATAACTTCAAAAATACATGGAGTTAGGAGGAAAACTTTACCTTTCCTGGAAAGATGAGAAAGAAGCTCCTATCAATGGTGTCATTTATAGAAAGGTGTTAAGTGCCTAAAGAAAAATATTATGACTGAGGCACAAAGAGAGAGGAAAAAAAATGAGAGAGTTAGCCACAAAAAAAAAATGGCGAGGCACATTTTGGATAACAATTTTGGCGACTTCAGAGGTGTCATCTACCCTCTTTGAAGATGAAGTTATTGCAATTTCTGAAGCAATCCATTGGGTATGGAGTCATTGAATTCTCTATTTGATACACCGAACTGACTAGAACACTCTAAGAAGGAAGATGAAATATCACTTTGATGGAGCGAGGCACCGCATAACACATCTCCGAGACATGCAAGCTTGTGCCAAAGCACTTCAGTGTAATGCCCTCATTTTTGCCCAGGTTATCATGGTGATTACTTTCTTAATGTTATGTATCGTTGAAATGAATACAAACATGTTAAGATATATTTTTGATCTTAAATGAATGTGTTGGTAATACTGGATTCTGCTGCATACTTGTAATTTGTTTACATGGGACAACAGTTATTATAGCTTGTATGTTTCGATTGACGTAACAACAGATGCATGTCGTATGCTTGATGAACTCTATTATTCGCCGATTAACCGACACTCTGTGAATCAATTCCATTGATCAAGGTATGTTGTGCCCTCTTATGTCGCTTTGGTGATTTACTTATAAGCAGGCCGAAGGTTGATATAAATGTTGGCGACACTGATTTCAAGTATGAATAAGTAGCATGTAGATGCACAGCGAAAAGGTTCGATTCTCAAACCATACACTATTGTAACGCCTTGCAGACCCGTAAGGTGATAAAGTCTT
Source organism: Taxus wallichiana var. yunnanensis (assembly GCA_018340775.1). Classification (NCBI taxonomy): domain Eukaryota; kingdom Viridiplantae; phylum Streptophyta; class Pinopsida; order Cupressales; family Taxaceae; genus Taxus; species Taxus wallichiana. Next base: position 693,842,481 of record CM031236.1, on the reverse strand, counting down.
GGACGCAAGGTGGCTCAGGCATGTAAACGTGGGGACGAAATGTCCTACTAACGTTAACAATCCAGCGGCTTGAGTTGGAAGGACTTGATTGGAAATTGATTAATTCAGTGTGAGGGGAATTAGACCTAATCTACTCCTAAGTTCTACCTTATATCCTAACTACTATCCTACAGTGGATTTTAAATTCTAAGGGGTGAAAATAAGAACTAAGTCCTATTAACCTATGACCTAGGTATGAGACACTATTAAATCCTAAACTAATAATCTAACCTAAGGAAGGGGACCATAAGGCTGAGACCCGTACTGGGGGATGGAAAAGATAAGGATGGAAGAAGAAATTTAATGGCGATGAATGTGGTCCTTATGTGGACGAGGCTGCAGGAGTTTGGTGGGAATGTGTGGAAAAGATAGGGACATTCGGTTAGTCATAAGAGACTAAACTCTTGTTTCATGCAAAATTTTGCAATTTGCCAACTCCGAGCGGCCAGTGTGGTGGCGTGATAGAAAGAGGGAAAAGGCAAGAGGCCTTTAATGCATTTAATTTTCTTGATCTTCGCGACCACCCGCCTTGGAAAAGAGTATGGAGAAATTTTGTTGTTATTGTGTTCAGTTCGGATTTTGGAAGTTACTCTGCAGTTTGGTTTTTATGGTTCTCGTCAAAACTAGTTGTGTTTGATTGTTATCTCTGTTTCTTTGGAAAATCGGAGACCTATTTACGAGCTCAGTAGAGAAGGTGATTGTTTGAGAGAGCTTCCTGCATGCTGCCGTGGAAGGAAAAATAACTCCTATGGGGCGTGGTTTTCTTCGAGCTTTAGGAAGGATTACAAGCATGTTAATCCTTATCTTTTAAACTACTTGCTTTACTTAAACGTCTCATTAAAAACAACCCTGCATCTTTTGATGAAGGGGGTTTTAAGGTTTATTCAATTTGACTTTGTCATGTTTAAATGATTAAGGTAGGAAGTCGTTTTGTCTTTCTGTTTCGATTTGAATTGTCTTTGCATAAGTATTAAGTTAAAAATACGAGTCATCTTTGTGTTGAATTGATTCGACAATATTGAAATCTTCGTCCTTATATTATGATATCGTGCGTACATGTTGTGCGATGGTTGTTTTGACATTGTTTCTTTACTAAAATTTTTAAGGAAATAGAGTTCCTCTTTCTTCGCTATTTTAGATTCGAAGAAATAGTAATTAGCTTTTTATTGAGCAATATGGGCTTGGTTTGATGGAAGTGATAGTAATATTATGAGTGTTGTGCTTTTCTTTTAAAAGTGGAAGGATGAATACAACTTGGATATTAAAAGCAGGGAGTTGGAGAAAGTAATTGTTTTTCTTCTCGAAAATTATAAATGAATTATGCTTTCTCCCTGTTGTGATGAAAAGTTGATTCTATTGTGTTTTGTGGTTGCGGTTTGATCTTTTTGATTTGAACTGCGTCTTCATGAAAACAAACTTGGCTTTGAATTTCTATGTAAAACGAATGAAATATAGGTGAATCATGCTAACACCACTGAACTGTTGTTACTTTCTCCGAGCATACAAGTGTTGATATGTGATTTCTTAAAGGATGTGTTCCTCGATTTAGAAATCATGCTTGATATGTACTGTAATTTCTTTGCAGATTGCAGATCTTGACTGAGTCAGAATGTGATTAGACTCTTTTATTTATTTCATTTTGCATCCGAGTTTAGTCTGATCTCGGAATGAATTATAGAGTTATCCATCTATAAGATCTAGTCTTGGATCAGTGGAATTGATCCAAGTAATGCTTAAAGTTTGTTCATGATGAATTAAAATCACAGACCTTGAACAGGTTGCAAGGTCTAGAAGCATTTAATAAGCTAGTCAGGAGTATGACTCAGGCTGATCGAGTAAAATGAATTGGTTCCCGATATGGAGAGTATATCCGGAAGGTCTCGATCGTGGACTGTAATAATTCGGTTACATACGATTATTTCGGCACAGAATAAAAGAGCTAACCTCGCTCAAGAAGGTATGAGGTAGGCCCCTTTCCGGAGTGTACTGAGAATGTGGAACTCTAACTCGGAATTATTAAGTGATTAGTAACCTAAGAATAAATCTAACAGTGTGTTAGATTAGTTAATTCAACCTAGACCTAGGCTAAGTGCTAATGTCCTAAGTTAGTATCTATGTGTAATGTGGTAAGAATTTGCATTATCCTCAATTTAACCTAAGATACTAACCTAACTATGATCAAGAATGTAAAAGGGCCTATGGAGGGTGCGAACCATGGCGGCGTTTTGCTATGTTATTAAATGCATGGGATAAGGATGAAGGACGGAGTCTTGGTGGAGTTTCTGGGAGCGACTAACTTTGTGCCGGCGTGTGCGGTGTCGCCATGAAATCGAACTTGGGATTTTATTTGTACTGCCGCCAACTTTTGGTGGTCGGTGGAAGTGGAGTTTGAGCGGAAAGTTGGTGTAATTGCATTCAATGCTCTCGGTTGAGACGAGTTCGGAACTCGCGAGAAGGCATCGCAAACGGGAAGTTTGTTGGTTTGTTTGGCTTATCGCGATTTTCGCCTTTTTTCTTCAGCTGTTCTTGGTTCTTCGCATCTGCATCTTCTTTGTGTTGCATGGCGAGCATGAGGTTATCTAGCTCTTTTCTCTGGCAAGGAGAGTATATATGTTTTGGAGATAGCAAAATTTTGTTGGTCGCTCTAACTTGAAAAGGAAAAGGAAGTCGAGGCTCTTCAGTGGTTACCTTGAAATTTGAGCAAAAATCCAGGCATGTTAGGCCCTAACCTTTAAAAATCTTGTTGTCTTTCAAGTGATTTCATTAGAACAACTCTGTTCAAATGATTTATGGAATTAGATGTTTATCTATGGATGTCTTGTGTGATTTTTCTTGGTTCAGTATCTCTTCTGGTTCGAATCTTCATTTATCCTTTGTTGGGTGTTTATTAAATTCGAACTGTGGCATTATTTTCTTGTGTTTGCATTCTGGCTTAATTATGCGAAACATGTGAAATGTGTGAATGCTCGGCCTGTTCGGCGTGAGCCCATGAATCGTTCCTGTGATGGGTATAGGCCATTGATTGTCTGTCGATTTTTGGTCGTTGATTCTTGTTTTGGAAACAGTCGGAAGAAACATTGATGGAACTGTTTGTTTGTTCAGTGTTATGAAATCTTTGTAGGCTCTGTCGTGGGTTTTGATGATGGTAGTTATTGATACTTTGTGGGTTTCGTTCTGTCTTTTAAATTTGTTTGGGAACAGGTAACTATTGTGTTACAGTAGTCATTACGACCCAGGGGAAGTTGTTTTTCCTTGTTATTGTGGTAACGGGATTTAACCCGTTGACAGTATACAATATGGATAAATGTATTTTTATTTAAACAACTTTGTGGAGTCCTCGGAATGAAATCGGTATTTGATTTGCTTACACTTGATTTGTTCTGAATGCTTGCCATAGATGGCATAGAAGGATTCATTAACTATTTGTTTTTATCTATACTGTTGTTGGGTTCCGCGGTTATTGGTATAAACCCGTTTACAGTATGCAATGTATATATATATAGATTTATGTTTGTTTTAATCTGAACGACTCTGTGGAGTCGATGGAATGATTTGTATATATATTTGATCCACTGTTCAAGTTGAATATAAATGAATATTGGGAAATGTTGTACCAATGACCTAAGGGAATAACTTGTATTTCAATCACTGTTATTCTGTAAGAGTACCTTCGTGTCGCAAGGATTTTGTGGTACAGATTCTCTTGGTATATTTTTACGTCTTCAGTCTGTGCAAATTTGTGTAAAAGATTGGCAAGGGTTCAGTCGGATTCCTTGTTTTGAAATCAGTAATTGGAATTGCTTGCCTGATTTTTAATAAGCTCCGTTGATGGGCTTAGATGGAATCGTATGCAATTATTTGACTTGTTACTGTTGTTCGGATTCATATGAATTCTTGGAAGGTAACCTGTATTGTTTTGTACCTTATTGAACCTGATTTTTGGGACACTGTCGTTTTGTCACTGTTCCTTGAGTATGGATAATTATCTTGTGTCCTGGCTCTGTTGAAGTGAGTCGCGAATACCATACTTAGATTTGAATGCGCCCAGGTGAGTATAGTTATGCTATGTTCCTTCCTGTTTATTTCAGTCCGATTGAGACTGGTCATGTATCGGAGATTCTGTGTGGTCATCTTGGCATAGTCCTTAGGAAACTTCAAATTGCTTAAAGCAATGAAGTCTGTTGTTGACAGCGATATGCCAGAGGTTCTTTGATTTCGAACTTGGATCAAAAACCTTGCTGTGTTTAAAAGGAACTAGTATTGAGCTATAGGTTGATATATGGGATTGATGACATGTTAGCATTCTTTGTCATGAGGAGTTTTCTTTGTGTTCTTTTTATTTAAAACAACGATCCTTCTTGTGGCTTGTCGGACTTGTTGGTATACATACTGGGTGAATGTTTTCCATATGTGGAGACGGTACAGTAGTGAACTTATATGAAAGGGGTATGAATGATATGTTCTTTCTCTTCTTTTATTATAAAACTGGTAGAGATCTGTCTAACAGTTGGTATTGCTTTTGTAACATATTGGTGGAATCACGATTTTCTATGATATTCCATTTCTGATGAAAGTGACGATTTGTTCAATATTACTGATCTTGGATTCAAGATGATTGTTCTAATACTTTCGTTCTTTGATTCTTAATATTTGATGAAATATTAGAGAAGTGAGTAAGACTATTTTGTAACGATGATAGAGTTACACATTTGTAGACATTTTGTATTACAAAGGCATAGTCTGAATATGTTTACTTGTTTGGATAATTGATCTCATTTAAACAGGGTGTTTAATGAAAACAATTGATGGATTGCGAAATTGTTTTAAAAGTTAGTGCTTATCGTACTCGGTTCGTAGTGACTCATGTTGACTATTTTGCGAGATGGTTGCCGTAAGTGGTAAAAGCAATGCAGATCTGACAGGATGATCAGATTATTTAATTTGTTTCATAATGAATTACAGCTTGATTATATAAATGTACTGTATGTGGAAAGATGTTTCTTTTCCGTTAAGCATTGTATCAAGTATGCTGCTTGCATAAAATGTAATTGTATAATTTTGAAAGGAATGGAAATAAGTGTTTGATACTTATGTGTTGTATTCTATTTCTGATAGTTGACCTTCTTCGGTTTATATACCAGAATGGCAATGATATCTTTGTAAAATTTTGGATGCTTTTGTGATTGACAATGAAAGCTTACAAGAAAATGTGGTTGAATTCATATGAGTGTTTAGCAGATCTTATTGTTCTAGCGAAAGCAATATTGAATTTAAATAATTGTCTTTCTAAAAGATAGGTTAAAAATGAACCTAAGCAGAACGCTAAACAAGCTGGATTAAATTACTAATCCCTAGTCCTGAGTATGACAGGACAATATTAAATTGGATTCTTAATCATTTATATCCTTATACTTAATAAGTATGATATAAATTGATTAAGAGAAGCTGTGATATAAATCAAATGAAGTTCGGATGGCAATCTCATGTGAAGGTTATGAGATATTGTCTATTCTGTTGTTTAGAATCAGGTGTATTCTAATGACTCCTTGATGAGAGCTTGACCTTAATACCTCTACCATGTAATGGGTTTTATAGAGGAGGGTCGTCTTAAGACGAAGAATCCAGGGATCGGGAAAGGCTAACCTTAGGGAAAAGTCTTTAAAGTAATTTAAACTCAAGTGCGTAACGCATGTTGTTAAGTAGATCTTTTCGAGGCGGATTTAAAGGTTGACGACACAAGTCAACTGCAGGGTTGTACCTCCGAGAAGATTAGGATCTTCTCGAAGTTACAACAATGCAGGAGACTTATGGCGACACCCTTTGCATTGATCGCTAAGATTTACACTTTGATCTCGCACGAGTTACTCAGGGTCCGATTATGAACGTGGTCATGTTATAAGGCTGCCTAGGAGATTCGGGGTATCATGACACACTGGTTGAACTGCAAGGTTGAACCAGTATGTCACCATATCCCTAATCCTCGTGGGCATCCATATAACATTATCACCTTGATAATCTACCTCCGAGTGATTCGGTTGTGAAAGGAAGGACTGACAGTAGTCAGTGTAGGACATTCTATATAACATAAGAATGGGGTGAAGGACGTATTCCAGATTGACGAGTATGCCGTTAAGGAATACGAGACATAAACAGTATGTTTCAAATCTTTGGCCAAAGTATGTGAGTTCTGGCGGATGCGTTACCTAATTCACCTAGTCTAAGGGATGAGATGCGATGAAGAATAATAGCGATTATTGAGTTAGGTTCCTTGATGAGAGCATTCGAATCCCGAGTAGGGAAGAGAACGCAAGAGTAAAGCGTTAACTAAAAACACCAACTCTTTTTACTCATGAATAGAGTCGGTAGATTACCGAGTCATGGAATGAATAGATCGGAGGTACTTTCGAGTCATTCAATGCTGCATATGGTTATGTCTTGTTATATGAATGGTTATTTGATTTATGAGTTCTAAATTATGTATTTAGAACCGAGGATGTAATTATCAAAAAAAAAAAAAAAAATTTCACTTGTTCTAAGGTATAAAATGGAGATGTTACATGAATTAGCTTGTTGTTTGAGGCATTGTTTGATTGTACCAAGCTTGCACATCTAATATCCTATGCGGGTTTGTCTTGATATAGGTATTGTTATATGAATATTGTTGCATTTACGGGTTACGCACATCATTGTGAAATAGAAGAATGGGATTTCGGGTAGAAATGCGTTGATAGGAACTCATTTGGGTATTTCTTTACAAATGGCATATTGAATGAAAATTGTATGCAAGTGTGTGAGTTTGTTTGACATTGTTGAACAATCATTCTATTGTCAATATGGGTTTGAGCTGTCATTATAAAACAAACATGACTTGGGTGTTCTTATTACATTTTGAAGAAAATGATTGTTTCTTTACTGAAAATTATAAGGAAACGAGTTCTTCTTCTTTCTGTTGTTTTAGATTTTGAAAGAAATGGTAATTGGGTTTCATTGAGCATTTGGAATTCGGCTTGACGGAAGTGACAGTGATATTTAGATTATTTTTCTGAGTGTTGTTTTCTTTCTGTACAAACGGAAGATTTAAATGTTTCGTGTGATCTCTGATTTTGCACTGTCAATCAAAAAAAAAAAGAACTCGACTTGAGTGATTCTTGTTGTGTTTGAAGAAAATGGATGTTTTCTTATGGAAATAGTTAAAGGTATGAATTTTCTCTTCTTGCTGTTTGAATTCTGGAAATAGCAATAATAGAGCTTTACTGTACAATATGGGTTGGACTTGCTGTAGGTTATAGCAAAGTGTAAATTATTATTTATGAACTGTGTGCGTTCATAGGTATAGAAAGTCATGTGAATATTTGTTAAAGTGACTGTATAACTGTTCATTTGGTTATAATATAGTGAATGAAGTATGAATTCTTCTAGTACAGTAAGAACATAGTATGCATTCTTTGTATTGCTTGTTCTATGATGGATACGATGTTTTGCCAACTTGTTTTTGGTATTCATATGTGCCTGCTTGAAAGGAAGTATTGATATGGATGATAAATTCTTCCTTGTTTTTATTTAAAGTTGAATAGGAATGGATTTATTCCTTGCTGTTGGAAAGTGAATTCTGAATGGATTTTGTAAGTTTCACTCTGAACTGTTATCTTTGATTGATGTCTCATTTGGATTTAACTTTGATCTGATCATGAGGAAAGGAATAGGAGTGAGGATGGATAACTTGGAATAATGGTCGCTCTTCTCTATACGATTAGAAATATGTAATCGTTATGGAACAAATTTTGTATTGCTTTGGGTTAAGCATCTACATTTTATTGTTGTTTGCTTTTCTCATCTGTATTTGATTACTTGAAATCAAATGAGTTGCATGGACTGAAAGGAAGGTAAATTGGTTTATGTTTTCAGTCAAATTTTATCCTTTGCATTTATTACTAATGTAAGGGAATGGAATGGATAGCAGTTATGTTATAACAACAGTATGCTTACGTGTGTTCCTAGTTTTTACAGAGGATGTAATCTGGAACTGTTTGAAGGAAATTACTTTGTGTAATGATCATTTGGGAAAAAGGACAGTAGTTCTTTGACTGATTTGGATGGTAATTAGATGTTTCGGTTGTTATGCTGATCATTCTTTTTGATACTTAATTCTTGATTGATGTTCATATTAACGTTTCATAAAAGCAGGGTTCTTTTATTGAGACAGTTAATTAGAAGCACCTCATTTTAATGACAAGTGCTTAATATGCTCAGTTCAATGAACTGACCCATGTAAGTAATTTTGCAGATGGAATTTGAGTAAAATGAAGACATGGTTGTTTTCTGATACTTCTTTTGATTGACTGAAGATGGATTGTATTTGATAGTTATTATTCCTCTACGAGGAATTGAGAAAAGAAGAAATTACATTCTTCTATCTTATGAGTTGTAATGTTGTTTTATATAAACAAAGTCCAGTCATGTGGACTGGCAAATGTATAGATTATGAAATGGATGGATGAATACAAATACAAGTGTGATATTTTAATGACTGTATCAGTTTGATATTGTTGACTAAGTTAGGAATATAACATTAATTCTTGATTTGGAATTATTCAAATGTTTTTGGATGAATGTAAAAGGAACTGATATCTATTCTTACCTAAATGCAACTTTTACGTTGATATGTGCAATTAGTTCATACTTGGGGTAAGATGAAATTTTAATTGACATTAAAAAGGATTAGGAAGAACATGATCTCATAAGCGATAGGTATTCGGGATTAGCTTGAAAGCTAAGGAATATCAAATAACTTAGGACAACCGAACTTCGTATTCAGACTCAGTTAATAGCCTCAAATGTTAAATTCGGAAAGTAAGGATATGGGAAAAACATATCCATGATTAACAGACCCTAAAATATGTAAGGTTAAGGAGAATAAATGAATATATTCATTGAGAATTAGACCTCATTTTAATGACATCTAATAAGCTGGAATTCTGAATTTGTTTTCAGTTGTGGAAAAAATTGGTTAAGTTTAATAGGTTAAACTTATTACGTCTATCGGTAATGGGCTGCTTAATCTAAGGATTAAGAAAAAAACCAAGTAGAGAAAATGCAACCCTTTGGTACGAAGGAGAAGATGCATAGTAAGCTAGAAGATGGATTTAGTCTCTCTTAGCTACATATAACTGTAACAAGAACAAGGATAAAGGATCAACATGGCAAGCTTTGAAAGTTGATCATAAATATTAAGATCATAACCAAATCATTTTGAAAGCTGGATGTGTACTCTCGATGGGAGGATTCCGTAGGACATTGACATATGCGATTCTGAAAGATGGTGTCTTCATGCGGCGGGGCCTTCATGACGACACAATGTTATAGCGACATATTACAATGCCCTCCCAAATTAAATCATCAAGATTACATAAGCTGAATACTAAGATCTTGGTGCAGGGGATAGGAATGTGATCACGTATGCGAAGTGACTCCGGAGGACTAAAGATAACTAGACACAACAGTGAGTCTCAGGGACAACACCGTATGTCCATGTATCTTTAGTTACCATGAGTAACTTCCTATACTTGCTCATATTGCTAGTTGGAGTTAGAGTTGACCTTAAATTGGAAGGACCTGGTAGGAACTAGAAAAGACCATGTTATCCAAATTTCACCCCCGCGATTTAATTTGATAACATGCATCGAGAGTTTTTAGTTCAAGCAAGTAGATTGATTCGGGGAGAAAATCGTAAAATTGGCTAAGTCGCTTCAAGAGCCTTTGGGATTGCAGTTGGAACAATTATATGTGGAAGGCGCGGATCGCTTTCGAAAAAGCCTCCGGGCGCCCAAATAGAAAAGGGACATCAGGACAAATGGACGTGAAATGCCCGAATCAGTGAAAGAAAGAAAATTTGTCAAGTCCTTCATGGGAGCAAGCGAGACAAGAGTGCGCAGAGGATGCGAATTGGCCGGTTCACCGAAAAGAGAATCGGAAAACCAGGAGATTTGGGACAAATGGACGTGAAGGACGACTGGCGGTTTGGCCAAAGCAGAAACTTCTGCACAAGGACAAGTGGGACAAAGGGGCGCGCGCAGATGAATAAGCTTGAAGGAGCCGAAAGCCAATCGTGATCACGCCACGTGTCACCGGTAGAAAAGGGACATGGAAGCCCATTTCGGGTGGATCTTAAAGAGGATTTGTCCCGTGAAGCACTGGGACATCCGGGACAAAAGGATGCGGTGGACTCAAAATATAGCGGAGCCGTAGACAAATCACAAAGCATGACACGTGTCGCCAAGGAAAAAGGTCCAAAATTCAAAGGTAAGTTTTGAGCGTAAAACTCCAAAATTTTGAAAATGCCAAAAAGGTTAAAAACCAAGAAAATGCCCATTGAAGTTTAAAAGGTGATCTATTTAATGGTAAAATTTGGCTGCCATGTGTTCATCCACCAAAAATCCGCTGGAAAAGATTTTAAACTCTCTTTCTGTTTAGTGCCCTAAATGTTAAGACCACGTTATCTTGGTGAATGTTTTTCATACCGTTATAACTACTGAAATGAAGGAAAACATGTTAAGATAACCTCTCGATCTTAAAGGAATGTGTTGCTAACTTGGATTCTCGTGCATATTATAATTTATTGCATAGATCGCAGCTTATTGTACTTTGCGTGTTTGCATTTGATGTGACGAAAATTGTCGTATACTTGCTAAACTCGTTGCTGATTGACAGCACACCTTGAATCAATTTCATTGATCCAAAGTATGCTGAGGTCTTCTTGTGATTTCTGTGTCGATTTACTCTTGAACCGAACCAGAGGTTGATATGAACGTGCAATACCGATCAGGCAGGTATGAGCAGCTGGCACGTAAATGCCAATGACAGGGGTTCGATTCTTGAACCCTGTACTGTCGAACTTGGGACCTCGTGAGGCAAGAAATGCCTGGACACGGTGGCCTCGCATGTGATCCAAAGGATCGGAACGCCCCGCACAAACATAGTTACATGAGAGTTAGTTGAGAGATTGGGTTAGGGGGTTGATGGTGTTAGTGGTTAGTAGGAATTAAAATCCTAAGCTAATCCTAAGTCCTAACATGCATCCTAAACTACTATCCTAAGTGGATTTTTAAATTACAAAAAAAAAGGGGGAAAATAAACCTAAGTCCTAATAACCTAAGGCTAAACTATGACCTAGGTTGAACACTAATGTGCAACCTAAACTAATCCTAATCTAAAGGGGCGCGTAGACCCTTGGAGGGAGAGGATAAGGATGGAGGGGAGTATTCATTAGCATTTAATGGAAAGTCCATACGTGGACAGCGCCAGTTTTGGCGGGGCATGTAAGAAACGGAGGTATCTATTTGGAGATAGAGCCAAATTCGGTTTTGCATGGGAAATTTGAAAATTTGAGTTCGCCAACTCAAGTTGGCAGTGGCGTGGGAAGTTGGGAAAAGGCAGAGCCTTTAATGCATTAAGTGTTCTTGGTCCTCGCGACCAGCTCGCCTTGGAAAGTGTATGAGGGAATTTTGATTTTCATTTTGTTGATTCGGGCTTTTGCAAAGTTGCTCTGCATTTGGTTTTTCTGGTCTGGTTCAGTCGAACCAGCTCTTGGGATTTGTCACTGTTCTTGGAGATTTTGAGGCTGTTGCTGAGCCTGAAGAAGAAAGGAGTGTTGGGAAGTTTTTGTTGTCGCTGTGGAAGGAAATAATTCGGCAAACGAAGCTTTCTTCGAGTTCTGGAAAAGAGATCACAGGCATGTTAAGCCCTTCTCTTTAAAAATTCTTGCTTTGTTTAAGTGTCTCATTAAAACAACCCTGCTCTTGGGTTTTGGATTATGTGATTGTTGTCAAGTCGATTTGATTTGGATTTCGTTGATTCTTGCTTTCTTTTCTTGGAAACGTTAAGTAGAATCGCTTCTGGTTGCTAGGCTTTGATTTGTCTTTGCACGAATCGAGTTGGAATATGAGTTGTTGTACTGGTTGTTGACTGTTTGGAGGATTTGAAATAGGTGTTTCTTTCTCTGTTCATGTTGTATGAAATCGGAACACCGTATGAGTTGTTCTCCTTCGTAACCGCTTTTTTCGTTGTGTTTGGAACTGTTTTGCATGATAAAGGAAGTCAAACACATGACATTGGGGTTGGTTTGTTGACAATATTGAGGATGTTCTTTACTGGAACTATAGGAAATTATGGTTTTGAATACTCAGCTGAGAGTAAATCGATTTTGAGATGGTTGTTAACAATACTTCGAACTGGATAATTCTTTTTAAATGATCTTATGGAATGAAATCTCCACTGATCGTAATGAAAGTTGTTTGAAGTTGTATTCTTTACTAAAATTTTAAGGGAAATAAGATTCTTTTTCCTTCTGCTGTTTTGGATTTTGATGAAAATGGCATTTGGGTTTTGTATGAGCATACGAATTTGCTTTGGAGAAAGAAATGATAACACGTTTTGTTGTTTCTTTCTTTTTCTTGCTTAAAAGAAATAAAACTTTTCTCTTCCTTCTTGTGTTCGAGGATTAGAAGGAAATAGCATTTCTGTATTTTAAAGGAATTGGCATTAGAGTTTTATCTGAGTATTGTGAACTCGATTAGACGGATATGCTAGTAATACAATTATAGTTGTGTTTCTTCTTTTATGTGAATTGATGAATACGAATGAGTATTCGTGGGAGTTGGAAAAGAAATAGTTTTCCATCTGAATTTATAATGAATTATATTGTTTCTCTTGCTGAGAAAAGTAGATGATTGTTGTGTTTCATTGTTGTTGTTCGACCTTTTTGTTCGGGCTGTCTTTGTGAAAACGCATTTTTAGTTGGATTGCTGTGCAAGGAAGAAATTGCTTGGGGTACTCGTTGTTTATGTTATATTAAATTTAAACGGTTCACTTATGTGAGTTGCTGTTCATTATGAACGATTGTTCAACTGTCATTACGACTTGGACTGTCCTGGTAAGGTAAACACGAGATGTTTTTTTTATTTCCTTGAAGAAGTTGATTGTCTCTTACGGAAATTATAGGGAAACAAATTCTTCTTCTTTTGCTGTTTTGATCCAAATGAAACAGTAATTGGTTTTGATGAACGTCTTAAGTTCATTCTGACAAAAAGAATTGCAGTGGTATTTAGATGGTTTCTGAGTGCTGTTATTTTTTTTGTACTAATGGAAATTTTGAATGTTTTCATGTGGTCTTCTGATCTTTGCACTGTCATTCAAGGAAAAATGAAATCGGCATGAATAATTCTTGTTAAGTTGAAGAAAACGATTGTTTCTTATTTGATTAGTTAAAGGAAACGAATTCTTCTCTTTTGGCGGAAATAAGATTATTTAAATTGAATAAAATAGATTGCTCATGATTTGAAATCATGTTTAATTGATCGCATGATCAGATAATAATTGAATAACATAAAAGAAAGAAATATGGTTTCTTTATAGAATTAAGAAATCATAAATAAATGGTATGCATCCTTATACTATTTGATCTATGATGAACACAATGTTGTACTAACTATTTCGATTTTCATATGAGCTTGATTTAAATGAAGTATGGATAAGGACGATGAATTCTTCCTTGTTTTCATTTAAAGCTGATTATGAATGAAATTACTCTTACTGCCTGAAAGTGAATTCTGAATGGATTTTGTAAGTTTCACTCTGAACTGTTATCTTGATTTGTGTCTCGTTTGGATTCCATTTTTAGAATACCATGTGGAAAGAAATAGGATATGGATGAATGACTTGGAAAATGATCTCTTTCTTCTTTCATTCATTGAAATCTATAATTCGTTAATAATGAATTTTGTAGTGCTTAGATATGAGCAACTATATGCATTGTTGTTCGCTTTCTTGTCTCGTGCTTGATTGCTTGAATCTAATATGATGCATGAACCGAAAGGAAGGTAATGGGTTTACATTTCAGCTTAGTTTCATCCTTTGCATTTATTATTAATGAAAGGCGTGGAAAGGATAACAAGATGTTATATCAAAGAAGAAGTTACTTGTATTCCTAACTTTACAAATATTGTGAATTAAGACTCAGAACGGTTATGTGGAAATGGGACAGCAGCTTCTTTGGCCGATTGTGATGATATTTTGATAGTTCATTGTTATGCTGATCTTTCTTTTGTGCCTATTTCGTGATTGATGTCTTATGTCGCTTCATAAAAGGTGGTTCTTTTATTGAGACAGCTTAGTCAAGCACCTCATTTTAATGATAAGTGCTTAATATGCCTACCATCAATCGACCTGCAAATCATTTTGCAGATGGAATTTGATTAGAATGAAGACATGGCTGTTTTCTCGATGCTTCTTGATTAGTTGAAGATGAATTGTAATTATTACTTTTATTCCTCTTCGAGGAATTGAAAAGAAGAAAGTATATTCTTCTATCTATGAGTCAGAATGATGTTTTATGTAAACCATGCCCATTCACTGATTGGCAAATGTATGGATTATGACATGAAATGATGAATACAATTACAAGTGTGATATTTTAATAATTATATCGTTTGATATTGTTGACTAAATTGGAAATATAATGTTATTTCTTGATTTGGATTTGTTTAATTGTCCTGGATGGATGCTAAATGGGAACCGATATCTATTCTTACCTAAATGCAACTTTTAAGTTGAAATATGCAATTAGTTCATACTTGATAAAGATGAATTTTTAATCGACATTAAAAAGGATTAGGAAGAATATGATTCCATAATCGACAGGTATTCAGGATTAGCTTAGGAGCTAAGGAATATCAATTAACTTCGGAGTAATCGAATTTCGCTTTCGAACTCCATTAATGATCTCGTATGTTAAATTCAGAATAAAGGATATAGGACAAGTATATCCATAACTAATGGACCTTAACTATGTAATGTTAAGGAGAACAAATGAATACATTTCTTGGGAATTAGACCTCGTTTAAATGACGTCTAATAAGCTAGAATTCTGAATTTAGTTACAGTTGGGAAAATCTTGGCTAAGTTTAATAGGTTAAACTTATCACGTCCGTCGGTACGGACTGCTTAATCCAATGATTAAGAAGAGAACCAAGTAGGAAATGCAGCCCTTCGACACGAAGGAGAAGATGCATAGCAAGCTAATGGATGGATTTAGTCCCTCTTAGCTATATACAACTGTAACGGAAACGAGGATCAAGGGATCAGCATGGATGCTGAAAGTTGATTCTTAATTATCAAATCGTATCCAAATCACTTGAGCAGGATGTGTATTCTCGATGGGAGGATTCTGTAGGACATTGGCATACGCCACTATAAAGAAGGTGTCTCCATGAAGATGGGGTCTTCATGACGACACAATGTTGCAGCTGACATATTGCAATGCCCTCCCGAATTAAAACATCAAGAATACATAGGCTGAATGTGTAACTCTTGGCAGGGATAGGAGTATGATCTCAGTATACTGAGTGACTCGAATACTAAAGATAACTAGACACACGGGTCGTGGGGAAACGACACCGTATGTCTCGCGTATCTTTAGTTACCAGAGTGCCTTCCTATATTCGCTCATATTACTAGTTGGAAATTGGAAGTTTAAATCGACCTTAAACGAAGAGGACTCGGGTAGGAACCAGAAAGACCATTCTAGATAATGTGTGAAGTGAAGTGAAGGACGTATTCCATTGATGTGTATCACATCCAGAATATGATCATGCAAAGCATGTGAAAATCTTTGGCCAAAGTATCGCAAGTGCTGGTCATGCGCATTGTCCTTATCACTTAATTTAAGATGCAGATGTCGATGAATATCAAGAATGATATTCGATAGGCTTCTTAAATGGATCACTTGATAACCGGAAACGGTTATGAGAACAGTATATATAATATACTATGCATAAACGAACATGAAGGATCGGTTGTTGCCGAAGTCATGAAATGAAGGATCGATGAAACTCCGAGCCATGAAAATGGAAGATCGGCAGCTTCTCGAGTCATTTACAGCAAAGATATAGAATCTGTTATAAGATTGAATGGCATTGAATGTGTGTTCCATATTGTAAATATGCGAACAGGGAACATTAGTTTTAAAAAGAAATTGTGTGATCCAAACTGCGTTGTTTGGGTAGAGAACAATTATTAAAACTTGAACGTGTGTTTGAATTTTATAATTCATAACAGAGAACGTTATCAAAAAAAAAAAAAAAAATTTCCCTTGTTCTGGTATCTTAAAATGGGGATGTTACATCTTGGCATCGAGTCGAAGGTGCAGCTCTTGGACCTAATGAGTCCACGATATTAATAAGGTTTACATTTTCTTATTCGAAATGTAAAATGGTCGTGACAAGAGGGAATGCCGCGAATAACCCGTTACAGGTGGAGAAGCAATGATCGCCAAAAGTCGGATGAAATCCTTGCTGCCCTACTTGATACGAGGATCGCTTTGACTATTCTCGGAACAACAACAATGGGCAATGAAGAGGAGGAGAATGAAGCTGAAATAAATGATCACCGCTCCCGTGGACAACATCAATGGAGGGAATCCGGTGTTGATGATAATAATGTAATTGCTCCTAATCCCCCGAAAATAAAAGGGCAAGATTAGCACCTGAACTTACAAATGATATAAAGAGAATAAGTCCTCCAAAGTTTGATGGAACAACTCTTGGGGACGGAGCCGAGAACTCGGCTCTGAAATGGAGAAATACTTTGCAATAAGAAACTTCTCCGAAGAGACTAAAGCGATATGGGGAGCATATCAGCCTTTCTCTACGAAGCATCATCATGGTGGGACAACCGTAAGGTTGAGCTGAATATTGTCGAATCGCATATAACTTGGGATCAATTTAAGGGTTATTTTAGGCAACGATGGCTGCCTCAACTCTATTTTGATAGGAAAATGACCGAATTTTCAGAATCGGTCGCAAGGAAGGTCGCTTGGTGACGGAATACTAGGAAGGGTTTACTAAACTCCTTAAGTATGTGCCGCAGCATTTTCAAGTCGATGAGAAGTTCGTAATACGGAAATTCATAATGGGACCGAATCCCATCATTGGTGGCGAAGTGGATGTCCACGCCCAACCACCATGGATGGAGTTCATTTAAAAGGCAATAGACAGAAATGTAAATCGAGGGCAATATCGTCACAGGGAAGAGATAAGGAAGAAGATTCCCAATCCTTCTTCGTCTCGCACCAAAAAGGGGACCTTGGAAAAGGTTTGGTGTGAAAACAAAATTGTTCAGATAACAACAAGAAACCCGTGATGAACATGACTCGTAAATAAGCGTGCGTGGAACAACTTCACAAAAGTTAATGGCATTCGATGTAAGTCCTATGGAAGCCGTAATGATAACTTCAAGGCCGGGTAACAAATTTGAGCCTAGAAAAGGGCCACTGGAGGATGCTTCAACTCATGGAAAGGACCACTATGCGAATCACCGTCCTCTCAAGAAGGATGATCAATGACAAAGCAAAGCATAGATACACGCCGCAGTTGGCTAATGCATGTCGAAAAGCAAGTGACGCCCATAGAAGTTACGGGTAAGTTATTCGGCACACCTGTAGTTATACTTTTTGATACTGGAGCTATAGAATGTTTTATTTCTGCTAAACTTGCTATGAAATTAAAAAGAAAGGCTGCAAGAATGGATAAAACATGGATAGTGCATTATGGGAATAATGTTGTCCATACAGTCAAAATGTGCCTTTTTGGGGCAATTCTTGATTTGCCTAGTTTCTCCACCGAAGTTGACTTGTATGTCACTCCTCTAGGATCATATGATATCATTATTGGAGTTAACTGGTTGGCTGAACATAAGGCAAAGGTCGACTGTTATGAAAAACAAATCTGTTGCTTTGATGACCTGTAGAAAGCAGCAGTCATTCAAGGTGTAAACGGGAAGTTAGGTTAGAAACTGACGGCTATGCAACTAAAAAGGGCTAAAAATAGAGGTCGCACTTTTGTATGTAGTAAAAGTGATGAAAATGCGAAGAAGATAATGATTTCATGGAAAGATATCCATTTTTGAGGGATTTCATGATGTGTTTCCTGAGGAATTGCTGTGTCTTCCACCCAAACGTGAGTTTGACTTCGCAATAGAAATCAAACCAGAACGAACCCATATCTAAGGCACCTTATAGAATGACTACCATTGAGTTGGTAGAGTGAAGGCTCGATTACAAGAACTTTAACTAAGGGGCTGATAAGACCGAGCGTCTCACCTGGGGAGCACCGGTAATTTTGTAAAGAAAAAGGATGGCACATTGAGGCTGTGCATTGATTATGCGAATGTCGAACAAAGCAACTATTAAAAATCGATACCCACTTCCTAGGATTGATGATCTATTCGATCAGATGTGAGGAGCATCAATTTATTCAAAAATAGATCTTCGATTTGGGTATCATCAGCTGAGAATAAAGGAAGAAGATATTCATAAAACAACTTTTAGAACGAGGTACGGGCATTATGAGTTCACGGTGTTACCTTTTGGGTTGACTAATGCACCTGCCGCCTTCATGAATCTAATGAACAATATTTTTCAAGAATACTTAGACAAGTTTGTGCTTCAGATTCTTAGATGACATTCTTATATACTCTAAAAATGTCGAAGAGCACCAAGAACATCTCAGGATAGTGCTGGAAATCTTAAGAAAGAGGAAGTTGTATGGCAAAACTGTCCAAATGTTCCTTTTATGATGCAGAGGTGCATTATTTGGGACACGTTATAAGCAAAATGGGATAGCTGTTGACCCTTCAAAGATCACAGCTATAACTGAGTGGCCTGCGCCTAAGAACGTGCACGAAGTGAGGAGCTTCATGGGCTTGGCTGGATATTATCGAAAGTTCGTTAAGGACTTTTCAAAAATTGCTGCCCCAATCACTTCGTTGCAAAAGAAAGATAAGAAATTTGTCTGGATAGACAAATGTGAATCTACCTTTAAGAATTTAAAGGAACAGTTAACTACAGCACCTATTTTGACTGTACCTGATCCAAATGGAGATTTTATGGTTGTAACAGACGCCTCAGGAGAAGGCCTTGGAGGTATTCTATTACAGAATAACCATGTCATCGCTTATGAAAGTAGAAAGCTTAAGTTACATGAACAGAACTATGCTCCACACGATCTTGAGCTCGCTGCCATTGTTCATGCACTTCAAATGTGGAGGCATTACCTTTTAGGCAAGCCCTTCGAGTTAAAAACAGACCATCTAGGGCTGAAGTATATTTTTACTCAGCCAAATCTGAATGCAAGGCAGTGAAGATGGTTAGAATTTCTGTCTCAGTATGATTTCGATATAAGCTACATTAAGGGCAAGGAAAATAGAGTAGCAGATGCTCTGAGTCGAAGGAAGCATATCTCTGCTCTTATAACGTTAAGAACTCAGTTTAAGGATGAGGTGAAAGATGCCTTGGAATCAGATCCTTATTTCCAGCAAGTCAAATCAGCACTTGCTGCAGACCCAGGGATGTCAGGTATAAGGGATTCCGTTTTGATAATGAAGGAATTCTGAGGTTTGAAAACAGGGTATATATACCTTTGGCAAATGACTTAAGAGGGAAATTGTTAACTGAATTCCATAATTCACCTTTTTCTGGACACCCTGGCATTACAAAAATGCTCGCTGATCTTAAGCAGCAATATTTTTGGAAGGGAATGAAAAAGGATGTGGCAGAGTTTGTAACACACTGCTTGGAATGTCAGCGTGTTAAGGCGGAACATATGCACCCCGCTGGATTATTGTATCCCCACAGTATTCCGCAGTATAAATGGCAAGTGATAACGATGGATTTCGTTCAAGGATTGCCTATGTCAAGAAATAAGCATGACATTATCCTGGTTGTAGTCGACAAATTGACCAAAGTGGCACACTTCATTGCTGGTAATTTGAAGGACGATGCACCAGTGCTAGCAAGAAGATTTGTACATGAAATCTTCAGATTGCATGGAATACCGGAATTAATCATATCGGACAGAGATCCGAGGATGACATCAAGGTTTTGGCAAACGCTTAATGCGGCCTTGGGGACTAAATTGAACTTCAGTTCTGCATATCATCCGGAAACGGATGGACAGACTGAGAGAGTTAATCAGGTTTTAGAGGACATGTTAAGGATGTATTGCATGGACCAGCAGTATAAATGGGAGGAATACCTTCCGCTGGTAGAATTTTCTTACAATAACACCTATCATGCCTCTTTAAAAATGGCGCCCTTTGAAGCATTGTATGGAAGAAAATGCAGAACCCCTGTCAGCTGGGACAGCGTTGAGGACAGAGAGGTAATTGGGCCAGAAATCCTTATGGAAATGGAACAGCAAATCAAAATGATTCGGGAACATCTAAAGGAGGCTGCCAATAGGCAAAAGAGCTATGCAGACTTAAAGCGGGTTGACAGGCATTATAAACTGGGAGAGAAGGTCTTTCTTCGGGTGAAGCCGAAAAAGAGCTCAATAACTTTTGGCAAGGCTGCCAAGTTGTCGCCACATTACGTGGGACCTTTTGAAATTATTGAAATAATCAACCCTGTAGCTTATCGTCTAGCATTACCTCCTGCTTTGTCTCAAATGCATGATGTTTTTCATATTTCTTTGCTTAAGAAATACGTGATGATATATCACATGTGCTAAATTGGAATTCCTGCAGGTCCAAGACCGGGAATAATCGTGGTTAAGCCCATTCGAGTGCTGGGAACTCGCCAGTTGTACTTGAGAAATCGCGAAGTGAACCAATGTAAGGTCCAGTGGGACCAGTTCAGCGAAGAAAGTGCAACTTGGGAAAATCTCGAAGAAATGAGATCTACTTTTCCACATCTGTTTAATCGAATTTGAAATTCAAGGAACTGATAATTCTACCAAATTTAGACAATTATTAGTCTATTATACAGTTGTCTTAAAACGCTGTTTTTAAGAGTGAATCTGTTTTTGGTATGAACTTATGAATGAAAGGACAATAACTGAACTTTGTCCTAGGAACTCCTTGATTTGTTTAATCTGATCATCGGGACGATGATTCTTTAAGGAGGGAAGAATGTAACACTCTGATTTTGTAAGTTATCTTGGTGAATGTTTTTCATACTGTTATAACTTTGCTGAAATGAAGGCAAACATGTTAAGATATGTTCTGATCTTAAAGGAATGTGTTGCTAACTTGGATTCTTGCATATTATAATTTATTGCATAGGACTGCAGTTATTGTACTTGCGTGTTTGCTGATGTGACGACAAATTGTCGTATACTTGCTAAACTCTCGTTGCTGATTGACAGCACACCTTGAATCAATTTCATTGATCCAAAGTATGCTGAGGTCTTCTTGTGATTTCTGTGTCGATTTACTCTTGAACCGAACCAGAGGTTGATATGAACGTGCAGCGCCTGATTGCAGGTATGAGCAGCTGGCACGTAAATGCCAACGACAGGGGTTCGATTCTTGAACCCTGTACTGTCGAACTTGGGACCTCGTGAGGCAAGAAATGCCTGGACACGGGTGGCCTTGGCATGTGATCCAAAGGACGGAACGTCCTGCACAGACATTAACGTGAGATGTCAGTTGGAAGACTGGATGGAGGTTGTTTGGTGTTAGTGGTTAGTAGGAATTAAAATCCTAAGCTAATCCTAAGTCCTAACATGCATCCTAAACTACTATCCTAAGTGGATTTTTAAATTACAAAAAAGGGGGGGAAATAAACCTAAGTCCTAATAACCTAAGGCTAAACTATGACCTAGGTTAAACACTAAATGCAACCTAAACTAATCCTAATCTAAAGGGGCACTGCAGACCCTGGAGGGGAGAGGATAAGGATGGAGGGGAGTATTCATTAGCATTTAATGGAAAGTCCATACGTGGACAACGCCAGTTTTGGCGAGGTGGGTAAGAAATGGAGGTATCTATTTGGAGATAGAGCCAAATTCGGTTTTGCATGGGAAATTTGAAAATTTGAGTTCGCCAACTCAAGTTGGCAGTGGCGTGGGAAGTTGGGAAAAGGCAGAGCCTTTAATGCATTAAGTGTTCTTGGTCCTCGCGACCAGCTCGCCTTGGAAAGTGTATGAGGGAATTTTGATTTTCATTTTGTTGATTCGGGCTTTTGCAAAGTTGCTCTGCATTTGGTTTTTCTGGTCTGGTTCAGTCGAACCAGCTCTTGAGATTTGTCACTGTTCTTTCTTGGATTTTGAGGCTGTTGCTGAGCCTGAAGAGAAAGGAGTGTTGGGAAGTTTTTTTGCTTGCTGTGGAAGGAAATAATTTGGCAAACGAAGCTTTCTTCGAGTTCTGGAAAAGAGATCACAGGCATGTTGAGCCCTTCTCTTTAAAAATTCTTGCTTTGTCTAAGTGTCTCATTAAAACAACCCTGCTCTTGGGTTGGGATTATGTGATTGTTGTCGAGTCGATTTGATTTGGATTTCATTGATTCTTGCTTTCTTTTCTTGGAAACGTTAAGTAGAATCGCTTCTGGTTGCTAGGCTTTGATTTGTCTTTGCACGAATCGAGTTGGAATATGAGTTGTTGTACTGGTTGTTGACAGTTTGGAGGATTTGAAATAGGTGTTTCTTTCTCTGTTCATGTTGTATGAAATCGGAACAGACCGTATGAGTTGTTCTCCTTACTGTGTAACCGTTTTCTTGTTGTTGTGTTTGGAACTGTCTTTGCATGCTTAAAGGAATTGTAATACAGTCGTATTGTGTTGGTTTGTTGACAGTATTGAGGATGTTCTTTACTGAAACTATAAGAAATTATGGTTTTGAATACTCAGCTGAGAGTAAATTAATTTTGAGATGGTTGTTAACAATACTTCGAACTGGATAATTCTTTTTAAATGATCTTATGGAATGAAATATCCGGGCTGTGCGAGTTGTTTGAAGTCGTATTCTTTACTAAAATTTTTAAAGGAAATAGGATTCTTTTTCCTTCTGCTGTTTTGGATTTTGATGAAAATGGCATTTGGGTTTTGTATGAGCATATGAATTGGCTTTGAAGAAAGAAATGATAACACGTTTTGTTGTTTCTTCCTTTTTCTTGCTTAAAAAGAAATAAAACTTTTCTCTTCCTTCTGTTGTTTCGGGATTAGAAGGAAATAGCATTTCTGTATTTTAAAGGAATTGGCATTAGAGTTTTATCTGAGTATTGTGAACTCGATTAGACGGATATGCTAGTAATACAATTATGTTGTGTTTCTTCTTTTATGTGAATTGATGAATACGAATGAGTATTCGTGGGAGTTGGAAAAGAGATAGTTTTTCCATCGGAAATTATAATGAATTATATTGTTTCTCTTGCTGAGAGAGTAGATGATTGTTGTGTTTCATTGTTGCTGATTTGACCTTTTTGTTGGGAATGTCTTTGTGGAAATGCATTTTTAGTTGGATTTTTCAATAAAGAAGAAATTGCTTGGGGTACTCGTTGTTTATGTTATATTAAATTTAAAAACTAGGGTTTTTAGTTTATTGAATGATCATTTCATTATGAACGATTGTTCAACATGAACTTTCTTCATTATGACTTGGATCGTTTGTTGGTAAAGGTAAACACGAGATATTTTTTTTTTATAAGTTAAATTGAAGAAATTGATTGTCTCTTTACGGAAATTATAGATTTTGGAAAAATTCTTCTTTTATTGAACGATTATTTTGATTGTTGAAAATGAAGTATTTGGTTTTGATGTCTTTGTCTTAAGTTCATTAATTGCGTGTGGTCTTATTTTAAAAATGAAATTACGGATTCAAGGTATTTAGATTTTAGAAAAGTTTTATTATTTTTTTACTAATGAAAGGAAATTTTGAATGTCTTCTCTTTGTGGTCTTTTGAATTTCGGAAATAGCATTGGAGCATTCATTATGAAAAATGAAATAATGAATAAATCTTGTTTTGAAGAAAACGATTGCTTCATGGATTAGTTAAGAAAGTCATGTGAATAATTTTTGCATGATTGTATAAGCTTTATTTGGTTAAATATACAAGTGAAAGAAATATGGTTTCTTCTTTAGTACGGTAAATAATAAAAGTATGCATCCTTATGCGTTCTTAGAATTATTTGATCTATGAATAACACGATGTTGTCAGATACTAACTTTGTTTTGGGATTCATATGAGCTTGATTTAAATGAAGTATGGATAGGATGATGAATTCTTCCTTGTTTTCATTTAAAGCTGATTATGAATGAAATTACTCTTGCTGCCGGAAAGTGAATTCGAATGGATTTTGTAAGTTTCACTCTGAACTGTTATCTTGATTTGTGTCTCGTTTGGATTCCATTTTTAGGACAGTCATGTGGAAAGAAATAGGGATATGGATGAATGACTTGGAAAAATGATCTTTTCTTCTTTCATTCAGTTGGAAATCTGTAATTCGTTAATAATGAATTTTGTAGTGCTTAGATATGAGCAACTATATGCATTGCTGTTCGCTTTCTTGTCTGTGCTTGATTGCTTGGAATCTAATATGATGCATGAACTGAAAGGAAGGTAATGGGTTTACATTTCAGTTAGTTTCATCCTTTGCATTTATTATTAATGAAAGGCGTGGAAAGGATAACAGTATGTTATATCAGCAGTAAGCTACTTGTATTTCTAACTTTACAAATATTGTGAATTAAGACTTGTAACGGTTATGTGGAAATGGGACAGCAGTTCTTTGGCTGATTGTGATGATATTTTGATAGTTCAGTTGTTATGCTGATCTTTCTTTTGTGCCTATTTCGTGATTGATGTCTTACTGTCGTTTCATAAAAGCAGGGTTCTTTTATTGAGACAGTTAGTTGAAGCACCTCATTTTAATGATAAGTGCTTAATATGCTCAGTTCATTGAACTGACCCGTGCAAATCATTTTGCAGATGGAATTTGATTAGAATGAAGACATGGTTGTTTTCTGATGCTTCTTGATTAGTTGAAGATGAATTGTAATTATTGCCTTTATTCCTCTTCGAGGAATTGTGAAAAGAAGAAAGTATATTCTTCTATCTATGAGTTGTATTGATGTTTTATGTAAACCATGTCCATTCAGTTGGATTGGCAAATGTATGGATTATGACATGAAATGATGAATACAATTACAAGTGTGATATTTTAATAATTATATCAGTTTGATATTGTTGACTAAATTGGAAATATAATGTTATTTCTTGATTTGGATTTGTTTAATTGTCCTTGGATGGATGCTAAATGGGAACTGATATCTATTCTTACCTAAATGCAACTTTTAAGTTGAAATATGCAATTAGTTCATACTTGGATAAAGATGAATTTTTAATTGACATTAAAAAGGATTAGGAAGAATATGATTCCATAACCGACAGGTATTCAGGATTAGCTTAGGAGCTAAGGAATATCAATTAACTTCGGAGTAATCGAATTTCACTTTCGAACTCCATTAATGATCTCGTATGCTAAATTCAGAATAAAGGATATAGGACAAGTATATCCATAACTAATGGACCTTAACTATGTAACGTTAAGGAGAACAAATGAATACATTTCTTGGGAATTAGACCTCGTTTAAATGACGTCTAATAAGTTAGAATTCTGAATTTAGTTACAGTTGGGAAAATCTTGGCTAAGTTTAATAGGTTAAACTTATCACGTCTGTCGGTACGGACTGCTTAATCCAATGATTAAGAAGAGAACCAAGTAGGGAAATGCAGCCCTTCGACACGAAGGAGAAGATGCATAGCAAGCTAATGGATGGATTTAGTCCCTCTTAGCTATATACAACTGTAACGGAAACGAGGATAAAGGGATCAGCATGGATGCTGAAAGTTGATTCTTAATTATCAAATCGTATCCAAATCACTTGAGCAGGATGTGTATTCTCGATGGGAGGATTCTGTAGGACATTGGCATACGCCATTTACAGCAAGGTGTCTCCATGAAGACGGGGTCTTCATGACGACACAATGTTGTAGCTGACATATTGCAATGCCCTCCGAATTAAAACATCAAGAATACATAGGTTGAATGTGTAACTCTTGGCAGGGGATAGGAGTATGATCTGGCATACGGAGTGACTCCGGAATACTAAAGATAACTAGACACACGGGGTTATGGGGAAACGACACCGTATCTGCTCCGCGTATCTTTAGTTACCAGGAGTGCC
The DNA here is from genome assembly GCA_018340775.1 of Taxus wallichiana var. yunnanensis. Lineage (NCBI taxonomy): Eukaryota > Viridiplantae > Streptophyta > Pinopsida > Cupressales > Taxaceae > Taxus > Taxus wallichiana. The sequence continues at coordinate 693,816,430 of CM031236.1, read as the reverse complement.
TTCCTATATTCGTTCATATTACTAGTTGGAAATGGAAGTTTAAATCGACCTTAAACGAAGAGGATGGTAGGAAAAAGAAAGACCATTCTAGATAACGGTGAAGTGAAGTGAAGGACGTATTCCGTTGATGTGTATCACATCCGGGAATATGATCATGCAAAGCATGTGAAAATCTTTGGCCAAAGTATCGCAAGTGTAAAAATCTGGCCCACAGTTGTCCTTATCACTTAATTTAAGATGCAGATGTCGATGAATATCGAGAATGAGATATTCGAGATAGGCTTTTAAATGGATCACTTCGATAACCGGAAATGGTTATGAGAACAGTATATATAATATACTATGCATAAACGAACATGAAGGATCGGTTGTTGAGTCATGAAATGAAGGATCGATGAAACTCCGAGCCATGAAAATGGAAGATCGGAAAAGAGTTCCTCGAGTCATTTACAAGCATATAGAATAAATGTTATAAGATTGAATGGCATTGAATGTGTGTTCCATATTGTAAATATGCGGAAAGTTGGAACATTAGTTTTAAAAAGAAATTGTGTGACAAATACGTAGTTTGGGGAGAAAAAAAATTAAAACTTGAACGTGTGTTTGTAATTTTATAATTCATACGAGAGAATGTTATCAAAAAAAAAAAAAAAAAAATCTAGATAGCCCTTGTTTTGGTATCTTAAAATGGGGATTTTAAATAGGCAAGAAGTGGTTGGCAGATTGGATTTCCTCTCTCTCTTCCCCTCTCATTTCTTGATATATATTGAAAGAGGAGCTCCTTTAAGGGTCGGACATTTTGTTTTGCATCCTCCCTTATTCCCTCGCTTGCCAGAGAATTTTGGAGTTTCAAACCTCCCATATGGGTTGTAATGCCAGTCTTTTTGCCTCTTAGCCCCTTTATGATATCTTGTATCGACTCTTGAGCAATAATATATGTGTTGTGATTGACTCTCGACCCTCTCATGTATTCATTCTTTGTCATTTTGATCTCTTATTGCGGTTTGGTTTTGTGCATGGTGGTTGTATTGCATCTATGTGTTCTATGTTAAATTTGCAAAATGAATGTCTAACATTCCTCGGTGCATCACCTTTGTAGTTTAGGTTTTATTCTATGCATTTTCTTACCTGTCTCCTTGGCAAGTTAGATTAGTTTTACTTGAACCCTCTGCATTTTTGTGTGCATGCGAGCGGAGGAATAGGAACCAGCCTTCTCTGGAGAATCTTTTCTCATCTTTACAAGTCCCACGCTTGGAGAAAGGATTCCATGTTGTGCAATCACACTGGATGCCTGAACATCAACCTAGAAGCCTGATTTGCATCCAGGGGTGTTGTGAGTCTACAACAACAGTTTTGGCACGCCCGGTGGGACTTAGAGGTCTCATTTTTATTGCAGCAAAGTTGATATGCATCTGCTACAGTTTTCTTGCTTATAAGAGCTATTATTTGCATATCTGGTGACTCCACTGGGGAAGAATCAACTGGTTTCAGCAGTGCAGGCCTAAAAACTCATGAGAAGAATCACCACAAGGTCAAGAGTTGGAGAAGAAGAAGTGTTGTTTGAATACCTATAGTTATCTCCAAGAAGAAGGCAAAGAGGAAGAAGGATTCAAAGAGGTCTCCATCTCCACAAACGAGAACTCTCTCAACTCCTCCACAGATAGGCCTTTCATTTAGTATGAAGGGTTTTAAGACCGATTAGAATGGCTTCGAGAACAATCCCTCGTCAACTTCACGGGTAGCAGCCCACTTGCTCTCTCAATGCACAACATCTAGTTCTATTGCAGCCTTGAAGAACATTCCCTACTTCAGGAGAAAATCGAGACTACTCAGGTGATCATGTTAAAGATATTGCTAACCTTTGTGCAATCCATGAAATCAATGAAATGTAAGTGGCTATCAAATTCTTGGCATCTTCCTTCAAGGGTAAAGCATTACAGATGGTTTAGGAGCCTTGGAGTTGGTTCTATCACTGGCTGGAATCAGGTGTGTATTGCACTTCACGAGTAATTTGGAGAGAAGGAGACAACTTGTCTCTTTTGGAGCAGTGACAACTATCGAGAGAGCCCCAACGAGCGGTGGTGACTTTAACTTCAGATTTCAAGGTCTTGGGATAGGATTCCGGTGGCGGTCAGGCCAAGCGGAGAAGGTGCTTTTCTATATTACCTTAAAGCTTTGAATTCGATATTTCTATGTTAATTGAGTCCATGGGAGAGCACAACAATCCCTATGGCTTATAGCATTGCCATTAGAGCGAAAGCTTGTCTTATTCAAGCCTGGTAAAGCTGGCTCCTAGGCCTCCCATGCCCTTGTATCCAAACTTAGAAAATCAAGCACTAGTCAAGCACCCACTTTGGCTCCTGTTCCCACTCCAGAAATCAAGAGTTCAAATGAAGCTTCCACTTCATCTCAAGTGCTTGAATGAACTCCAAGAGGTCATGAAGCAGATTTGCAAAATTTGGGAAATGAGCTGGTTACTATTAAGAGGCAACAAGCCCAAGGTTTCAGACCTTCCTATCAACCTCAAGCTCAGCCTAATAGGCAGCCATACCAACCACAAAGACCACCTAATCCAGTTGCAAATGTGAATCAAACAAGGCCTCCCTCTAATAGACCATTCCAGCCCTATAATCCAAATGCTATATCTGCCTCTAAGGCATTAGTGCCAACATAGAACAACATTGCTCAGGAATATGACTGGTGCTTTCCATGCAACGAGCCTCATAACCAATCCATGTGTTTTGATGGTGCTCTCAATCAAGCACTAATGGTGTGACTCTTTGGTGTGGAGGGCGAGGGAGTCAAGGAAATAGTCAACAACAAGAAACATTCCAACAGCAATCAGCCCCAAATGACACCACATTGGTGAACTGGCAAGCAAAAGATTTCTATGGCATGAATCAAGCAGTTTCTCAAGGTGTCGCAGCCAACACAAGGTCGAAGAGGAGAAATTTGGGTGAAGAACAGCCATTAGCCCGGCCCGATCCACCACCTTCCACGGCTCCACAAATGATTGGCAAGCGAGTCAGTTTCAAATACACAAGGGCAGCGAAGAACAGCCCCTAGGCAACTCAAATGCCATTTGTTGCTGCCCACGTACAAGGGTAAGTGTACAAACCAAGGGACAACAAAGGATACTTCATCCCATTTGGTATCATTGAGCAGATGAAGAAGACTAACGTCAATATATCAATGTGGGAATCCCTATCCATCCCGAGGACAAAGAGATGCTGCTGAAAGCTACCATGAAGGATTGGACAACTTGAATCGGCGGAGTTGGATCTGCAAGACAAAGTGCTTACAAATGCTGCCCAGCCTGAAGGAAGCCATGGAGGGAAACAAGGTAAAATGTTGAAGCCCCCTCCTTTCTATGTTTCATTAATCATTGGGGATAAACTAGTACACAATTGCATGATTGATTCGGGGCAAGTAGCTCAGTGATGCCCAAGCAAATAGCTGATCAGTTGGGTCTCAATATGAAGTAATATCTAAAGGGGTAGTGCAATTGGATGGGACAGCAATAGCAATCAGTTGGAGTGATTAAAAACTTGAGTCTTACCTTGCATGCATGTCCAAATGTTGTTGTCTTACAAGATATATCAATCATAGACCTTCCACCACTCTTTGCCCTTTCTTGTCGAGGACTTCACTGACCAAGATTGGGGGTATTTGTCTGTGATTGGTCTCACATCTTTATTTAGAACAAGGTATGGAACTAAGGCTACAATTAGGTTTGAACCTATTGCAAACTTCCATATTGAGCCTTACACTCCTAGTCAGATTAATGCCAATTGCTCAGCATTTGATCAAGAAGATCACCCTAGTACTGATGAGGCTGACACCAAGGTTGGAAGTATCCCGGACCTAACTCTTGATGAATGGGCAAACAAGATACATGCTTTTGATCCCTATCGAAGTAGAAGAATCGAGTAGGAGTCTATTGTATACATGAAGAAAATCAACTTTGTTCTAGCATCACCAAGCCAAGCCATAATGATGACAATGAGGTATGGCGGCTATTTTTGACGGATCAAGGAGTAGGCAAGGTGCGGGAGGTGGAGCCATGCTTGTTTCACCTCAAGGCATCAAATATTATTGACTTTTCGTTTCTAGTTTTCTTGTTCAAACAACACATTGAATATGAGGCCTTGATTCATGGACTTCATTGGGCTAGGAAAAAGGGATAAATAACTTGCGGTGTTTGGGGATAGCGAGCTAATCGTCGCCAAGTTAGAGGACAACATCTTTACGAAGAGCGACTTCTTTGAGGAGCTACGAGAATAGGGTATGGGACCTCATTGAGGATTTGAAGCTTTGACATTGTGTCCATACCGGGGGAAGAAAAATGAAGCCGTGGATAGGCTCGCGGCGATTGAGCAGCGTTTGATGTGGTTGACAACATCAAAAGGAAAAAACACTGAGCCACATATCCATGTGATTGTGAGGCAGCAGTGATTCGAGATAATAACACAAGGTGGCGAGTGTTTGAGAAAGCGATCAACAGATCGTCGATTTTCTGAGGAAGAGGCTGAATTCTCGGCTAGAAATCGGGGCAGATTAAGCGGCGGTATGGGGATCAAGTAGTGCAGCTATGGACAAACAAGCTTCCCGAGGGTTTAGTAACATTGGAGTCTATCTTGACCCTAACGACCGATTCCGTAAAGAAAAGGCTAACATACTGAGTCAAGAGAGAAGATTGAGAGCCAATTTTTGGTTGGGAAGGCAAAATACTTCAAATTGGTAAAGTGGCCCTTGAGCAAGAGAAATCAGATTTCATACTGACTTTGCCAAGAATTTCCGAGATGTCTTGACTTGGAGCTATGAAGACTTGAGAGGATTGATCGAAGTTGGCACAACATACCATAGAATTGGATCGGATCTGCTAAGCCCATCGAGGCGAGCGAGAGACTGTAACCCTCACATTGAGCCTCTAATGAAGAAAGAGCTAAACAAGCTAATAGAGGCAAGCATTATATTCCCGATCAAGCACTCAAGTGGGTTGCAAACTTGGTTCGGTCGGGAAGAAGAGCGGAGAAATCAGTTGTGTGTAGATTTCCGGGACCTCAATAGGGCATCTCTCAAAGACCATTACCCACTTCCTTGATGGAACAAATATTGCAAGTAGTATCCGGTTGAGAGAGATTCTCTCTCTAGATGGCTACTCGGGGTATAATCGAGGTGATGGTGAAAGAAGATGACCAATTCAAGGCGGCTTTCACCACTAAATGGGGGACCTATGCTATAAGAAGATGCCATTTGGACTATCAAATCTTTGGAGCCACCTTTAAAGGGCAATGGATATGGCATTTAAGGGGTTGATCAACAAAATAGTTACGATATATCTTGATGACATCTTGTATTCTCAAAAAATGCGGCGGATCACCTCTGTCATTTGAGGCAAGTATTTGAGAGATGTAGAAGATTTGGGGTATCATTGAATCCCAAAAGTGCATATTCTTGGCTCACGAGGAAAACTTCTAGGCCATATTGTTTGAAAGGAAGGGTTGACGATTGACCCGAGATGGGTTGAAGCAATTCAAGCATTGCCATTGCCAAGTCACAAGAAGGCTCTTGAAGCTTCTTGGGAAGGATCAATTTTGTCTGCGAGGTTTGTTCCAAACTTTGCGGCTCTCGTAAAGCCAATAACGTTGATGTTAAAGAAGAGCATGGCATTTAAGTGGACATCGAAGGCAAGGCAAGTTTTGAGGCAATAAAAGAGGCTATATCTCAAGCCCCAACTCTCGTCAATCGAGACTTCTCAAGGACTTCATCCTGCTATATGCCTTCGGTGGTGGAGACACAATTTCTGCAATCTGGCACAACAAAACAAAGAAGGATTAGAACAACCGGTTGCTTTCTTGATCGAGGCTTGGAGGAATACGAAACTAGATACTCTTTCATTGAAAAGCATGTACTTGCGGTGATCGGGAGTTTAAAGAAATTCAAGCACCTAGTCTCAAACAACAAGATCCAATTATTGGTCTCATCATGCGGGAGTCAAGGACTTCCTTCTAAACAAGGATCGAATGAGAAGCGTGCGGGGTGGATAACTCGTGTCATGGAATATGACATCGAGATCAAGGTCACCAAACTAGTACGTGGAAAGGGACTATGTGAAGCAGCTAGCCTTGAGTCAACGAGGTTGAAGCGAGGTGATGAAAAAGAGCTATCTTGGTACTACGGGATGGCGAAGAACATGAAAATGATGATGTGCCTACTCCTTGTTGGACTCGAGAATATGATACACTTCCTACAGAGAGACGGGACTATGCCCCCCAGGAAATGAGCAAAGCAAGAGGAGATACTTAGATTACAAGCCATTCCATATGTGCTTGTTGATGGTGTTTTGTTTAAGAAAGACATCAATGGGTTCTATTGAGTGCATTGGGGTGGTCAAATTGAGAGGGTGTTATGAGATTTTCACGATGGAGATTTGGAGGACATTTTGCCCCATGAGTAATGACTCTCAAGATAATAAAGGCGGGGTATTATTGGCCCACGGTGTTGTTCAATGACTGCTATACATGGATAAGAAAGTGTAAGAAATGTGCACTCTTCACGGGAAAAGAAAGACTAGTTTGCGCTTCCATTGCACCCAATCTTGGTTGACCAACCATTTTGCGATGGGGATTGGACTTCATCGGGGTCATCAACCCAAACTCAAGCCAAGGCCACAAGTGGATTCTCATGGCAACGGACTACTTCACCAAGTGGAGTGAAGCAGTAGCGCTCAAAGAGGCAAACGAGTCTAATATACTAGAATTTTATGAAGGAATAGTGACCGGAGTTCGGTGTGTGCCAGCCATATCATATCGAGATAATGCATTGGCATTCGTAGGTTCTAAGATTACAGAATGGGCATGTCAAGAATGGAATCTACTTGAGCACCTCTTCCAATTATTACCCATAGGGTAATGGGCGAAGCGAGAGTCCACGAACAAAAATTTGCTAAGAATCATTAGGAGAACTCTTGATGAGAATCAGAGGTCTTGGCATACCAAGCTGAAATCAGCCTTATGGGCTGATAGGATCACTCCCAAAAGATCCACGGGTAACTCTCCATTCGAGGCTTGTCTATGGAAGAGAGGCAATCTTGCCCATGTCACTTGAGTTGCCAACATTGGAACTCATGAAGCGGTTGGAGTTACTTGAATTTGAGCCCATGGAGGTGAGGTATGCGAGTTGATGGAATTGGAAGAGATTAGAAATCGTAGGCATCCCAAGCAATGGAAAAGGATCAAGCTTTGAAAAGAAGACCTTTGATAGGAAGGCAAAGATAGATCTTTTCAAGTTGGAGATCTAGTGTTGAAATGGGATGTGGATCGGGCAAAACTAGGAAGACATTCAAAATTTGATGCCATTTGGAGTGGCCCATACATGGTCATGAAGTGTAAGAGCAGCAATGCTTTCGATTGGCCTCATTGGATGGTGAAGAACTCAGATTCGGTAAATGGAATCTATCTCAAACATTCTCTTGAAAATAAGAGGTTCACCCTTGTAAATATTAGCCTAGATTTCAATTCCTCTAAGTGCGTATGCACATTGTCTTGTTGTAGTTAGGTTTCAGTTTCCCTAAGTGCTTTGGCGCGAGGTTTTGTCACTCTAGATTGAGTTTTTCTGATTCAGCGTGCTCTCGTAGAGGAGTTGCGGCATCGAGGCTCATTTCGAGGTTATTGCTTATGACTCCATGCCCGATGGATCGCTAAAAGGCCAGCGATCTTCTACCTAGTAGGCGGGTGACCCCGAAAAGTCACCAAATTGTTATCAAATTTCACCCCGAGTTAATTTGATAACATGCATCGAGTTTTTAGTTCAAGCAAGTAGATTGATTCGGGAGAAAATCGTAAAATTGGCTAAGTCTGCTCAAGGCCGCCTTTGGGGCAGTTGGAACAATTATACGTGGAAGGTGCGGATCGGCCGAAAAGCCTCGGGTAGGCCCAAGCGAAAAGGGACATGCAGGACAAATGGGCCGTGAAATGCCGAATCGGTAGAAAGAAAGAAAATTTGTCCAAGTCCTTTACAGGGAGCAAAGCGGGACAAAGAGCGCGGAGGACACTGTGAAACCGGCGGTCTCACCGAAGCGCCTTGGGCTTGGGACATTTGGGACAAATGGGCAAAGGGCGTGAACGGTCCCGGCTGAAATAGGAAACAGCACAAGGACAAGTGGGACAAAGGGGCGCGCGGGATGCGGATAGGCGAAGGAGCGAAAGCCAATCGAGATCACGCCACGTGTCACCCGTAGAAAAGGGACATGGAAGCCCATTTCGGGTGGATCGGAGGATTCTGTCTCGTGAAGCTTTGGGACATCGGGAAAAGGATGTGGTGGCGAAAAAAATCCGGTAGGCCGTAGACAAATCACGGCATGACACGTGTCGCGAGGAAAAAGGTCCAAAAAGTCAAAGGGGCGAGTTTTGAGCGATCGAACAATGAAATAGTGCCACGTGTCCAAGTTTAAGGGCCTGAGCCCCAAGAAAAGCCCACGAAAAGGTGGAGAGAGAATTACTCGGTGAATCGGGGCACTGCCACGTGTCATCCAGATGGCGAGCGCGGGAAAAGATTTTAAAACTGTTCTTGCACTGTTTTGTGCCCTAAATCTTGAGACCTTTGTATCTTCGATCAAAGCTCATGGATTTGCACGTTCTTTATATCAGCGGAAAGCTGTTGAAATTCTCTACATGATTAGGATCAATCTTGCATTTTGGTGTAGTTTGGAGGAGAAAATTAAGAAAATGTCTCGGCGCGTGGTGATAGAGAAGTAATGCTTCAACAACCAACTTTTAATGCGTGACTTGACTCGCCGCTCTATTAGACATCCCGCCGTTTTGCTAGGATCCATACCTTTGTCATAATGAGATGATTTTAAATGCTACCAAGAAGTGGTTGGGGTAGATTCTAGATTTCCTCTCTCTTCCCCTCTCATTTCTTGATATATATTGTAAAGAGGAGCTCCTTTAAAGGTCGGACATTTTTGTTTTGCATCCTCCCTTATTCCCTCGCTTGCCAGAGAATTTGTGGAGCTTTCAAACCTCCCATATGGGTTGTAATGCCAGTCTTTTTGCCTCTTAGCCTTTGTGATATCTTGTATCGACTCTTGAGCAATAATATATGTGTTGTGATTGACTCTCAACCCTCTCATGTATTCATTGTTGTCATTTTGATCTCTTATTGCAGTTTGGTTACCTGTGCATGGTGTTTGTATTGCATCTATGTGGTCTATGTTAAATTTGCAAAACAAATGTCTAACATTCCTCGGTGCATCACCTTTGTAGTTTAGGTTTTATTCTATGCATTTTCTTACCCTGTCTCCTTGGCAAGTTAGATTAGGTTTTAGTAAACCCTCTGCATTTTTGTGTGCATCTGAATAGAGGAATAGGAACCAGCCTTCTTGGAGAATCTTTTTCATTCTCAGTCCCACGCTTAGAAAAGGATTCCATGTTGTGAAATCACATTGGATGCTGAACATCAACCTAGAAGCTGATCGCATCTAGGGGTCTTTGTGAGTCACTGCAACAACAAGACCATTCTAGATAATGTGAGGCGAAGTGAGGTGAATATCGTAATAGATATTTGATAGGCCTCTTAAATGGATGACTTCGATAACCGGAAATGGTAAGAGAACCTTGTATATATATTATAATATGCATGATGAAACATGAAGGATCGATAATTTTAAAGGGAAATTGTGTGATCATGAAATTGCATTATTGATAGGAAACTTGAGAGAAAAAATTATTAAAACTTGAACGTGTGTTTGAATTATATAATTCATAACATTAGTTTTAAAGGGAATTGTGAACGCATTATTTAAAAAAATTTCCCTTGTTCTAGTATCTTAAAATGGGGATGTTACATCTTGGTATCGAGCTGAAGGTTGCAGCTCTTTGACCTAATGAGTCACAATATTAATAAGGTTTACATTTTCTTATTGAACGAGAAAATGAGTCGAACAAGAGGAATCTTGTGAGCAACCCGTTCTTTGGGTGGAGAAGCGAGCTCTTGCTCAAAAGTTGGATGAAATCCTTGCTGCCCTACTAGATACGAGAGATCATTTGACTATTACGGAACAAAAATCAATGGGCAATGAAGAGGAGGAAGAAGAAGCTGATATAAATGATCAGCCACCTCCTGTGGACAACACCAATGGAGGGAATCTGGGTGTTGATAATGATAATGTAATTGCTCCTAATCATCTGACGAAAATAAAAGGGCAAGATTAGAAGGTGAACTTACAAATGACATAAAGAGAATAAGTCCTCCAAAATTTTGATGGAACAACCCTTGGGGATGGAGGTGAGAATTGGCTCGGTGAAATGGAGAAATAATTTGCAATAAGAAACTTCTCTAAAGAGACCAAAGCGATATAGGGAGCATATCGGCTTTCTCATGAAGCATCATCATGGTGGGACAACCGTAAGGTTGAGTTGAATATTGTCGAATCGAGACATAACTTGGGATCAATTTAAGGGTTACTTTAGGCAACGATGGCTGCCTCAACTCTATTTTGATAGGAAAATGGCTGAATTTCAAGAACTAGTCGCATGAGGAAGGCTTGCGGTGACGAGAATCTTGGGAAGGGTTTACTAAACTCCTTAAGTATGTGCCTTGATACCAAGCTGATGAGAAGTTCAGAATACAGAAATTCATAATGGGACTGAATCCCATCATTGGTGGCAAAGTGGATGTCCATGGCCTAACCACCATGGAAGGAGTTGTCGAAAAGGCAATTAGACAGGAACAGAAATTGAGAGCAATTTCTGCTCATAGGGAAGAGATAAGGAAGAAGATTCCCAATTCTTCTTCATCTCTACACCAAAAGGGGGCCTTGGAGAAAAGGTTTGGTGTGAAAAACAAAATTTTTGGATAACAACAAGAAATGCTGTGATGAACAAACCTATAAATAGTGTGTGGAGCAGCTTCAAAAAAAGTTAGTGGTAATGGACAAAAGTCCTATGGAAGCGAGAATGATAACTTCAAAGTGGTAACAAATTTGAGCCTAGGAAAGGGCCGGTTGGAGGATGCTTTAAGCGTGGAAAGGACCACTATGTGAATCACTATCCTCTGCGAAGAAGGATGATCGCAATCGGCGTGACATAGGATACATGTTGCGATTCTGGCTAATGAGACAAGTGAAAAGTAAGTTACGCCTATAGAAGTTAGGGTAAGTTATTCGGTACACTGTAGTCATACTTTTTTGATATTGGAGCTCTTGAATGCTTTATTTCTGCTAAACTTGCAATGAAATTAAAAAGAAGGCGGAACGAATGGATAAAACATGGACGAGTGCATTATGGGAATAATGTTGTCCATACTGATCGAAATGTGCCTTTTTGGGGCAATTCTTGACTTGCCGAGTTTCTCCACCGAAGTTGACTTTGTATGTCACTCCTTTAGGATCATATGATATCATTATTAGAGTTAGCTGGTTGGCTAAACATAAGGCAAAGTCATTTGTTATGAAAAACAAATTTGTTGTTTTGATGACTGCGAAAGCGGCCGTCATTGAGTGTAAAGCGTGAAGTTGCGGTTAGAAGCTGATAGCTATGTAACTAAAAAGGGCTAAAAATAGAGTTGCACCTTGTATGCGGTAAAAATGACGAGAAAATGCGAGAGGAAGATAATGATTTCATGGAAAGATATCCATTGTTAAGGGATTTCAATGATGTGTTTCCGGAGGAATTGCCAGGTCTTCCACCCAAACGAGAGTTTGACTTTGCAATAGAAATCAAGCCGGGAACTAAACCCATATCTAAGGCACCTTATAGAATGACCACCATCGAGTTGGTAGAGCTAAAGGCTCAATTACAAGAACTTTTGAATAAGGGGTTGATAAGACTGAGCGTCTCACCTTGGGGAGCACCGGTAATTTTTGTAAAGAAAAAGGATGGCACATTGAGGTTGTGCATTGATTACAGAATGATGAACAAGGCAACTATTAAGAATCGATACCCACTTCCTAGGATTGATGATCTGTTTGATCAGATGCGAGGAGCATCAGTCTATTCAAAAATAGATCTTCGATCTGGGTACCATCAGCTGAGAATAAAGGAAGAAGATATTCATAAAATGACTTTTAGAACAAAGTACGGGCATTATGAGTTCACGGTGTTACCTTTTGGGTTGACCAATGCACTGCCACCTTTATGAATCGATGAACAATATTTTCAAGAATACTTAGACAAGTTTGTGCTTGTATTCTTAGCGACATTCTTATATACTCTAAAATGTCGAAGAGCACCAAGAACATCTAAGGATAGTCTTTGGAAATTTTAAGAAAGAGGAAGTTGTATGGTAAAGCTGTCTAAATGTTCCTTTTATGATGCGAGAGGTGCATTATTTGGGACACATTATAAGAAAGAATGGAATAGTTGTAGACCCTTCAAAGATCACAGCTATAACCAGAATGGCTGCGCCTAAGAACGTGCATGAAGTGAGAAGCTTCATGGGCTTGGCAGGATATTATCGAAAGTTCGTTAAGGACTTTTCAAAAATTGCTGCCCCAATCACTTCACTGCAAAAGAAGGATAAGAAATTTGTCTGGACGGACAAATGTGAATCTACCTTTAAAAATTTAAAGGAGCAGTTAACTCTGACACCTATTTTAAGCTGTATGCAGACCCAAATGGAAATTTTATGGTTGTAACGGATGCATCGGGAGAAGGCCTTGGAGGTATACATTATAGAATAACCATGTCATAGCTTATGAAAAAGTAGAAAGCTTAAGTTACATGAGCAAATTATGCTCCACATGACCTAGAGCTCGCTGCCATTGTTCATGCACTTCAAATGTGGAGGCATTACCTTTTAGGCAAACCTTTTGAGTTAAAAACAGACCATCTGGGGTTGAAGTATATTTTTACTCAGCCAAATTTGAATGCAAGGCAGCGAAGATGGTTAGAATTTTGTCTCAAAGTATGATTTTGATATAAGCTACATCAAAGGCAAGGAAAATAGAGTGGCAGATGCTCTGAGTCGAAGGAAGCATATCTCTGCTCTTATAACGTTAAGAACTCAGTTTAAAGATGAGGTGAAAGATGCCTTGGAATCAGATCCTTATTTCCAGCAAGTCAAAATAGCACTTGCTTTGAGATCAAAGGATGTCGGTATAAAGGATTTCGTTTGACAATGAAGGAATTTCGAGGTTTGAAAAGCGGGGTATATATACCTTTGGCAAATGACTTAAGAGGAAATTGTTAAGCTGAATTTCATAATTCACCTTTTTACGGACACCACGGCATTACGAAAATGCTTGCTGATCTTAAGCAAGCAATACTTCTGGAAGGGAATGAAAAAGGATGTGGTGGAATTTGTAACACACTGCTTAGAATGTCAGCGTGTTAAGGTGGAACATATGCATCCCGCTGGATTATTGTATCCCCACAGCATTCCACAGTACAAATGGCAAGTGATAATGATGGATTTCGTTCAAGGATTGCCTATGTCAAGAAATAAGCATGATATTATCCTGGTTGTCGTCGACAAATTGACCAAAGTGGCACACTTCATTGCTGGTAATTTGAAAGACGATGCACCAGTGTTAGCAAGAAGATTTGTACATGAAATTTTCAGATTGCATGGAATACCTGAATTAATCATATCGGACAGAGATCGAGGATGACATCAAGGTTTTGGCAAACGCTTAATGCGGCCTTGGGAACTAAATTAAACTTCAGCTCTGCATATCATCCGGAGATGGATGGACAGACCGAGAGAGTTAATCAAGTTTTAGAGGACATGTTAAGGATGTATTGCATGGACCAGCAGTATAAATGGGAGGAATACCTTCCGCTGGTAGAATTTGCCTACAATAATACATACCATGCCTCTTTAAAAATGGCGCCCTTTGAAGCATTGTATGGAAGAAAATGCGAACCCCTGTCAGCTGGGACAGCGTAGAGGACAGAGAGGTAATTGGGCTAGAAATCCTTATGGAAATGGAACAACAAATCAAAATGATTCGGGAACATCTAAAGGAGGCTGCCAATAGGCAAAAGAGTTATGCAGACTTAAAGCGGGTTGATAGGAATTATAAACTGGGAGAGAAGGTCTTTCTTCGGGTGAAGCTGAAAAAGAGCTCAATAACTTTTGGCAAGGCTACCAAGTTGTCGCCACGATACGTGGGACCTTTTGAAATTGTTGAAATAATCAACCCTGTAGCTTATCGTCTAGCATTACCTCCTGCTTTATCTCAAATGCATGATGTTTTTCATATTTCTTTGCTTAAGAAATACGTGTAGATTTATCACATGTGCTTGAATTGGAATTCCTTGCGAGGTCAAGACCCGGGAATAATCGTGGTTAAGCCCATTCGAGTCTTTGGGAACTCTTGAGTTGTACTTAAGAAATCGCGAAGTGAATCAATGTAAGGTCCAGTGGGACCAATTTAGTGAAGAAAGTGCAACTTGGGAAAATCTCGAAGAAATGAGATCTGCTTTTCCATACTTGTTTGATCGAAATTGAAATTCAAAAAACTGATAATTCTACCAAATATAGACAATTATTAGTCTATTTTACAGTTGTCTTAAAACACAGTTTTTAAGAGTGAATCTATTTTTGGTATGAACTTATGAATGGAAGGACAATAACTAAACTTTGTCCTAGAAACTCCTTGATTTGGTTAATTTGATCATCGGGATGATGATTCTTTAAGGAGGGAGGAATGTAACGCCCTGATTTTTGTAGGTTATCATGGTGATTACTTTCTTAATGTTGTAACTGCTGAAATGAAGACAAACATGTTAAGATATATTTTTGATCTTAAAGGAATGTGTTGCTAATCTGGATTCTTGCATACTGTAATTTGTTTACATGGGACAGCAGTTATTATTGCTTGTATGTTTGCTGATGTGACAACAGATCTGTCGTATGCTTGATGAACTCTATTCGCTGATTGACAGCACACCTTGAATCAATTCCATTGATCCAAGGTATGTTGTGGTCTTCTTGTAATCGCTTTGTCGATTTACTTTTAAACCAGGTGAAGGTTGATATAAATGTTGCAGCACCTGATTTCAGGTATGAATAGCTGGCACGTAGATGCCAGCGAAAAAGGTTCGATTCTCGAACCATACACTGTTGTAACGCCAGACCCCGTAAGGCGATAAAGGCCTGGATGCGGGTGGCTCAGGCATGTAAAACGTGGGACGAAATGTCCTGCTTAACGTTAATATAACTGACAGTCGGAAGGACTTGATTGGAAATTGATTAATTAAGTGTGAAGGGAATTAGACCCTAATCTACTCCTAAGTTCTACCTTATATCCTAACTACTATCCTATGTGGATTTTTAAATTCTAAGGGTGAAAATAGAACTAAGTCCTATTAACCTATGACCTAGGTATGAACACTATTATAAATCCTAAACTAATCCTAACCTAAGGAAGGGGACGCACAGACCCATGGGGGATGGAAAGGATAAGGATGGAAGGAAATTTAATGGGCAATGAATGTGGTCCTTACGTGGACAGTGCCAAGTTTGGCGGGAACAGGGAAAAGATAGGGACATTCAGTTAGTCATGAGACTAAACTCTGTTTTCATGCAAAATTTGAATTTGGCAATTCGCCAACCCGAGTCGGCGGTGGCGTGAGGAAAGAGGAAAAAGGCAGAGCCTTCAATGCATTTAATTTTCTTGGTCTTCGCGACCAGCCCACCTTGGAAAGAGTATGGAGGAAATTTTGTTGTTATTGTGTTCGTTCGGATTTTTGGAAGTTGCTCTGCATTTGGTTTTTATGGTTCTGTCGAACCAGTTGTGTTTGATTGTTATCTCTGTTTCTTTGGAAAATCGAAGGCTATTTCTGAGCCTGTAGAGGAAGGTGATTGTTTGGGAAGCTTGCTACTATCGCCGTGGAAGGAAATAACTCCTGTAGGCGTGGTTTTCTTTGAGCTTCAGGAAGGATTACAGGCATGTTAAGCCCTTATCTTTAAACTACTTGCTTTGCTTAAACGTCTCATTAAAACAACCCTGCTCTTCTGATGAAGGGGGTTTTGGGTTTATTTGATTTTGTTGTCATGTTTGAAATGATTTTGGGTAGAGTCATTTTGTCTTTGCTGTTTCGATTTGAACTGTCTTTGCATAAGTATTAAGTTAAAATACAGTCTATGCTGTGTTGAATTGATTCGACAATATTGGGGAATTCGTCCTTATATTATGATATCGTGCATGTTGTGCGAGTTGTTTTGACATTGTTTCTTTACTGAAATTTTTAAGGAAACGAGTTCCTCTTCCTTCTGCTGTTTTAGATTTTGAAGGAAATAGTAATTGGGTTTTATTGAGCATTATGGGCTCGGTTTGATGGAAGTGATAGTAATATTCTGAGTGTTGTGCTTTTCTTTTGTAAAAGTGGAAGGATGAATACGACTTGGATATTCGTGGGAGTTGGAGAAAGTAATTGTTTTCTTCTGAAATTATAAATGAATTATGCTTTCTCCTTGCTGTGATGAAAAGTTGATTCTATTGTGTTTTGTGGTTGCGGTTTGATCTTCTGATTCGAACTGTCTTCGTGAAAACGAACTTGGCTTTGAATTTCTGTGCAAACGAATGAAATACAGGTGAATTAGCTTGTTGTTTGAGACTGTTTTGACTGTACCAAGCTTGCACATCTAATACCCTATGCGGGTTTGCCTTGATATAGGTATTGTTATATGAATATTGCATTTCTGGGTTCTGCACATCATTGTGAAATAGAAGAATGGGATTTCGGGTAGAAATGTCTGTTGATAAGGAACTCGAACTAGGTATTTCTTTACAAATGGCATATTGAATGAAAACTGTACAGGCTGTGTGAGTTTGTTTGACATTGTTGAACAATCGTTCTATTGTCAATATGGGTTTGAGTTGTCATTATAAAACAAACACGACTTGGGTGTTCTTATTACATTTTGAAGAAAATGATTGTTTCTTTACTGAAAATTATAAGGAAACGAGTTCTTCTTCTTTCTGTTGTTTTAGATTTTGAAAGAAATGGTAATTGGGTTTCATTGAGCATTTGGAATTCGGCTTGATGGAAGTGACAGTGATATTTAGATTATTTTTAAGTGTTGTTTTCTTTACTATACAAGCGGAAGATTTAAATGTTTCGTGTGATCTCGATTTTGCTTTCATCGATCAAAAAAAAAAAAAAGAACTCGACTTGAGTGATTCTTGTTGTGTTTGAAGAAAATGGATGTTTTCTTATGGAAATAGTTAAAGGTATGAATTTTCTCTTCTTGTTGTTTGAATTCTAGAAATAGCAATCAATAGAGCTTTACTGTACAATACGGGTTGGACTTGCTGTAGGTTATAGCAAAGTGCAAATTATTATTTATGAACTGTGTGCGTTCATAGGTATAGAAAGTCGTGTGAATATTTGTTAAAGCGACTGTATAACTATTCATTTGGTTATAATACAGTGAATGAAGTATGAATTCTTCTAGTACAGTAAGAACATAGTATGCATTCTTTATATTGCTTGTTCTATGATGGATACGATGTTTTGCCAACTTGTTTTTGGTATTCATATGTGCCTGCTTGAAAGGAAGTATTGATATGGATGATAAATTCTTCCTTGTTTTTATTTAAAGCTGAATAGGAATGGATTTATTCCTTGCTGTTGGAAAGTGAATTCTGAATGGATTTTGTAAGTTTCACTCTGAACTGTTATCTTTGATTGATGTCTCGTTTGGATTTAACTTTCAGTACAGTCATGAGGAAAGGAATAGGAGTGAGGATGGATAACTTGGAATAATGGTCGTTCTTCTCTTATACAGTTAGAAATCTGTAATCGTTATGGAACGAATTTTGTATTGCTTTGGTTTAAGCATCTACATTTTATTGTTGTTTGCTTTTCTCATCTGTATTTGATTACTTGAAATCAAATGAGTTGCATGGACTGAAAGGAAGGTAAATTGGTTTATGTTTTCAGTCAAATTTTATCCTTTGCATTTATTACTAATGTAAGGGAATGGAATGGATAGCAGTTATGTTATAAAAGTAGTATGCTTACGTGTGTTCCTAGTTTTTACAGAGGTTGTAATCTGGAACTGTTTGAAGGAAATTACTTTGTGTAATGATCATTTGGGAAAAAGGACGGTAGTTCTTTGGTGATTGGGATGGTAATTAGATGTTTCGGTTGTTATCTTTGATCATTCTTTTTATACTTAATTCTTGATTGATGTTCATATTAACGTTTCATAAAAGCGGGGTTCTTTTATTGAGGCAGATTAATTAGAAGCACCTCATTTTAATGACAAGTGCTTAATATGCTCGGATTGATGAACCGACCGTGTAAGTAATTTTGAGATGGAATTTGAGTAAAAGCGAAGACATGGTTGTTTTCGATACTTCTTTTGATTATTTGAAGATGGATTGTATTTGATAGTTATTATTCCTCTACGAGGAATTGAGAAAAGAAGAAATTACATTCTTCTATCTTATGAGTTGTAATGTTGTTTTATATAAACAAAGTCCGAGTCATTTAATTTGTGCAAATGTATAGATTATGAAATGGATGGATGAATACAAATACAAGTGTGATATTTTAATGACTGTATCAGTTTGATATTGTTGATTAAGTTGGGAATATAACATTAATTCTTGATTTGGAATTATTCAAATGTTTTTGGATGAATGTAAAAGGAACTGATATCTATTCTTACCTAAATGCAACTTTTACGTTGATATGTGCAATTAGTTCATACTTGGGGTAAGATGAATTTTTAATTGACATTAAAAAGGATTAGGAAGAACATGATCTCATAACTGATAGGTATTCGGGATTAGCTTGAAAGCTAAGGAATATCAAATAACTTAGGAGCAGCCGAACTTCGTATTCGGACTCCGTTAATAGCCTCGAATGTTAAATTCAGAAAGTAAGGATATGGGAAAAACATATCCATGATTAACAGACCTTAACTATGTAAGGTTAAGGAGAATAAATGAATATATTCATTGAGAATTAGACCTCGTTTTAATGACGTCTAATAAGCTGGAATTCTGAATTTGTTTTCAGTTGTGGAAAAACTTGGTTAAGTTTAATAGGTTAAACTTATTAAGTCTATCGGTAATGGGCTGCTTAATCCAAGGATTAAGAAAAGAACCAAGTAGAGAAAATGCAACCCTTCGGTACGAAGGAGAAGATGCATAGTAAGCTAGAAGATGGATTTAGTCTCTCTTAGCTACATACTGGTATGTAACAAGAAACGAGGATAAAGGATCGGCATGGCTGCTTTGAAAGTTGATCTTAAATATTAAGATCATAACCAAATCATTTGAAAGTGGATGTGTACTCTCGATGGGAGGATTCGTAGGACATTGACATACGCCGATTCTGACATGGTGTCTTCATGAAGGCGGGGCCTTCATGACGACACAATGTTATAGCTGACATATTACAATGCCCTCCCGAATTAAATCATCAAGATTACATAAGCTGAATACTAAGATCTTGGCTGGGGATAGGAATGTGATCACGTATACGGAGTGACTCCGGAGGACTAAAGATAACTAGACACACAGAGTCATCTAGGGATGACACTGTATGTCTGCGTATCTTTAGTTACCATGAGTAACTTCCTATACTCGTTCATATTGCTAGTTGGAGTTAGAGTTGACCTTAAATTGGAAGGACTGGTAGGAACCAGGAAAGACCATTCTAGATAACAGACGAAGTGAGGTGAAGGACGTATTCCATTGGTGTGTATCACATCCAGGAATATGATCATGCAAAGCATGTGAAAATCTTTGGCCAAAGTATCATGCAGAAGTCTTTGGTTGCGTTGTCCTAATCACCTAATTTAAGATGCAGGATGTCAGATGAATATCAGTAACAGATATTCAGATAGGCCTCTTAAATGGATCACTTCGATAACCGGAAATGGTAAGAGAACCTTGTATATATATTATACTATGCATGATGAACATGAAGGATCGGTAAGTTGCCGAGTCATGAAATGAGAGATCGTTGAAACTCGAGCCATGAAAATGGGAGATCGGTAGTTCTTGAGTCATTTACTGAGCAGCATATGGAATCTGTTATATGATTGAATGGCTTTGAATGTGTGTTCCATATTACAAATATGTGAGCAGAGAACATTAGTTTTAAAGGAAATTGTGTGATCAAGCTGCATTATTTAGGCAGAGAACAATTATTAAAACTTGAACGTGTGTTTGAATTATATAATTCATAACGAACATTGGAGTATCTTAAAATTGTTACACTTAGGAAAGAAAAACTAATCTAAAAAAAAATTCCCTTGTTCTAGTATCTTATGACCACTGTATGGGGGCCACTCCAAATGGCATCAAATTTTGAAGCCTTCCCTGCTGTCCTTACACTTTGTGACCATGTATGGGGGCCACTCAAATGGCATCAAATTTTGAATGCCTTCCAGTTTTGCTCTATCGTATCCCATTTTAACACTAGATCTCCAAATTAGAAGGATACATTTCTTGGCCTTTCTATCAAAGGTCTTCTTTATCAAATCTGATCCTTCTCCATTGCTTGGGATGCCTAATTTCTGATTTCTTAGAGCTCCATCAACTCTACATATCGACTTCCATGGGCTCAAAATCCAACAACTCCAAGCTGTTTCATGAGTTCCAATGTTGGTAACTCAAGTGATATGGGAAAAATTACCTCTCTTCGATAAACAAGCTTGAATGGAGAGTTACCTGTAGATCTTTTAGGAGTTATCCTATCAACCCATAAGGTTGATTTCAATTTGGTATGCCAAGACCTCTGATTCTCATCAAGAGTCCTCCTAATGATCCTCAACAAGTTCTTGTTTGTAGATTCAGCACAGCCATTACTGCGGGGTAATAGTTTGATGAAGTACTCGGGTAGATCCATTCTTGATAGCCCATTCAGTCACCTTGGATCCAATGAATGCCGATGCATTATCTAATATTATTGTAGCTGGTATGCCAAATCTAGTTACTATTCCCTCATAGAAGTCTAGGATGCTAGATTCATTTGCTTCCTTGAGTGCTACTGCTTTAGTCCATTTGGTGAAGTAATCTGTGGCTGTTAAAATCCACTTGTGCCCTTGGCTCGAATTGGGATTAATAATTCAATGAAGTCTAAACCCCATTGCATCAATGGATGGTCAACTGAAATTGGATGCAATGGGAGGGCAGCTAGCCTCTCTTTACCTATGAAAAATGCACAATTCTTGCACCTCTTGATCCATGCATAACAATCATTGAAAATCTTGGGCCAATAATAACCAGCCCTCATGATCTTTAGAAATTTGTCACTCTTTGTGCAAAATGACCACTAGCTGGTCTACCATGGAACTCTTCCAGCACCTTATGAATCTAATTTGTACCAATGCATCTCAACGGTACTCCATTCACATATCTTTTGAATAAAACACCATCAACAAGGGCATATGGGACAGCTTGCAACTGAAGTGTCTTCTTTGGGTCTTGTTCATCTCTGAGGGCATAGACTGTGCTTAGGAAGTGCATTATACTTTGGGTCCAGCAAGGAGTGGGGACACCATTATTTTCCTCTTGAGTGCTTCCTTGCTCATGGTTGTCTTGCAACGCCAAAACAACCTCCTTCTCGTTGCATGATTCCTCTTGTTTTCTCAAGATCAGTTGCTCACACAATCCTTTTCCTCTTACCAACTTGGTGACTTTGATCTCAATGTCATACTCCATGACACGAGTAATCCAACCTACCCTTTTTTCATTCAAGTCTTTGTTGAGGAGGAAGTCTTTAACCCCCACATGAGAAACCAACAATTGGACCTTATTGTTTGAAACTAGATGCTTGAATTTCTTCAAGCTCCGATTCTTGCAAAAACATGCTTCTCAATGAAATAATATCTCACCTCATAGTCCTCTAGGCTTTGGGTGAAGGAAGCAATTAGCTATTCATCATTGTCTTTATTCTGCTTGTACCAAAATTATAGAAATAGTATCATCACCTCCAAATGCATAGAGGATGAAATCCTTGGAGAAATCTAGGTTGATGAGAGTTGGGGCTTGAGAGATGGCTTCTTTGATTGCTTCAAAACTTTCCTTTCCTTCTGTTGTCCATTTGAAAGCCATTCTTTTCTTTAGCATCTTGGTGATAGGTCTGACAAGGGCTGCAAAATTTGGGACAAACCTCCGAAAAAATTTTATTCTTCCCAAGAAACTTTGAAGGGCCTTCTTGTGGCTTGGCAATGGTAGTGCTCTTATGGCTTTGACTCTTTCCGGATCAATTGCTAATCCTTCTTTGGAGACAATGTGGCCAAGGAGCTTTCCTTCATGGGCTAGAAAAACACACTTTTTAGGATTCAAGGAGACTCCAAATCTTCTACACCTTTGGAACACTTGTCTCAAATGAAAGAGGTGGTCTGTTGTATTTTTTGAAAAAATAGTGATATCATCAAGATATATCAGTACAATGTTGTTAATCAAACCTTTGAACGCCATGTCCATTGCTCTTTGGAAGGTAGCTCCAGCGTTGGACGGCCCAAATGGTATTTTCCTGTATGCATAAGTTCGCCATTTAGTTGTAAAGGTTGTCTTGAACTGATCTTCTTCCTTCACCATAATCAGATTATACCCTGAATAGCCATTAAGTAGTGAAAACCTCTCGGAGCCAACAACAACTTGTAAAATTTGCTCCATGGAAGGAAGTGGATAATGATCCTTGAGAGATGCTCTATTCAAATCTCTGAAGTCAACACACAATCTGATTTCCTCACTCTTCTTTCTGACTGGAACCAAGTTTGCAACCCAACTAGAATGCTTGATAGGGAATATGATTCTTGATTCTATCAACTTATTCAATTCTTTTCTCATGAGAGGCTCCATGTGGGGGTTGACTGGCCTTTGTTTCTGCCTGATGGGCTTAGTATTTGGATCCAATTCAATGGTGTGTTGAGATAACTCGGGATTGAAACCTTTCAAATCTTCATAGCTCCAAGAAAACACATCAGGGAATTCTTGACAAAGTTGTATGAACTCATACCTTCCTCGCTCAGTTGTCATCTTACCAATTTGGAGTGATTTACCTCTTTCTACTAAGATGGACACTGAATATTCTCCCTTCACTTGGATGTTTGTTTTCTCCTTCCTAAACTGATCATTAGGATTGAAAATGGACTCCAAAGTAATAAGTCCCTTTGGTAGTTTGTTGGTTCTCATTTGCACCACTTGGTCACCATCTTTGTTGCTCTAACTTTTCTGATTTTTGGTGAGAATTCAGCCTCTTCTTAAGAAATGGATGATTTCTTTGATCATTTTCAAACACTTGCCAACTTACATTGTTATCTCGGCACTAAAGGCCTCACAATCACATGGATGTTTGGTTATACCTTATCTTTTTGAATGCTCTCCACAACATCAAAGGCTGCCATAACTCACTGCAAGCTGTCGGTGGATTGGTTCTCTTTCTAGGAATGGATTTGATGCCAAAACCCTCAAAATCTTCAATGAGATCCCACACCTGTTCTTGTAGCACTTGAGTAGATCATTCTTGACAACATACTACCCCTTGACTTGGTTGAAAATCAACTCACTTTGTCACCAAAGACTTGCAAGTTCTTTATTCCTCTCTTGATTACCTAATGCGGTCCTTGCACCAAGGCTTCATATTCAACAGTGTTATTAGAGCATGCAAACTGAAATCTAAAAGCTAAATAATACTTAACTCCTTGAGGTGAAACCAGCATGGATCCCCCTCCTGCACCTTGTCTACTCCTTGATCCATCAAAAAAAAAAGCGCCATACCTCATTTTCATCTTTGTGGTTTGGCTTGGTGATCTTAGGAATAGGCTGATTTTCTTCATGTATGCAATAGACTCCCAACTCAGATTCTTTTATTTCTTGATAGGATCAAAAGCATGCACCTTGCTTGCCCATTCATCAAGAGTTAAATGCGGGATGCTTCCAACCTTGGTGTCGACTTCATCGGTGCTTGGATAATCCTCTTGATCAAACGTTGAACAATTTGTATTGATCTGGCTTGGAGTGTAAGGCTCAATGTGGAAGTTTGCAATAGGTTCAGATCTGATTGTGGCCTTGGTTCCATATCTTGTTCTGAACAACATGTGTGACCAATCAGCAGATAAGTAACCTCCAATCTTGGCTATGAAATCCCTTGACAAACATAGGGCAAAGAGTGGTGGAAGGTCTATTACTGAGACATCTTGCAAAACAACCACGTTGGGACAGGCATGCAAAGTAAGACTCAAGTTTTTAATCACCCGATTGTTGTTACTGCTATCCCATCCAATTGTACCACCCCTTTGGATATGGTTTCATACTGAATTCCCAACTGATCAGCTATTTGCTTGGGCATTACTGAACTACTTGCTCCGGAATCAATCATGCAATTGTGTACTAATTGATTTCCAATAATCAATGAAACGTAGAATGGAGGGGGCTTCAATATTTTACCTTGCTGTCCTCCATGATTCCCCTCAGGCTGGGCAGCATTTGTGAGCACCTTCTCTTACATTTGGACTTGCTGATTTGAAGTTGACCAGTCCTTCATGGCAGCTTTAGCAAATCTCTTTGGCTTTCGGGGATAGTGATTCCCACATTGATATGTTTACATTTGTCTTCTTCATCTGATCAATGATACTGAATGGAGATGAAGTATCCCTCTACTATCCCTTGGCCTACACATTCATTCCTTGCACATGGGTAGCAACAACTGGCATTTGGGTTGGCCTAGGGGCTGTTTTAGGCAATCCTTGCGTGCTTGGGATTGCATTTTGTTTGCCAATAGTTTGTGGAGTGATAGAAGGTCATGAATTACTTGGGGCCAATGGCTGTTCTTCACCCAAATTTCTTCTCTTTGACCTTGTGTTGGCTGCAACACTTTGGGAAATCGTTTGATTCATGCCACAAAAATCTTCTTCCTGCTAGTTTACAAGTGTGGTATCATTTGGAGCTGATTGCTGCTAGAATGTTTCTTGTTGTTGGTTATTTCCTTGACTACCTTCACCCTCCACACTAGTTTTTGTCACCATTAATGCTTGATTCAAGGCACCGTTGAAGCACATGGGTAGTTATGAGGTTCATTGCATGGGAAACACCAATCATACTCTTGAGCTATATTGTTTTGTCATTGGCACTAATGCTTTAGATGCAGATGTAGCATTGGTATTATAGGACTGAAATGGTGCATTGGAAGGAGGCCTTGCTTGATTTAGATTTGTAGCTGGATTGGGTGGTCTATGAGGTTGATATGGCTGCCTGTTAGGCTGAGCTTGAGGTTGGAAGGAAGGTCTAAAACCTTGAGCTTGCTACCTTTTGAGTGTAACCAGCTCATTACCTAGATTTTGCAATTGCTTCATGACTTCTTGAAGTTCATTTGAGGCACTAGAAGATGAAGTGGAAGCTTCACTTGAATTCTGATTTCTAGGAGTGGGAATAGAAGCTAAATTAGGCACTTGGCTAGTACTTGGGCTCTCTAAACTTGGAAATAATGGCATTAGAGGCCTAGGAGCCAGCTTGCCAGCTTGAATCAAATAATTTTCAGCTCTAATGGCAATGCTATAAGCAATGGGGATAGTTGTGCCTCCCATGGATTGAATTAACATAGAAATATCAGAATTTAAAGCTTTAAGGTAATAAAGAAAAGCACCTTCTACTGTTGGCCTGACTGCCACTGGAATTCTCTCCCAAGTCCTTTGAAATATGAAATTAAAATCAGTCAGCTACTCATTGGGAGCTCTTTTGATAGTTGTCAGCTACTCCAAAAGGGACAAGTTGTCTCCCTTTTCCCCAAACTGCTACCATACATAGCTGATTCCAATTTTGAATAGAACCTGAGGCAAGACTCCTGAACCATTGCAAAGCTTTCCCTTTGAATGAAGATGCCAACAGTTTGACAGTAACTTGCATCTCATTGATCTCATGGATTGCACAAATGTTAGCAATATCCTTAACATGATCACCAAGTGAGGTCTGATTTTCTCCAGTGAAGTATGGAATGTTCTTTAATGTTGCAACTGGGATTGGATTTTGTGCATTGAGAGCAAGTGGGCTGCTGCCAGTGAAATCAACATAGGGGTTGTTTTGTGCCATTCGATTGGCCTTAGAACCCTTGTTGATTGAATGAAATGCCTAAAAAGTGGAGGAGTTGAGAGAGTTCTGTTTGGTGGAGATGGAGACCTTTGAATCCTCCTTCCTCTAAGCCTTATTCTAGGAGATAGCTGCAGATACTCAGACAACCCCTCTTCCCTAGCTTTTGATCTTGTGTTGATTATTCTCATGAGTTTTCAGTGCCTTTGCTAAAACCAGCTGATTCTTCTTCCTTGGAGTCGCTAGATGTGTAATTTATAGCTCTTTTAAAGCAAGAAACTTGCAACAAATGCACATCAATTTTGTTGCAATGAAGATGAAGACCTCTAAGGTCCCACCGGGTGTGCCAAAACTATTGTTGCAAATCAGCAACACCCCTGGATGTTGATCAGATTTTTAGTTTGATATTTTAGACATCTAGTGTGATTGCACAACATTGAATCCTCTCCCAAAGTGTGGGACTTGTAAAATGGGAAAGGAATCTCAGTTAGAGGTGGTTCTCAACTCCTCACGATTAGATTTATCACTTATAAGTTGCGAGAGGTTTAAATTCCTAATCCTACCCTAAATTCCAAAGGAGACGAGAGATAGAGAATGCGAGATAGACTAAAAATGATGCTAATATGTGATGCACCAAAGGAGTGGTGAGCATTTTTACTTACATGTAGATTGAGACAAGTCATAAAATGCAACAAAAAAAAACAACATGCACTGGTGATAAAATGTAATGAAGAATCGAAATTAGTCAAACAACACAAGTAGCAGATGGAAAGTTAATCACAGGGCTTGTATTGTTATTTTAACATCAAAATCACTTGCATTACAACACCTGAGAGGCAAAAATAGGTTGCAATTCTTAGAAAAGGTCTAATATTCCACCAAAATCACTTCCAAGGTGAGAAGGGGGACCTGCGATACACAAAAAATGTTCAACCCTTTGAAAATGAGCCAAATCTGGATTTTTACGGTGCAAGAGGACGAGCCGGAGAGAAAAACATGGAAAAATGTGGAAGGGATTCAACCATTGACTAAAAACGCATTCAAGCAGTATGGGCATCCTTACAGACCTATCCCCTAACATTTTTAGCCATCTTGGGAGAGAATGCGAGCCATTCTTCATTAAAAATGGTGGTTGAAACGTCATTTCTGTCCATGACCACATGCCAGAGTGTTTTTAAATTTTCTCTCTCCAAACTCCATTAAAATGCAAAAATGACCCCATAATCTTGTAGATAATTTCACTATCTTTCCATTGATATAAAGAACGTGAAAAACCAAGCTCTGGATCAAGCGATATGGCCATTTGAAGTTTTAGGGCAAAACGAGGGCCAAATTAGGTTGGCGAGCAAAAAATCAAATTTTTGCACCTTTTTGGTCATTTGGAAAATTTTCCAAAATTTCCCGCACTCCGCCACTCTAGGTGCATGTTGTTGCAAATCAGCGGCTCTAGCCCCACTGGATGTTGATCATGCTTCTAATTTGATCATTCTAAGCATCAGTGTGATTGCACAACATTGAATCCTCTTCCCAAGTGTGGGACTTACAAAAATGGAAGAAGAATCTCAGTTAGAGGCTAGTTTCTCAACTCCTCACGATGAGCTATTTTACTTGCACAATTGCAGAGGTTTAAACTCCTAAATCTACTCTAAATTCCAAAGGGACAAGGATAGAAAATGCAAAAATAAAGAACTAATGCTAATAGGTGATGCACCAAAGGAGTTGTAGACACTGATGTTGTATGAAATACACAATCCAATGAAACTGAGAACAAAACATGCACAAATGCTCAAAATGTAATGAAAGATCAAGAAAGCAATGATAGACCTTATATGAAAGGATTGAGGATTTTAATCACAAAACATATATCAACATCTCGGATCCAATACAAGTACATTACAAGGTGATCCGGAGGAAAGAAAAGGTGCTACATTACATGGAAAGGTAAAATTTCTTCACAAATTCTACCAAGGAGGAAGAAAAAGGAAGTTGCGAGCTAAAAAGTGTCTCTTTTGTAAAAATGAACTCATTTCGGATTTTACGGTGTAAATCATGACCCAGGAGAGAGAAAGCGTGGGAAAACGTGCAAAGGGGTTCAACCATTGACCAAAATGCCATCAAAACAGCATGCATGGGCGACTGTGAGACCCATTCCTAACATTTTTAACCATGCTTTGGGAGAGAATGCAAGCCATTCTTCATTAAAAACGGTGGTTGAAACATCATTTCTGTTCATCACCACATGCCAGAGATGTTTTTCAATTTTCTCTCTCTAAACTCCATCAAAATGCAAAATTGACCCCAGAATCTTGTAGATAATTTCACCAGCTTTCCATTGATATAAAGAACATGAAAAACCGAGCTCTGGATCGAAAGATATGGCGATTTGAAGTTTTAGGGCAAAACAGGGCCAAATCGGGTTGATGGGAAAATAATTCAAATTTTACCTTTTTGGTCATTTGGAAAAATTTCTAAAATTTCCCTGCGCTCCACCACTCAAGGTTCCATGTGGTGGCATCTCATTGGGGCTGTGGGCCTTTCAGGGAAACTTTTCCCAAAAACCTCCGCTTGAGCCATAACTTCAAAAATACATGGAGTTAAGAGGAAAACTTTACCTTTACGGAAAGTTGAGAAAGAGCTCTATCCAATGCTGTCATTTCCAAAAGGTTTTGAGTGCCTGAAAAACAAAATTTTGTGGTGAGGCATAAGAGAGGGAAGAATGAGAGGAGTTAGCCACAAAATGAGCGGGGGCACATTTTGGATAACAATTTTGGTGACTCGGAGGAGTCATCATCTTGGATGAAGTTACCGAGTTACTTTTAGTAATCCATTGGGTATGGAGTCATAAGAAATAACTTGAAACCAACTGATATCTTGAAAACTTCCTATTGTTACAAATCAACAGCACCCCTGGATGTAAATCAGGTTTCTAAATTGATGTTTTAGGCATCTAGTGTGATTGCACAACATTGAAACCTCTCTCCAAGTGTGGGACTTGTAAAGCGAGAGAGGAATCTCAGATTAGAGGCTGGTTCCTCAAACTCCTACGATTAGATCTATTATTTGCACTGCTGCGAGAGAGGTTGAGATCCTAATTTTATCCTAGATTGCAAAGAGAGACAGGGATAAGAGATGCAAAAATTGAAACTAAACTAACTAAAGGGTGATACACAAAGGAGTGGTGAGCACTTCTTGTTCATGCAAATTGACACAAATCAGAAATTGCAACATAAAACATCATGCACAGGTTGATAAGCTGTAATCAAGAGTTTGAAATGAAACAAACAACACTGAAAATTTGAAAGCATCATCAGAGCTTGCATTGTATTTTCAACATCAAAATCCTTGTATTCCAACACAAAGAGGCGGAAAAACCTGTTCTGATCACTGGAAGGTCGATACTTCAAAATCACTTGTTGAAGGTGAAAACAGAAGCTTGTTGTGTAAAAGGTGTTCATCCTTTGAAAAATGAGCCAAATCTGGCTTTTACAGTGCATGGGTCAAGCCTAGGAGAGAGAAAACATGAAAAAACGTGGGAGCCATTACCCATTGACCCAAATGCATTAAAAATAGCATCGGAGGTCCTTAAAAACCTATGCCACGACATTTTTGACCATCTTTGGAGAAGAATGCGACCCATTTTGCATTAAAATTGGTTGTTGAAACGTCAGTTCTGTCCATGGGCACGTACCAGAAGCATTTTTTGATTTTCTCCCTCCAAAATGAACCAAAATTCAAAATTGACCATGTAATCTTGTAGATAATTTCACCAGCTTTCCATTGATATAAGGAACATGAAAATCGATCACTTGGATCGAAAGTTATGCAATGATTTGAAGTTTTAGGGCAAAAGCAAGCCAAAATCGGATCGGCGGGCAAAAGTTTGAATTTTTACCCGTTTGGTCTTTAGAACATTTTCAAATTTTCCCCGCCCGCTCGCCCTCCAGTGCCACATGGCACGTTACGATTGGAGTTAGGAGGGGGCCCTTCATGACCATTTTTTTCCTTCGGGTCGCTTGGTGTTTTTTCACCCTTGGACACGTGGCGAGTTCTGATTGGCTACGGACCTTGTAAGGGAAAATTTCCCACAAAAACTCTGTTGAGCCATAACTTGAAAAATACGTGGAGTTAGGAGGAAAAATTTACCTTTCTGGAAAGATGAGAAAGAGCTCTATCCAATGGTGCCATTTCTAGAAGGTTTTGAGTGCCTAAAAAGTAAAAATTTATGACTGAGGCACAATAGAAGGAAAGAATGAAAGGGAGTTAGCCACAAAATGAGCAGGGGGCACATTTGGATAACACTTCCCTCTAAGCCACTTGAAACCCATAGAACTTAGAGTTAGAGTTGTTCTCACCAAAATGCCACTTAAAATAGTTGTGCAAAGCAAAAAAGCTTTTGAGCAGCACCAAAACTATTTACAAAACTGAAAATCATACATGCTCCAAATGGAACATGCGAGTGTGCACAAGCACTTCTTTTACTTGAAAGCAAACCGACCTACTCTATTCTAACTAGAAGCAAAAGGTAAGTTAAACAAACCCTATATTGGTTGTGCAAAATAGCTTCCTTTCTTCAAAATTGGCAACCATGCAACTGATTTGGCATTGAACATGGCTGATTGGATGAATGGAAAATCAACAAGAAGCTGGTCTTCCACCCAAATCATCAAGGTATCAGGTGAAGGAAAATTCAATACCTCTTTTAGTTGTTATGCATTTAGATTGGAGAGGTATGACAATGCTGATCCTTGGTTCTTTGTAGCTCATCCTCATGCTTAGGAGAAAGCATGAATGGTTGTGACTTCTCCTTTGGTTCCAATGAAGCCAAGATATTTGATTGGGCAAGGTATGGTCCTTTGAGTATACCCATTGCCTAATTTTCAACTCCAAGAATGGAGTCTTCTTGTAGACCTTTTGAATGGATGGTGTGGAAGCAAAGGTAGAACCTTTTTGCCCTTTCTCTCCTCCTCAATAAAGGACATGAAAGATTAAAATCTTCATCTTGGTTCCAAAGAGCTGCTATAAGATGCGAGGCTATTGCAAATGGGTGCTCTCCTTCATGACAGTAGGCTCAGGTGTTTGGAACGTGGATGATGAAAGAGAGAATGGTAGGAACTCAACCGGTTCTTCTTCATCAAAACAGTCCTCTAAATCTGACAGATAAACTACCTCATTGTTGTCCTACTGCAAATGCTCAACTTCCTCCACGGTATCCTCTTGATCTGTAACTTGATCATCATGGTTTCTTTCATCCTCCAACATTGAGTTTGAGAGATCAAACTCTTCTTTAGCACTAGAACTCGAGAGAGATGAAGTAGAAAGAAGAATTGAATGTTCTCTTGTAGCTTGCTTTGCACTCAAAGCCCTTGGATCTGCAATTTTCTCCTCCACAACTAGAATGTGCTCCTCTTCTTTTGGATTTGGAGCAGCTTCTCCCTCTTCTACTACTTGAAGACAATCTTGTTCTTGATAGAACTCTTCCTCTAGCACGAAGTTCATTAAGTCAAACTCTTCGATCTGCTGCTCTAGAGGACAAGTTGGGACTGTAGGATCTTCTTCAGAGATTTCTTCCTCCATGGCTGATTGTGTAACTTGAATTGAATAAGCATTCTCTTCAAATAGAATGCTAACATGGACACTACTTTACGAGAAAAGCGATTCTTGATCTACTTATTCTTTTTGCTCTTCTCTGCTTGCAGCAAATTCAGTCCTAACCACCACTTTTTTCCAACTCCAACCTCTTCTAGAGGCTTGACCATCAAGGGGATCTTTGTCATCCCAAATTTAAGAGCCAACTCTTGAGACTTCTAATTTCTTCATCCTTGTTTGGCTTTTCTTTTTGTTGTTGTTTTTCCTTGACTAGAATTCTAATTTTTATCCTCCCAACATGGATTTGGGAATGCGAGAGGAGAAGTGGATTGTAACTCAAATGGCTCGGCAATTTTCATGGTGGTGGTGGAGGAGGTAGAAACTCTTGTTTCTTTGGAGGAGAGGGTATTTTGTTAGCTTTTGTGGAGGGGATGACCGTTTGGAAGGAAAGGGAAGGAAGAATTGAGATGTGGTGGAAGACTAGGGAATGGAGAAATGGAATTAACTCTGGGGCAGCATTGACTAGATTTAGAATTTGAAATTCCAAATGAGATGATTTGCTTGAGTAATGAGAAGAGAAAAACAAGATGATGGTGTAGAACTTACCCATTGACAAGGTTGTTCAACACCAAGTGTATATGCCTCTATTTCTTTTGTCCATTGTGCAAGTTGGGGCAACATCTTCATCATGAAGTCAGCTTCTCCGAGGGTGAAGTGTCTTGGAAAAGGGCCTCCCCATGGACAAGGAGTCCTATGACAATTCTGAAAGCTTTCATTTGAGTTGTTGCTCTTGATTGCACCATCTTCACCTCCATCTTTTGGATTTGTTCTAGCAGATCTGCATTTCCTTCTTGACTTCCCTCACAACCAGCATACCCTTGTGCTTGACATGCTTCATATCCAAACTGACTTTGGCACTGCTGCTCATATGGGTAGACATGCTGATTTTGAATTTGATCAAAATGCTGATTTGGAGGATTTGTAAAACATGTTGGAGGTGTGATATCTTTGGTATTGTAAATGTGAATTCCATGATGGAAATGAAGTCATGATTTCACAACTTCATGGAATGGAAAAGAATGAAAATGATGGAAAGAAGAATGGATGGAAATGAATGGAAAGCAGTCATGCTAACTTAGAGAATGAGTTGTTTACCGGATGGTGTCGCCAAATGTGCTTTTGAAAGTGCCTCCAAAAGGCTGAATCTTTAATAGGAACACACCAACCTGTCAAACATAAAGTGAAAGACCTCTAAGGTCCCACCAGGTGTGCCAAAACTATTGTTACAAATCAGCAGCACCCCTGGATGTTGATCAGGATTCTAATTTGATCATTCTAAGCATCCAGTGTGATTGCACAACATTGAATCCTCTTCCCAAGTGTGGGACTCACAAAAATGGAAGAGGAATCTCTAGATTAGAGGTTGGTTCCTCAACTCCTCTGATCAGCTATTTTACTTGCACAATTGCAGAGGTTTAAACTCCTAAATCTACTCTAAATTCCAAAGGGACAAGGATAGAAAATCCAAAAAGAAAGAACTAATGCTAATAGGTGATGCACCAAAGGAGTTGTAGACACCTGATGCTATATGAAATACACAATCCACAAGGAAACACAACACAAAACATGCACAAATGCTCAAAATGTAATGAAATATCAAGAAAGCAATGATAGATATATGAAAGGATTGAGGGATTTTAATCACAGAACATATATCAACATCTCAGATCCAATACAGTACATTACAGTGATCCAGAGGCAAGAAAAGGTGTTGCATTACATGGAAAGGTAAAATTTCTTCACAAATTGCGCAAAGAGGAAGAAAAAGGAAGTTACAAAGCTAAAAAGTGTCTCTCTTTTGCAAAAATGAACTCATTCTAGCTTTTACAGTGTAAATCATGACCCCAGGAGAGAGAAACGTGGGAAAACGTGCAAGGGGTTCAACCATTGACCAAAATGCCACCAAAACAGCATGGGTGACTTAACAGACCCATTCCCTGACATTTTTAACCATGCTGGGAGAGAATGTGAGCCAT